>OW240917.1:56777112-57377112 GCA_933207985.1 Pelobates cultripes
TATACTATTAAAAAAAATCATATCAGCAGATCTTTTTCATACTAAGCATGCATACATACTAAAATATGTCAAATGCCAAAAATTATAAAAATACAGTTTCCTGACTTTGTAACTGGTACTAACCAACAAGCAGATATTAGATGTGGAACAATCAAAAGAAGTCACATTGCCCATTAGCACTGTTCACTTTTTTGGCATGGAATTTCACTCTCCCTAGTACGAAATGTGCCAGGACACATAATAGTCATGTACACAGGGCCGGATTAACATAGGGACTGATGGAGCTGCAGCTCCAGGCCCAGGCCCAGGCCCATGGAATAGGCACATTGATTTAAAAAAAAAAATTTTTTTCACACACTACTCTTAGGGATTCCACCTGGCTTTTATTTTATTGGCACAGACAGTATTTGAGGCTGCCTGGCTGGTGCCAATATTGCAGTGATACTGGCAATATAAATGCTGGTATTTTTCTCAGTATAAATGGAGATTACTCTGCAATACCAGCACTGGCCAGTAGGGGTCGCTGTATGTGGAGACAGGCAGGGATAGGAAGTTCCAGCATATCCCTCCCTGCCTATCTATACTCACTGATCTGCAGGGGTGCAGCTACAGAGAGTCCAGACAGCAACTCCCACCCTGCAGAGACAGACTACAGCTCAGGGAAGTAAGGGATGGGGGAAAGGCTGAAAGGAGACATACACTGAGACACTAAGGGACATTGGGAGACATTATGGCAGACACTTAGACACTAAGGGACATTGGGAGACATTATGGCAGAGACACATGGGGACACAGTGTCCCCATGTTTCCCAGCCAGTGTCCCTGGTGTCTCAGTGCCCCCTAGTCTCCCAGTGCCCCCTAGTCTCCCAGTGCCCCCTAGTCTGCCAGTGTCTCACTGTCCCCATGTCTCCTAGTGCCTCCATGTCTCTCAGTGCCTCAAGTGTCACAATGTCCCCAAGCTAGTGTCCCTAGTGTCTGTGGCCCTGGTGTCTCAGAGTCCCCATGTCTCCCAGTGCCCCCATGTCTCAATGTCCCCATGTCCCCCAGCCAGTGTCTCTAGTATCTTTATCCCTGGTGTCTGTGTCCCCAAGTCTTCAAGTGTCCCCTATTTTCCCATTGTCCCCATGTGTCCCAGCCAGAGTCCCCTAGTCTCCCAGTGTCACTGGTGTCTCCGTGTCCCTAGGTCTCCCCGTGTCCCCAGGTCTTCCCGTCTTCCTAGTGTCCTAGTGACATGGGGACCCTGGGATACATGGGGACACAGGGAGACATGGGGCATTGAGATACTGATACATAGGATCACTGGGAGACTAGGGGACACTGGGAGACATGGGGCACTGAGACACTGATACATAGGAACACTGAGACCTGGAGTAATCGACACATGGGGGCACTAAGTCATGAGGGCACTGGGAGACATGGGGGCACTGGGAGGAATCCATCTATATAGCAGATTTAAACTATGTAGTTTTTTGGTGATTTTACAGCATTTTCTCTTATGTCACTCCTTGTGATTTACATCATGTGATGTCACCCACACATATTTAATTATGCAAATTAGTAAGGCTGGTATGTTTTTCCAAGAAAGGTGGCAACCCTAACTACTTTTCACATACTCTTACTTAAGTATGGAAACTTAAGAGGGATGTATGGGAACAAAACTTGTGTGGACTGGCTGATAATGAATATAGTTAAAGGGACACTATAGTCACCAGAACAACCACAGCTTATTGAATTTGTTCTGGTGAGTAGAATCATTACCATCAGGCTTTTTGCTGTAAGCACGGTCTTTTCAGAGAAAATGCTGTGTTTACATTACATCCTAGTGATAACCTCACTGGCCACTCCTTAGATGACTGTTAGAGATCCTTCCTGGTTCATGACTGCCTAAAATGCATCCAAACATTCAGTGTCTCCTCCCTCTGCATGTAGACACTGAACTTTCCTCATAGAGATTCATTAATTAAATTCATCTATATAGGGAGATGCTGATTGGCCAGGGCTGTGTTTAAATCATGCTGGCTCTGACCCTGATCTGCCTCTTTGTCAGTCTCAGCCAATACTATGGGGAAGCACTGTGATTGGATCAGGCCACCACTTCTAATGATGTCAGCAGGCTGCTTGTTTTTATGAGTCTAACAGCATGCAGAGTTACAGCTTCAGGCTTGAATATAGTAGGATTTTGCTATATTTATGGAGGCATGAGGGGCCCAGGGGGGCTAGATGGTGGTGTTAACACTATAGGGTCATGAATTCATGTTTGTGTTCCTGACCCTATAGTGATCCTTTAAGGTTATGCTGACTTTGGTCTCTCTAACACTGTAGCATGTTCCCTTTCTTCTACACTCACTACATACAGCTTTTCTCTGTCCCAGACCATATACCAGGAGCTTCTGCCTGCTAGTTAGAAGGTAAGTGGACCAGCGAGTGCTAGGGGACAGTCCTTAGAAAGCATTGAGTGAGCACATCATTAGATGCATTTATGCCAATCTCAGGGTGCTGTCTGCATAGTATGCTCTTAGTTGGCCAGCTGCATGATTGGCAGGCAGCCTGACATGCATTCATGCCAGGCTGGCCTTCTAATTCTTTGAGCAGACATGTCCTCTTTTTGGGCATGTTCGCCCCTTTTGGAAGGTTACATGATTTGTGTCAGTGGCACACCCTTTTACCATGCCCATTGACTTCCTGCTTGACTGGACACCGCTGTTAGGGGTTATGGATTTACTTGAAAGATGAAAACATAAATTAGAGAGAGATTAGCCTAGGGTATGTGTTTTCTTATAGCTGCTGTTTTCTTTCTCTCCAGCACCATCTCCATCAGATCCATGACGCTTGGGAGTGTTTTACTGTTTTTGGTCGATATGATTCTGTAATTAGGCCCGTCATAATTGTCAGCACCAGGCCCACTGGGCTCTTAATCTGGCCCTGCATGTACACGTTTTGACTAAGACATTGTGTTTTGGGTGCCTCAAATGGAGTGACAGATCTACTCTAAAATGTTTTTGATTGATATAACTTTTTCAATTGTTTTACCAAGAAGCATACAGCAGTACCATTTTGACATTTAAATACTAAACTATTTAAAAAAACCAAAACATTACTTTTCCATTGTGCATGACAGAAAGCCGATTCTATTTTATTAGTATTTGAGTAAATCTCACTACATGCGGCTGCATTGACTGGGATTGGGTTCATAGGGTACATCTGGTAGGTACAGTTTTTTGGTAGGTACAGGTTTGTAATGTTCTTAACTAAAGTGTGGCATATTAACACAGTGGTCCCCAATTGGTATTTGCAAAAACAGTCACTAGCATAAATCTAAACAATATTAAAAAAGCTATTATGTTGCTGGAGGTCATTGTGCCTTTGGTGGTCCTTGACTGGTTATCACTTGTGCTATATGCAGAAAGTAAGGAGCACTATTTACAGAGTTCCATGACTGGGGTGAGATATTAAATGGATACTATAGGCATCAAAACAACTTTAGCTTTATGAAGTAGAATTTGTGAAAAGATCATGCCAATTTTCTGCCATTTAGGAGTAAAATCACTTTTTGTTACTGTTTATGCAACACTAGCCACACCTCCCCTAGCTGTGACTCGCATAGCCTGAATTAAAAAATTGTTTCATTTTCAATCAGCTGTTAACTTGCTTTACATTTTTTTATCTCCTGCTCTGTAAATGTAACTTTAATCACACAGTGGAGGCTACTACAGCATCTGGAAGGCTATTAACAGAGTAGGAGATAAAAAATTCTAAATTAAACAGACTATGCAATAGAAGACGTTTAAACATTAGATCTCACTTTACAGGAAGTGTTTAGGAAGGCTGTGTACGTATCATGCAGGGAGGTGTGTCGATGGCTGTATAAACAAAGTGATTTAACTCCTAAAAGGCAGAGAATTGAGCAGTCTGACTGCAGGGGCATGATATAAATGCCAAAATTGCTCCCTTAAGTTAAAGTTGTTTTGATGCCTATAGCATCTCTTTAATATTAGATGGAAATTCATTCCTTCTGTATCCAGATGTGTAATGAGACTCCCTAAGTCTTCTGACCCAACCCACATGTCACCCACTGAAATTGGTTTAAAAATGTCCAATTAAATTGTAATGGAAATACCCTCTTGCGATGACTAAATGCAAAAACTATAACTACAACAAAAGTGGATTTGCCCATAGGAACAAAGTTAAAAAATATATTTTACATATTTTGATTAAAAATTACACCATTACTTTCACAAACATTTAAAAAGAGAAGATAAACCTGAGAAATGTAAAATATCCTCCACAAGCCACCAACCCTATATACTACACCTTTATAAGCCCTTAGCTATAAAAGTTAAATCAGGAACATGACATTATAGATTTGACAAGATTTAGTTTTTGTTGACATTTTCTACATGGGAAAGAAAACATTTCTTATTCTCATTCTGTCTTTAGAGACCTATATGTTTGCCAGACTGTCATGAAAGTTATGCAGGCATATTCAAATCAGGGAGCTCATTGCTTTTGTGACACATTCAGAGGTTTAAGTTTATTTTAAAACCACCTGCTTTTTTATGAGTTTAAAGGATACAGCAGTACAAACCAAAGGGGTACTTGCAAGAGAACGGTAACTATATAGCTTATAAATGTATATTGCATTTCTTAATGATCATTCTAAACTTCAATATGATAACACCAGAGAGAAAAGTTGAACTTCTAGTTCTAACAAGTTACAGTTCATTCACTTATTTTTTTCTTTGTTTATTTTTTATTGAGTTTTAGTAAAGAAGCTTTTAAGATAAGAAACAAGATTATAATACCTAAAAAGAAGATCTGTGAGACATTATGGAATATACTGGCACAGTTATGCCATCGTAGAATGTAGCCCCAGTAGTGGGCAAAACAGTTCACAAAGTTACGACATGGGGGAGAAAAAAGCATTGATTGGAAAAAGTATGTAGTTCGAGGTGGTGCATCACAGGTTCCAGGGTAGAGAAGACAATGCTGGTAGCAACAATAACTGTGCTTGGAAGAAAGAATGGGGAGCCCATAAATTCCACATTCAGTCTCTGCTTGTACCTTGAACTCTATTTGACATTATTTAATATGATCTGATCTGTACTGCAGACATAAGGGTTGAAGGCCATAAAAAGTTCCAAGCTCAAGCAGTCTGAGTTTTGTTAGTACTAACACATGCAGGGTGAAATGTGATGAGGAATACCAGGTGGCAGCACGTCCAGAAGGAAAACATCAAGGGTAAAAGGCAGAAAGAGATAAGGTTGTGACATTTTTGCACAGTTCACCCACTATTTTTCTAAGGCCAGTAAGGATTTGTCATGTATAAATTGGGGCATACATTCTTGGGATAAAAATATAATTTTGCCTCTTTATAAATCACTAGTAAGACCACACCTTGAATATGCTGTGCAATTTTGGGCACCTGTTCTAAAGAAGGATATCATGGCACTAGAAAAAGTGCATAGACAAGCTACAAAATTGATAAAAGGAATTGAGCATTTTAGTTACGAAGAAAGGTTAAAAGATTTAAATCTCTTTAGTTTGGAAAAACGGCGCCTCAGAGGGTATATGATAACATTATATAAATATATTCTGGGCCAGTAAAAACCATTATCTGGGAATCTATTCATAAACAGGGCTATACATAGGACACGAGGTCAAGCTTTTAGGCTGGAAGAAAGGAGATTTAATCTAAGGCAAAGAAAAGGTTTTTTTTTACCGTAAGAACTATAAGGATATGGAATTCTCTGCCTGAAGAGGTGGTTTTGTCAGAGTTCATACAGATGTTCAAACTGCACTTGGATAAATACTTCCAAAAACATAACATACAGGGATATATTTCTAATTGGTGGGGTAATAGCTGCTTGATCCAAGGAGATATCTGACTGCCATTTTGGGATCAAGTAGGATTTTTTTCCTAGTTTGTTGCAAACTTGGAAGTGCTTCAGACTGTTTTTTTTTTTGCCTTTTTTTGAATCAATAGCAAAAACATATGTGAGGAAGGCTGAACTTGATGGACACAAGTCTCTTTTCAATGTAACTATGTAACTATGCAATGTTTAAGCAGGATTAAAAAATTAACATTTTGGCCTGGCAAATAGAAATTAAGCCCCGGTTATTGTGTCATGGATCCTCCAATATTGCATTAACTATTAACTTTTAAAGCCCGACTAGTACTGTAGAGTATGCTATTTTTAGGAAACCCTACCATTAGAACACTTGGGGGTATGTTCTTGAAAGAGTAACTCACATGTCAATGTGTTGGAGTTTAAACTGTGTTGTAGGAAGAAACGTACAACATGGAATGTTGGTAATTTGTGTATCCAAGTTTTACAAACCATTGTTAGTGATTACTAAACCAATTTCAATGCAGAAGAGCCCTTTCCTTTAAACAGTTAACCTAAGATCTACAATTCCTTAAGAGATCCTTCATGTCTGCGGTTGATTCAGATGCAAGGAGATAGTAATCTTTCACGGGTTACTAATCTGTAGTACATTGGTACATAATTTAAGTTGTAAAGTTTATGAGTACTGTGGTATGTAATTAAGCAGGAGACTGTACACACAGGGTGTTAGCTTGTAATATATAACTCTTAAATTCATTTATGGGAGACTTCCCAGGGTGAAAAAATACTGTTTCACAAACTAGTCCTGATTTGTTTAGTATTTTATTTTTTCGGTTTTAATATGATCTGCCATTCTTCTTTTAAATCAGAAATCCAGGTAATCGGATCTCAAACTACAGTATGTATTAATGCTGCTTGAAAACAGCAACAACTGGGTTGAAGTACTAAATCGTATGTACTAATTTCCAAGTTTTTGCTTTTGTTAAATGTAACTGAATAATTTAGATTTAATTTAGCTAAACCACTACCTCCAGATTACACAATAATCTACCAGGTTTTTCAAACTCAATTATAACCCAACTTTTATGGCTCCGATCGAGGTTTTTTTTAAAGTGGCCTCAACCCGGAACTCAGAGTTGACTGTTTTTAATTCTTTGCAACTTACTTTTATAAGATACATTTAAAAGGTACAACCAAATAGGCACTAAAATAACAATGCAAAAAGACACACAAATTTATTAAATTGCCAGAAATTCTTTAGGATATGCAAACTCTATACTGAATTAGAAACACTCTTCAAATAATCTATGTTCCCAGCTGAGCTATGTTCAAAATTGGAGAATCATTCAACAGACATATCCGGATACATACTATTGTGTGCATCTTTAAAGAATATTACAACTTTTTCTTTACCTCTTTTTCTATTTCTCTCCCAGACTGTCTGTGTTGAAAAGATACCAAAAATATTTGAGACATTTCCAATCAGACTTTATTTTCCCTAAAGATTGAAAAAGAGACAGAGCAATTTAGCTCATGGCAAATACTTATCTAACACATTTTATAATGATTATTGATTGTACTACTCTCATGTTTTGCCTCTTTCAATCTACTGTGAGTTATCTTTGTTCTAACCTACTTCACTTTACTGAATCTTATTGTTGAATTACCAATACTAACTCAGAACATTTACCTGAAAGAGGCAGTAGCTGACAACTACAAAATGTTGAAAGTCATACAGGATTGTAATAATAGTTTGCCAAAGATTTATGCATTTATATGTCTATATGTCTATATGTGTGTATGTCTAGTAATGTTATGAGATTTAATGTTAAAGATATTTAAAGGAACACTCCAAGCACCAAAACAACTTAATCTAAATGAAGATGGTAAAACAACTTAATCTAAATGAAGATGGTAAAACAACTTAATCTAAATGAAGATGGTATTAAACTGCTCTAAGCTAATCAGTGACTCTCATTATCAAAACTGGCTTGGAAAAGGTATATTTCCTTTCATGCCAGTTTTGTGACTGGGGAATCACTGATTGGCTGAGAGTTTTAGCTGACTGCTTTCATCCAAGCAGCAGCACCCATCAACACTTCCGGACATAGGCGGGCGCAGCCTATTGCATTAGGGTGTGCACCCTAAACCACAAACACACGCTGCGTGTGTGTGTGTGTGTGTATGTATCTATATATGTATATATATATATATATATATATACACACACACACACACACATACACTGCTGTGTGTGCTGTTAGTGTGCTGTGTGCTGTTAGTGTGATGTGTGTGTGAGGGTGCTGTTAGTGTGATGTGAGGGTGTTTGTGTGTGTGTGTGTTTGTGACTGTGCTGTTTGTGTGTGAGGGTGTTTGTGTGTGTATGTTTGTCCTGTGAGGGTGCTGTTTGTGTGAGTGTCGTGTATTTGTGAGGGTGCTGTGTTGTGTGTGTGTTTGTGAGGGTGCTGTTAGTGTGCTGTGTGTGAGGGTGTTGTGTTTTTTTTAAAGGTGCTGTGTGTGTTTGTGAGGGTGCGGTTAGTGTACTGTGTGTGTGTGAGCAGTATGTGTGTAGGTGCTGTATGTGTGTGTGCTGTATGTTTGGAGGGATTTGGCAGATTAGTAAATCCTTGCTGCCTGGTGCTGACAATTATGATGGGGCCTAATTACAGAATTGTCACGGCCCCCGGCTCGCCACGAGGTGCAGTCGCACCGGACCAGTGTGACCACGCCAATGAACTGAGCTTACCTGCTCAGCGGCGAGTTGGGAGCCGCTCTGCCGGGTTCTCCTGGCTGCCTGTCCGGGTTCAAGATGGTGCCGAACACGCGGTCGCAGCCACATATAGCTCTGCCCCCCAGGGTCACACACACACACACACATGTTCTGCAGTCAGAGGCCAGAGGGATATTTAACCTAGGTTATTGCCCTGTCGTGGTTTTCGTTCCTGGTTCCTGAATCCTGAGAGTGTGTTTTCTTGTCCTGTTTTTGATATTCCCAGTATTTTGACCTTGGCTATTCCTGACTATTCGGATTCCTGGCTTCCCTGACTTGGCTTGTTAAATGGTATTGTATATTTCTGTCTCCCTTGACCATTCTCTGTTTTTAACGTATTAGTCCGGCCATTCTAAGGACCGGTTTACGTTTTATCATTTTCTGTTCTGTCTATGTAGATGTTACATAGTTCTGCGTGCTGGACCACACTAGTAGTCATGACAAGAATCTTATCGACCATAGACACTAAAACAGTCATACCTCTCAAGCGTCAAGTATCTAATGGAGATGGTGTTGGAGGGAAACTCGAAGGATGCAGCTTTAAGAAAACACATACTCTATGCTAATCTCTCTCTAATTTATGCTTTAATGTTTCAAGTAAATCCATACCCCCTAACAGCAGTGTCCAGTGAAGCAGGAAGTCAATGGGGACACTAGGAGAAATGGGGACACAGACACTGGAAGACATGGGGACACTAAGACACTAGGGACACTGAGAGACATGGGGATACTGAGACACTAGGGACACTGGCTGGGAGGCATGGAGACACAGGCATGGAGACACTTGGGGACACTGGGAGACATGGGGACATTGAGAGACATGGGGCACAGACACTGGGAGACATGGGGACACAGACACTAGAGACACTGGCTGGGAGACATAGGGACACTGGGAGACATGGGGACACTGAGACACTAGGGGGACTGGCTGGGAGACATGTGGACACTGGGAGACATGGGGACACAGACATTTGGGGACACTGGGAGACATGGTGACACTGAGACACTAGGGACACTGAGAGACATGGGGATATAGACACTGGGAGACTAGGGGACACTGAGACAATAGGGACACTGGCTTGGAGGCATGGGGACACTGTGTCCCATGTGTCTCTGTGTCTCAGTGTGTCTCCCAATGTCCCCATGTGTCTCAGCATCCCCATATCTCACAGTGTCCCCTAGTTTTTCTCAGTGTCCCCTAGTGTCTCAGTGTCCCCATGTCTCCCTGCTGCCTTTCCACCCATTCTTCACTTACCTGAGCTGTAGGCTGTCTCTGTAGGCTGGGAGCTGCTGTCTGGCTGCTGTGTAGCTGCTCCCCTGCGGATCAGTGAGTAGAGAGAGGCAGGGAGGGATATGCTGTAACTTCCTATCCCTGCCTCTCTCCACACACAGTGACCCCTACTGGTTAGTGCTGGTATTACAGAGTAATCTCTGTTTATACTGAGAAAAATACCTGCATTTGTATTGCCGGTATTACTGCAATACCGGCACTGCCAGGCAGCCTCAAATACTGGTAAAATACCAGTCAGGTAGCAAACCTAAGAGTAGTGTGTGTAAAAAAAAAAAAGTAAAAAAAACTTTTTTTTTTTTTTTTTAAATGGGCCTATTCCATGGGCCTGGGCCTGGAGCTGCAGCTCCATCAGCCCCTATGTTAATGCGTACACACACACACTCACAGACACATTCAGACACACACACACTCACACAGACACACTCACACACACATACACTCACAGACACATTCAGACACACACACAGACACACACTCACACACACAGATACACTCACAGACACAGACACACACACACAGACACACACACACACACACTCACACACACAGACACACTCACACACAGACACACACTCACACACAGACGCACACAGACACACACAGACACACAGACGCACACAGACACACAGACACACTCACACACTCACACATACACACAAGAACAAATTATTATATTTTAACAAACAAAAAATGTCCACCCAGCCTCCTACCTGGAGTGCTGGCGTGGACTTGTCCCTGGGGTCCAGTGGGGCGGGCGCCTTTCTGCAGCTGGAGCTGGGAGCCGGAATATGACGTCATATTCCGGCTCCCGGCATCAGTGCGCGGCGAGAGGGAGCAGACAGCAGAGAGCTCCCTCGCCGCGGCTGAGCTGAAGAAAGGGGGGGATCCATCACCTCTTGCCCCCCCCCAATGACAGGGGCAAGAGGTGAAACAGGGGACGCTGAGTGCCTGCAGGAACAGCGTTCCTGCTCAAAAAAAGTGCTGTTCCTGCAGGACTCAAACCATAGGCGTGCGCACTGGGATTAGGGTGTGCCCAGGCACAAACAGCACACCGCGTGCGCACGCCTATGCTTCCGGATGCCGTTTGGAGGGAGCTGAGATCGGCTCTGGAGTAAATTTTTAGATTAAACCATTTGAGAGCAGTTTTAGCCCTGAAGTAAGTAAGAATGAGATGGGCCTCCTAGCACCATGACAACTTTATTTAGATGAAGTTATTATGAATCCTATACTGTTCCTTTAAGTATGATAGTAATATTCTGTGTTCTTAAGGTGTTAACCTTAAATCAGATTTTAGATAAACAGTTTTATTATGGAGTCCATAGGAAGCTGTGCATAAAGTTGCCCATGCCAGGAAGTAATAAGGCAGAATCACTGAATTTCCCATCCACACATTTCCAAACCTCAACGCTATTTCAAATGGACAAAGAGGGACATTTTAATTTTAGATGTGAGAAGGGGCTGAGAAATTTTAGGTGATATAGTAATAACAATTTATGCAACGAACATGTAATATAAATCAAGAACAATATACCCCAATTATACAGACTGATTTCTAAATATGTTTATCGTTCTTTACAGACATGTAACTGTGAGTATTATTGCTGTGGAGTGTGGAGCTTTGTTATAAATTCAGACACACCAAGGATACTGAGCTCCATGAAAAATGGCAAAAAAGGGATTCAGGGAAGAAAATAGGGACTGGCCCTCCTAAATATGCATTTTGTTCACTATAAAAGAGCACTCCAAGGACATAACGACTACTGCGCACTGTAGTAGTTATGGTGTCAAAAGTGCCATGGTGCCCCTTTAATTTAAGTAGTAAAACCATTTAAAAACTCTTTGACTTCTTTCTTGGGTTACAACGGGTGCTTCTCTCCACCTCCATTAGAGAGCTTTTTAGTGTCCAGGGTTTAACGCATTGGCTGAAAGCAATCAGCTGATGTTCTCAGCTAATGAGCTAACCCTACTTTGCAAGGATTAGCTTTCATGAGATAGTATAATAATGTAATACTCTTTCAATTTTTGCTATGTGTGCCACTACCTTGTAGACACATCAAGTGGAATCTTTTCACTAATGACTCATGTATGCTGTTGTTTATCCTTAATAAGGCAAACACAACAAAAGGTAATTCCTGTTGTCCTTCAAAAAGATAAATAATTCCTTTTTAAAAGGTTACTCCAAGCACCATGACCACTTCAGTGATTTGAAGTGGTAATGGTGCATGAAATCTGTATGTGCAATGATTCAGTTTGAAACTCTGTACATAAAGAGTTAGAGCACATAGCTGTCAGATATGTAACAACATCACCACCAGCATAATTTGCCAGGCCAGACTAAGAGCTCTGGCTGGCTTATGTTAAATCTGTGAATATTTGACATCTGTTGTGACCACACATAACATGTGGCAGCATACAACCAACGGTGGCACACCCCAGGAGCCACAAAAATCCTCCTCTCGGCCCATCCTCTGGTGAGTGAGTTGGCATATGCCACAATGGAATTATATTTCTCAAGTAAAGCTTGCTTCATGCAAGCCCATAAGATCTTCTACTTAACATGAAAAAACTGAATAAAGGCTAACACATCTCGGGGAGTAGTACTGTGTACATGCTTGGGTTTTCGTAGTCTATGGACTCTATTCACAAGAGGTCATGATGAAATTCGGGCGCAATGCCCTGGAACAGATTGGTAGGAGATAAGGTCTTCTGAGTCTATCCCCCAGAATCAAAGATTATTGAGCCTGGATCTGTCTTTCATGTCTGCTACTTGTATCTTATATGTTTCCAAAGTTGCTTCCATCTCCTTCAGGCAGTGAACCATGGTATTGTGGGCTGAAACAAATACCTCCATGTTGTTTTTGATGTGGCCTGTTCTATGGCCTATATAAATAGAATTTATTTCCAGAGTTCTCTTGCCAAGGTTTGTAATTGAGCAGACACATTAGAGGTGATTGTAGCTGATAAGTCAACTAATAGGTGCTTCATTTCCTCAGATGTGACAGGAACGCTTGCCTGTGGTGTGCAGGGAGACTCGGAGGGGGGAAGATCCAACTCCCCGTCCCTGAGCCATCTGGCCATCTCTAAGCCATCTTGGGCTAGGTCCATTGATCCCTGTGGTTCTCCAGACATTTTTCAGGCCAGAATTTTTTTTTATGTTTCTTTGACTGCTGGGACATTATGCTGTGCTTGTTGGTAATGACGGAGTGGTGTACTACAATTATTTGGCAGTGTACTCGCTGAACTCTGCTTGGGTGGAGCTCAGTTAAACACGTCCATCCAGTAGCTCTCCATAACCACGCTTCCCTCGATCTTTTTTAAAATTAACTTTGTAACATAACATCTACAGGATCAGAATTCCACAAAATTCACACTGTTCTGTGAAAACCCAATAAAATTATGCATTTTTAACACTGCTTATCTCTTCCCCCCTATCTAGTCAACTAGGTGTACATGGGAAAGCAACTGGAGAAAGAAAAATGTCACAGAGTCTTTGGTACTTTATTATGAGGTCTTGACACTCAATGAGGAAATGTTGCCCCACTTTGGTTGATCAATTCAATTTGTGCAATTGAAAGATGCACAGAAATGACAGATCAGCTTCTATATTCTCTTTCAGCAGCAAAGTTTATAATTCATTAATAATTGATAAGAGCTATGAAAATGACAGTATTAAAGGACCACTATAGGCACCCAGACCACTTCAGCCCTCTAGTGTTAACCCTGCAGCTGTAAACATAGCAGTTTCAGAGAAACATTGAGGGTTAATCTAGCCTCTAGTGGCTGTCTCACTGACAGCCGCTAGAGGCGCTTCCGTGCTTCTCACTGTGAAAACGCTGGACGTCCATAGGAAAGCATTGAGAAATGCTTTCCTATGGGCTGTGTGAAAGCGCGCGCGGTTCTTGCCGCGCATGCACATTCGGGGCTGATATCGGCAGAGGGAGGAGAGTTCCCCAGCACCGAGGGAGCCCAGCGCTGGAGAAAGTGTTTTAACCCCTCCAGCCCCCTTAAGCCCAGCAGGAGTGGGACCCTGGTGGGGGGGACCTAAAGACCCTATAGTTTCAGGAAAACAAGTTTGTTTTCCTGGCACTATAGTGGTCCTTTAACTAGCTTTAAATGCTAGCTAGATCTGGTTCTGCTATTGAATGTAAACGACATTGCTTGGTAGAGAGAAAAAAGCTGGCTTTGCAGATAATTTGCTAGTTTTTTTATTTAATTATTTCTCCTCCTCTGCTACTGCCATGTATACAGAGCGTTTATTATTAGCCATGTTATGTTCTCAGTGCTGTGTATAACCTTTTCCACATCTCTTCCTTAAATAAATTAGCATTTAAAAAAAAGACTATTGCTTCTAAGGGAGTAAACATTAATGTACCGAATCTAAACTTCTTGTCGATACAGAATAGGACCCTTTTCATTCCTGGGGAGGGTAGTCCTACATTCTTACTCTTTAAAGGGACACTATAGTCATTAGAACTACTACAGCTTATTGTATTTGCTCTGGTGAGTAGAATCATGCCCTTCAGGCTTTTTGCAGTAAACACTGTCTTTTTACATTACAGCCTAGTGATACCTTCACTGGCCACTCCTCAGATGGCTACTAGAGGTGCTCCCTGGGGCAGTGCTGCCATTCAGTGTCTCCACCCTCTGCATGCAGACACTGAACTTTCCTCATAGAGATGCATTGATTCAATTCATCTCTATGAGGAGATGCTGATTTGCCAGATCTGTGTGTGACTTGTGCTGGCTCTGCCCCTGATCTACCTCTTTGACTGTCTCAGCCAATCCTATGGAGAAGTATTGTGATTGGCCCAGACCACAACTTCTGATTATGTCAGCAGACAGCAGGCAGGTCAGGGGCAGAGGCAGCAGCTGCAGACTTTAATACAAGTATAATGAGAAAAATACCCAATTCTCTAAATACACTTTAGCGTTTATGCACTAAATTGGGAGTTGTTGAGAACTGACAAGAAAATTGCAAATTGGTTGGTGATATTTTTCAGTGTTTGTTCTCCACAATTCCCAATTTACTGATTAAATGCTGCATTAAATAAACTGATCTCATCTCTGTCATCATTTTCATATAGTGCATTTACATTTTACTAGTTCCTTTGTAATCTGTCAGACAATTTACCCTCTAATGCATCTTGGTGAGAACATAGTAAAGGAACTATTGCTGGCAAATAAAATACATTCCTTTTACTTTATAGAAGTACACATTTCTTTCACAATCTTAAAATGTACATTTTGTCAGTCTTCTCTGATCTGGCTATGGGTTAGTAGCCCATTCTGGCAACTTCCGCACTCAAAGATGACAGGCTATAGTGCAGCTTTAAAGGAACACTAAAGGGTCAGGGACACATACATGTATTCTTGACCTTTTAGTATTAAAAACACAAGGGCCCCTCATGGCCCCATAAATATAGTAAAATTTTACATTTATTCCAATGTGCTGGTGCTGACTCTGCTCCTGATCTGCCTCTTTGGCTGACATTATCAGAAATTATGATCTCAGCCATATTGGCTGAGAGTTTAAATTCTGATGATGTCAGCCAAGAAGGAAGCCTGGCCAATCAGAATCTCCTCTTAGAGATGTATTGAGTCAATGCATCCCTATGAGGAAAGTCCAGTGTCTCCATGCAGAGTGTGGAGTCATTGAATGGCAGTGATGCTCACTGTGCATCACCCCTCCCCCCCCCCAGGAAGCACTTCTAGTAACCATTTGACGAGTGGCCACTGCAAGTGTCTCTAGGCTGTAATTTAAACACTGCTTTTCTCTGAAATGACAGTGTTTACTCCAAAAAGTCTGCAGTGACTGATTATACTCACCAGAACAGCTACATTAAGCTGTATTTGTTCTGGTGACTATATTGTCCCTTTAAGTACCTTAAAACATGCCTTTGTGCTGTACTCCTCACGAGTGTGGCGAGATGCAGGCACCTGAGAAATATCCAGTGCCAACAGCACAAAAGCAAATCGAGATTATCCTTCAAATTTTGTCACAAATTTTTATTCCAAAGAGGTCAAGGTAAATAAGTATAATCCAGAGCTCCAAAGCAAAACCACTCACAGTATTATGTGACATACTTAGTCTGCTCCTCTGTAATGTAGAGGAGGCAGTCTGGCACTTCTGTTGGCTGCAGACCATAAGTAGCTGTCTTCCTAGCTCGGGATAATCAGAGCGCTGCCGCAGATTACCACAGGACACTACAAGTCCCTGAGCTTGCGAGACAGTTACGCATGGTCTTTACCCAGTGGAGGGGCAGACCAGATTCAGATAAGCATGCCCCTCTCCCAACTAGGTAACAACAGGAAAGGAGGAATTAATATTTGTTTTTAAATCATTAATTTTGTCATTAACAATTTTAATATTGTTTTTGTATTTTATTGTATCCTAATGTAACAATGCAATGATTTGTGGACCCAGGAAAGAAATGTATCTTTCCTGGTAAAATATTTTATAAATATAAATAAATAAATAATTTAATAAATCCCCTATACACACACACACTATACATGGATGACAGGTGTGTGTGTGTGTGTGGGGGGGGGGGGCTCTGAAGATTTTCTTTAGCACAGGGCGTCTAAATGCCTTAGGCCGGCCCTGCATTTAGCATATATGTATATGCTTCCTTGGATCACACCACTGAATGGTTAATATATCTCCTGGTATATTGGAGCTCATGAAACCGATTTTTCTTCTCACCATCACAGATTTTGACTCCCACCATTAGTTTTCAGGCAAACTGTGTAAAGAATCCTCTCTGAATTAAAGGACCACTATAGTGCCAGGAAAACATACTCGTTTTCCTGGCACTATAGTGCCCTGAGGGTGCCCCCACCCTCAGGGACCCCCTCCCGCCCGGCTCTGGAAGGGGAAAGGGGTAAAAACTTACCTTTTTCCAGCGCTGGGCGGGGAGCTCTCCTCCTCCGTCCTCCTTCTCTCCTCCCCGTCGGCTGAATGCGCACGCGCGGCAAGAGCTGCGCGCGCATTCAGCCGGTCACATAGGAAAGCATTTACAATGCTTTCCTATGGACGCTGCGTGCTCTCACTGTGAAAATCACAGTGAGAAGCACGCAAGCGCCTCTAGTGGCTGTCAATGAGACAGCCACTAGAGGGAATAGGGGGAAGGCTTAACCCATTGATAAACATAGCAGTTTCTCTGAAACTGCTATGTTTATTAAAAAATGGGTTAACCCTAGCTGGACCAGGCACCCAGACCACTTCATTAAGCTGAAGTGGTCTGGGTGCCTAGAGTGGTCCTTTAAGAGCAAAAAGTGCCAGTATTAATAACATTGGGCTTTAATTTGTGCCATATTGCAGGAGCCTGGACTCAGTAAAACACATTCATGTCTGTAGCTTTGGGCCATCTTTTCAAGTTTATAATAAAATATCCCCAATGTATAAAAGTGCTATTTTTATAACTTGATAAGTAATAACACAATGTTATCACAGATGTACTTTTGGTGTATCTCAAATTGTGATATAAGCATTAAAAGTGCTAAAAAAACATGCCTTTCCAAGTTCATTTTATGCCTTACTATACATGACCATTTGAACTTGCTTTGTACTATTAATGACCGTGTACAATATGTTCCGAACATTCTATACAGCATTAAAAAGTTTGACCTGAAAAGAGTTTTGGTAGAAAACAGAATACAATTTGGCCTTTAAATGTCAAATAGTTACTCCTCCTCTTCATACCCCAATCCGCCCCGTTGACTGTTCAACTTTGATATAAGCACAGATATTTCTCAAAGAACGGATTAATATCATCTGTGTGTTGCACTCAGTGATGCCTTAAATAATCTCATGGTTTCTGTACCCTGTTTAGTGCTGTCAGCACTGGGCAAATCATAATAGTATCAGATAAGAGCTGTTCAAAGTGACATATGAGCCAACATGAGAGGCACATGACTTGTTCGTACTGTAGTTATAACTTGCCCTTCAATTGAACTTTGGCTTAGATAGTAAGAGCATAGTGCAAATACTGTATACCTTTTCTTGCCTGAGACTCCGAACAGCAATAATTTAACAGATCATTAATTCCACTTTTAAATTAAGGCTGCAAGGCAGAACTAAATATGCAAATCTTCTCCTGTTTTACCTTAAACTCACATCTGTCCACATAGCTATTTGTTTATTATTTGCTCCAATTTTAATATTCTAGAACAGAGTTATCTTCAGTCCAAGAAATGGATGAACAATCTGTGGCATGGTCAGGCTGAGTCTTAGACCAAGTGTTTAGAGAGTACTTGTGAAAAAGTCCATCCCTTGACACCAGTGATTATTCCTATCTTTATGTGTCCATTGTGTCTGTCTGTTCGGTAGCTATTTTACTCATTTCAGTTAAATGTTGGCTTAACAGAAAAGTTAATTAATAACCTTTTATTGATTGAATGAGCCAAATAGCATAGTAGATGGAAATGTTTTTATTTTTTATTTAGGCACCTCCCAATCACAATACCTGTTTGCAGTCAAACCACCTATTATTATTATTATTATTATTATTATGATATTTATAGAGCGCCGTCAAATTCCGCAGCGCTTTACAATGGGTGGACGAACAGACATGTAGTTGTAACCAAACAAGTTGGACACACAGGAACAGAGGGGTTGAGGGCCCTGCTCAATGAGCTTACATGCTAGAGGGAGTGGGGTAAATGACACAAAAAGGTAAGGATAGTATTAGACTAGTGACAGTTGCAGAAGAGGAATCAGTCAGGAGCTATTAACAGTTTAATTGATACGCTTTTATGAAGAAGTGGGTTTTAACGATTTTTTGAAGGAGTGGAGACTGGGTGAGCATCTAACGGAGGAGGGAAGCGAGTTCCACAGGAACAGTGCAGCCCTTGAGAAATCTTGAAGGCGAGCATCAGAGGTGGGAGTACGGACAGAAGATAGACGTAAGTCTTCAGCAGATCGTAAGGGCCTAGACGGGACATACTTGTGTATAAGGGAGGATAGATAGGTGGGAGCAGCATTATGTAGATATTTGAAAGCAAGAACTAGAATTTTAAATTGAGCTCTATATCTTATAGGAAGCCAATGTAAGGACTGACAGAAGGGTGAGGCATGGGAGGTGCGGGCGGACAGGAAGATGAGCCTCGCCGTCGCATTCATTATGGACTGTAACGGCGCAAGTTGGGAGCACATAAGACCACTGAGAAGCGGATTACAGTAGTCAAGGCGAGAAAGGACAGTGGAATGGACCAACACCTTAGTCGCATCTGGCGTTAAGTAGGGGCGGATGCGCGCAATGTTTTTGAGATGAAAATGACAGGATTTGGCGATAGATTGAACATGAGGCTTGAAGGAGAGGTCGGAGTCAAAGAGAACACCTAGGCAGCGAGCCTGCGTGGTGGAGCTGATGGTAGCAACGTTGACTTGGAGGGAGACAGACACAGGAGTAACAACACTTGAGGGAGGAAAGACCAGAATTTCAGTTTTGGTCAAGTTTAGTTTAAGGAAGTAGGCAGCCATCCAGTTAGAAACAGCAGAGAGGCAGTCAGAGACACTAGTCAAGAGGGACGGGGAGAGATCAGGAGAGGACAGGTAGATTTGCGTGTCATCTGCATAGAAATGATATTGGAAGCCAAAGGAGCTAATGAGTTTACCAAGTGAGGCAGTATAGATGGAGAACAGTAGGGGACCAAGGACTGAACCTTGGGGGACACCAGCAGAGAGGAGTTGGGGAGAAGAAGCAGAGCCAGAGAAAGAAACACTGAAAGAGCTCTGGGAGAGGTAGGAGGAGCACCAGGAGAGAGCAATATCTTGTAGACCAATATTGCGGAGGATGAGAAGAAGCTGTCGATGATCAACAGTGTCAAAAGCCGCAGACAGGTCAAGGAGAATTAGGATAGAGTAGTGACCACGAGATTTTGCAGCGAGTAGATCATTGGATACTTTGGTCAGTGCCGTTTCCACAGAGTGCTTAGCGCGGAAACCAGACTGAAGCAGGTCTTGCAGAGAGTTCGACTCGAGGAAGTCTGTCAATCTCGCATACACAATTTTTTCAAGGATCTTGGATGCAAAAGGCAGTAACGAGATAGGACGATAGTTGGATGGGGAGTTAGGGTCAAGATTGGGCTTCTTTAGAATTGGGGTTACAGTATACCTACAGTATTCCACTATATCAACCCATGGTGCGAAATTATTACTAAATTAAATTCTCCAAGTATGATGTCACAATGTGGAGTTTTGGAGATTCTAATTCCTAAATTTTATGTACCATTTTGTTTAATGCATGGAAACCAGGCACTGAGGGAGTTTCAAATAATTTAAAGCAGTATATTCCAACATGTGAGATCTGGAAAGTTTATTTTTTTCTACCTCAAAGGGACACTATAGTCACCAAAACAGCTTTAGCTTAATGAAGCAGTTTTGGTGTACAGATCATGCCCCTGCAGTCTCACTGTTCAATTTTCGACCATTTAGGAGTTAAAATACTTTGTTTATGCAACTCTAGTCACACCTCCCTGTATGTGATTTATAGAGCATTCCTAAACACTTCCTGTTAAGTGTACAGATACTCCTCACTTACCGACCGGGTTCCGTTCTTACGACCCAGTCGTAAAATGAATTGGTCGGTAAGTGAGGTCTATGTTCCCTTCCTTTATTGCAAATTATGTTTAATTTAGAATTTTGTATTTCCTGCTCTGTTAGTAGCTTGCTAGATCCTGCAAGAGCATCCTGTATATAATTAAAGGTTAGCGCTGCATAAACAAAAACAAACCAAACAGAATTGAGCAGTGAAACTCCGGAGGCATGATCTATATAAAAACCTGCTTCAGTAAGATAAAGTTGTTTTGGTGACTATAGTATCACTTCAAAGGAGAACTGCCCCTCCTCTGAAATGTACACCATTGAATAAAACATTGAAAATCACCTGTAGCTCATATTAAAGGAACACTATAGTCACCAAATCAACTTTAGCTTAATTACGCTGGTTTTGTGTACAGATTGTGCCTCTGAAGTTTCACTGCTCAATTCTCTGCCATTTATGAGATAAATCACTTTTGTTTTGTTTATGCCACCGTAGCCACACCTCTCCTGGCGGTGACTGACATAGCCTGCATGAAAAAATGGTTTCACTTTCAATCAGATGTAACTTACTTTAAAAGTTCTATTTTATTATCTCCTGCTGTATAAATTGGTCTTTAATTACATAAAGGATACTCCTGCAGGGTCAAGCAAGCTCGTAACAGAGCAGGAGATACTTTTTTTTAAGTTGAACAGGATTTGTAATAAAGGAAGTATACACATTAGATAACTCTTTACAGAAAGTGTTTAGGAAGGTTGTGTAATTCGCATGAAGGGAGATTTGCCTAAGGCTGTATTAAAGGGACACTCCAGGCACCCAGACTTCTGCCCATTAGAGTGGTCTGGGTGCCAACTCCCACTACTCTTAACCCTGCAACTGTAATTATTGCAGTTTTTTATAAACTGCAATAATTACCTTGCAGGGTTAACTCCACCTCTAGTGGCTGTCTACTAGACAGCCACTAGAAGGCACTTCCGTGTCCCTAGCACAGGAAACCTGAGCTAGAGCGTCGCTTGACGTCCTCACGCTGTGTGAGGACCTCCAGTGTTGCTCATTTCCCCATAGGAAAGCATTGAAAAGCATTTTCACTGCTTTCCTATGGGGAGCTCTAATGCGCATGCGCATTAGGTCTCCCCGGCCGGTGGGCGCGATCAGTCTCGCCCACTGGCCGACCCAATCCCTGGGAGGAGCGGCGGCAGAGGAAGAAGCAGCGACGTGGGACATCATCGCTGCCTCTAGTAAGTTACTGAAGGTGTTTTCACCCCTTCAGCAACCGGGGATTGGGGGGTGGGAGGGAGAGGGGACCTGCAGTGCCATGAAAACAGATTGTTTTCCTGGCACTGGAGTTTCCCTTTAACAAAGTGATTTAAATGCCAGACAATAAGGCAGTGAGACTGCTTCATTAAGCTAAAGTTGTCTTGGAGACTATAGTGTCACTTTAACATTTTGTTTTCATGAGATGCTGTTTTCTTTTAAATTTCTATTAAAGATTTAGCTAACAACATCATAATCCAGTTTAGACAAGGCAAAGCCGGGGCAAACATTGCAAATGAAGAGGAGAAATAGAAACGAGTATGTTTTCCTGGCACTATAGTGGTCCTTTAATATGGTTGCCATGTTAATGTGTTTATCCTCAGTGCACTTGCTTGCCTCTTGTGGTACAGCAGGAATGAAAAATCCAATTCAAAATTATAATTAGAGCATCATGCACCCCTCTTTTCAGACTGTCTCTGTATAAGGATGAACATAATGTTCCTAAAAAGCTTGTGTTGTCGGATAAAGGAACCAGCTCTGCCTTGGTGAGTGCAATATCAATGAAAGTATTCATTATTTATCACATGCCGAGGCAAAATATCACTGCCCTTTCAGTTTACACTGTGTATTTTTTTAAAATCTTATTAAAAGGACACTATAGTCACCCAGACCACTACATCTCATTGAAGTGGTTTGGGTGCAGTATCCCTGTCACACTTAGTACCGCAATCTTAGTACTGCAATGTAAATCATTGCAGTTTTTGAGAAACCGCAATGATTATATTGCAGTATTAAGACTGCCTATAGTTGCTGTCAATCAGACAGCCACTAGAGGCACTTCCTGGTGGCTAACTGACTTTTGTTTGCTTAACTGACGCTGGACATCCTCACACTCTGCATGAGGACATCCAGTCAGCAAAATCCCCATAGGAAAGCATTGCAGCAATGTACTCGCCATTACCCCCTGTCAGATGATGTTGAAGGAGGCAGAAAGCCGACCCAGTTATGAGGGACATTGGCACTGGAATCAGGTGAGTAAATAAAGATTTTTTTCACCCTTTATGACCGGGGAGGGGGCTGGGAAGGAGGAAGGGAAGGGACCAGATGGATCAATAGTGTTAGGAATACAGATTTGTATTCCTAACTTTATAGAATCCCTTTAACCAAAGAGAGAGGGAGAAATAAAAAAAAGAGAAGGTAAAGATTGACATATACTATATTCCATAAGTAAAACAGCAACATGTCAATTCAACAGAGAATTTTGGTTAACTTTGAAAACCGTTGTCAACATAAGCTACTTGTGATGTTCACATTTAGGAAAGACTGTGAACTCATTCATGATTCAGCTATCCCTGAGTTTTGAATTATAGCAAAACAAAAAAGGTTCCAGCAGTGCCAGGTTCACACAGTGCCAGGTTCACGCAGTTCCAGGTTCACGCAGTTCCAGGTTCAAGCAGTCATCCATCCATCTTCTGGCCATCAAGGTTACCTAGGAAATTACCTTGTTTCTGTAGATTACTAAGTCATCCATAGGTTTAAACAATAAGAATGTCCATTGGGGAAGATCATTTTGCTTGTGCAAAATGCCTGTGAAAAGATGTTTGACCCTGATCCAGATGGGAATGAACTTTGGCCAGTGCTACCACAAGAGATGAAAAGATTCCTTCAGCAGAATTCTGAGTGTGACCTGCATCTTCCTCCACTATAAATTTATACTGCGCTCCTACACTCTGGCTCTTTCCTCTGCAAAAGTAAACGACTTCAATGCCCTCATAAGCACACTATCTCACCAAACCAAATGCCTATTTCACACTTTATAATGCTCTACTTTGCCCCGTTGCTCGCCCTCCTCCTACCACCCTGTCCGCCTCAAACTTTGCAACTCACTCCACTGAGAAGATTTCTACAATCAGGGAAGAGATCTCTAACCTCTCTCCCTCCTCTTCTAATACATCTTCCAAATCATCACCCAACCCCACTCACTCCACTGTTCTATGCTCATTCGCACCTACTACAACGGAAAAGGTTTCTGCTTTGCTCTGCTCTGGTCCTCCCTCCCCACCTCCTGTTTCACCCCTCATATCCAGTCGATTGCCAAATCCTGCAGATTCCATCTCAAAAACATAATTCGCATCCGCCCCTGTTTAACACCGGAGGCAGCTAAGGTGCTGGTCCATGCCATTGTTCTTTCTCAACTTGACTACTGCAATCACCTACTCAGTGGTCTTACGTGTTCCCAGATTGCACCGCTGCAATCCATAATGATTGCAGCGGTGAGGCTAATTTTCCTTTCCGCCCACACGTCTCACGCCTCCCCCCTCTGTCAGTCCCTACATTGGCTTCCACTTAGATATAGGGCTCAATTTTATATTCTGGTGCTTGCTTACAAGTCCCTACATAATGCTACTCCAACCTACCTATCCTTCCTAATACACATGTCCCGTCGAGGCCCCTGCGCTCTGCCAAAGACCTACGTCTATCCTCTGTCCGTACTCCCACATCTGATGCTCGCCTCCAAGACTTCTCCATGGCTCCGTTAGACTTTCCCCCAGTCTCCACTCCTTCAAAAACACTTGTTAAGGAAAGCATATCATTTAAACTGTTAGTGGGTTTTCAATCCACTCCCCTCCCCCCACATGACTCCTCTCCTGCATCTGTCAAAAATAACCTAATTTCTCTAAATACTTTTCTAGCAACCTATTTCATTACCCCTACTTATACCCTTTGTGTCAGTATACCCCACTCCCTCTAGCACAGGGCTGTGGAACCTGCGGCCCCCCAGATGTTTCTGAACTACAACTCCCATGATTCACTGGCTATCTTTTTAATTGAAAGAATCATGGGACTTGTAGTTCAGCAACATCTGGGGGGCCGCAGGTTGGACAGCCCTGCTCTAGCATGTAAACTAATTGAGCAGGGCCCTCAACCCCTCTGTTCCTGTGCATTTATTCATCTGTTTACAATTACGTGTCTGGTTTTCCACCCATTGTACAGATCTACGGAATTTGGTTGCACTATATAAATAATAAAATAATAATAATAATCTGAACAGGTGAGACATACAATCTAGTGAGCATGTTGTGCCATATCTCCAGTAGGGACATATAAATGGAAAAATTGTAGGACTTTTCTTAAATATCTTTGATTTTTATCCAACAACATTCCTTCAATATTTTATTCCTAAAGGGTGATATAGGGGATGGTGTGGCCTGAGAAACATTTATTATGGCATCTTGATATAGCAAATTATACATTTTAATAAAAACTTATAGATGTAAATTTGTTTGAGCATGGCCTTTTTTACCTCCAAATCCCCCCTTTATATTATTGTAAAGTACAGTGAAATATGTTGGTGCTACTTAAATTTGTATAATAATAATAATAATAATAATAATAATAATAACAATAAGTACCGATTAATGTCTTATCTGCATGCCCTATTTAACAATGTTCGAGAAAGCAGAAGCTTTACCCAACTGCAAATTTGGCTTATGTCTGCACAAGCTGGCCGGAGGTCTCTGCTCCTCATGTTCAATGCAAGCAAATGGCAATGTTCCTTTCCTGAAACACATCTAAGGTCAAACAGGTTCTCCTATTGTATCAAAGCTTTATATTTTTGTTGTTGTGATACCTAAGATTGATTATTACTCGAGAATTTTAGATGAGACTTCTTGATAAACCTGTATTTAAAATCGGTATGTAAAATTCTAGATTGTTTGTTAATCCCATTTTAACAAAATTGTTTCTTTTGGATATGAACACAAAGTATATAATACCAATAGAGAATGACACCTGTTCTTATTGCAAAAGGAAAATAACACTTTTGCTACACTTTCATAGGTAGTATCATCTTTGCTCAATATTAAAGGGACTCTCCAGTGCCATGAAAACATATCTGTTTTCCTGACACTGCAGGTTCCTGCAGTGCCCCCCATCCCATGTTGCTGAAGGGGTTAAAACTCCATTCAGTGACTTACCTGAATCCAGTGCCTATGTCCCTCAACGCTGGGTCAGGCTCCGCCCACGCTCCTCCCTCACCGACTTCAGCCTACCAGGGAGCCCTAATGCGCATGTGCGGCAATGGCCACGCGCACGCATTAGACCTCCCCATAGTAAGCATTCTATGGGGATTCCGGCAACGCTTTAGTGTTCTAAAAACAAGGACTTAACCCTGCAAGATAATTATTGCAGCTTATAAAAACTGCAATAATTACACTTGCAGGGTTAAGGGTGGTGGGAGTTGGCACCCAGACCACTCCAATGGACAGGAGTGGTCTGTGTGCCTGGAGTGTCCCTTTAAGTCACTGTCATGATCACTTTAAAAAAAACAAAAAAAACTTTATTTTTGGTGTGGATTGCGTCCACACTTTTTGGTAAAGCAGAAACGTATGTCAGTATACAAATTAGAACAGATGGCACAACAAAAAATAGATACATGTGACAATATTCATGAAAGAACTAACTCTTTAAGGTGATCGGTAGGTACCCCTCTGACACGTCTCCATTCACCTTTTATAGTCCCTAATCTTCCGCGTGGGTGTCTCTCTAGTGGGTAAGCTCTATGTGCCTCCAGTGGTAAGGGGACACCATGTAAGGTGGGTTACAATTCCATTACTTTTTTAAAAACAATTGACTTGTAGTTGTCAGGTAAACAAATATGTGAATGTGATATTCCTGACATGAAGATACATCTTGTGGTGCAGGCATGCCAAACAAATTGTTGTACTCAAATAATAAATTTGCAAAAAAAAAATTTTAATTAGTATTTTTCACTTTGTACTAAAAAATGCTAATAAAAAACAATTTTGTGTATATGCAATACTTAAGTTTCAGTTGAGTACAGTATCTTCATTTTGATTTTGGTTTATTTCTGACATTGGGAGTTTGGGGGTACACTCTCTCAAACTTGCACCAGTGACTCTTGAGTCATCCTATAATTAGATTATTTTCAAATAAATTATTGGTGCTATATACATAAATATTAATTTTAATAACACGCTCTGAATCTGTCTCAATAAAGGAATTTCTATTAGACAAAAATTAGATTTAAGCAATTTGTTTCAATAACTGGTAATCGCCTAATCTATTGATTCTGAATTGGCTTATCTGTAGTTTTACCTGTGGAGTCTAAAGGTGAAATTGATTTGGAATTACTTTATTCTGGTATCGATTTAACAGGAATTTAATTTGGATAAACTGCTTCAAACTTATTTTTGCACAAGTCAAATTTAAAGGTGTTGTCGGGGGCTGGGTAGGCAGATAGAAGGACCAACCTCTTTTTTCAAATCTATCTGATTTTTCTTTCTTATGCTTTCCACATCCACATCAGGGCGGGTTACTGATCTAACCTATAGACGACTTATCCCTAGGAATGTTGGGGCATTGGGCATTTTTGACAGACTTACACATGTGCAGTTGGAATATATTTTCACCTTGCAAAATTATTGCCAAGTGATACATGTACCTTTAATATGATCTTCTTTATTGTGGTTAATGATTAATTTTTATGTTTTTGTCACCAAATGCCAAGTTAGTTATTTTTTTTCTGTACACAGAATAGTCGCCAATGTATGCAGACACTCTGGATTTTATTTTTAGTGAGCTTTCTGTGCTACCATACATTATCTACTCTCAGCTATTCTTAGGAATTCTTGATGCCTGTAACAATATAATTCTTTTTCATTTAAATGGTTTCTAAGCTATAAGTACATTTGTCTAATATATTCCCAACGCATTTCCTTTGCACAGCCTTTTATGCTTGATTAAAATAATATATATATATATATATATTTATATATATTGCCTTCAGTTAATTATGACATAAGAAATGAACCTAAAACAATATTTTTCAAACGCTTATACAACATACTCAAGACAAACACATATGATTTTGCAAGGTTATCAGGAATTCTACTGAGATCTGTTAATACCAAATACTGTATTCTTTCTTTGCAAAGATAATAGAAGTATTTTCTACAGCAATAATTCCCAATTAATTAGCTCTTTAGGATGAATTCTCTCTGTTTGGGGACCCTATTGTTACCATTACTAATTTGAAATTCAGTTCTAAACTTTTTAAGCTACATGGCTATGTCTTCATTGGATTCTATTTAGCTCAAAAATGCTTAATATTAGCAAATTGGCCCCACTGGGAAACTAGTCGAAAGAACATGAAGTAGATGAAGAAACTACTATTCTTTCATAATAACTTCTTGGTTAAGTTTTATATTAAAAGTAGCACAACATTTCACCTCTCAATTAGTGACTGAGCTAAATTATCTTGTGGTGAGAAATTGGTAAATATCTGGCATCTCTGAAATTGGTCAGTTACGCGGCCATAAGTAGGCAATGGAGGTCTTAATTAAATGGTAAATGGTGGCACCATTTTTGGAACAAATTCTTATTAATAAATATCTGCGGTTGCTGCATATCATGTACATTTCAGTTCTATGGACAGAACCTCTCTGATATGCTGGTGGTTAACTTCCATAATAATGAGGGGGCGTGGCTGACCGCCAAGCAAGATGGAAGCGTACTAATCTGCTCTGGCACAAGGGCTCCAAAACAATACAGGAATAATACAGCAGAAATCTCTAAAATCCCCCAAAACAATGTCTCAGAACAAAAGCAAGGAAACCTCCACCAAAGGAGACAAACAAAACTTTTTTGGACAGAAAACAACCACAACGCTTGAACCCGACAAAACTGGCCTCCACGAAGGGGAAGTGTCGGCCGAAGGCGACGACCACGCGGCCGGCTTGCAGACCATGCAATGCTCCGATGCCCTCACCAAAGCCTTCTTCAAGAACGCTATGGACGCGATGTCCACAAAACTAATTACAACTTGGCAAATCACAGCAAAAATTAAGTGGCCAACCTCTCCACCAGAACGACCCGGATAGAAGCCGACTACAAAGCAATAACCTCGGTGCAAAATGGAATGGCAGACCAAGTGCAGGCGCTGGAACATCGTCTGGATGTCATGGAAACCCGCATTGCTGATGCCGAGGACAGGGCACGGAGGAACAATTTACGCCTCAGAGGGGTCCCAGAATCCAGGGCCGGACTGGCCCACCGGGATACCGGGAAATTTCCCGGTGGGCCGTCGGCACCTGGGGCCGGGCAGACACCTGGGTCTGCTGTTGGCCGCTGGGGAGGTCTTCTGGCGGCCGCTGGGGGACTTGTCCTGGCGGCCGCTGGGGGAGCTGCACTGGCTCTGCTCCCCAGCGCGCAGCTGAATGAGACCGGCGCCGGAATATGACGTCATATTCCGGCGCTGGTCTCATTCAGCAGCGTGCGAGGGCGGGAGAGCAGAGCCAGCGCAGCTCCCACAGCGGCCGCCAGGACAAGTCCCCCAGCGGCCGCCAGAAGACCTCCCCAGCGGGCCCCAGAAGACCTCCCCCTGGCAGGTATTAGTAATGTGTCTGTCTGTCTGTGTTATGGTGTCTGTATGGTGTGTGTGTGTGTGTGTGTCTGTCTGTGTTATCATGTCTGTCTGTATGGTGTGTGTCTGTCTGTCTGTGTCATGGTGTCTGTCTGTCTGGTGTGTGTGTGTCTGTCTGTGTCATGGTGTCTGTCTGTATGGTGTGTGTGTGTCTGTCTGTGTCATGGTGTCTGTCTGTATGGTGTGTGTGTGTCTGTCTGTCTGTGTCATGGTGTCTGTCTGTATGTATGTATGGTGTGTGTGTGTCTGTCTGTCTGTGTCATGGTGTCTGTCTGTCTGTATGGTGTGTGTGTGTGTGTGTCTGTGTCATGATGTCTGTCTGTCTGTATGGTGGGTGTGTGTCTGTCTGTGTCATGGTGTCTGTCTGTATGGTGTGTGTGTGTGTGTGTCTGTGTCATGGTGTCTGTCTGTCTGTATGGTGGGTGTGTGTCTGTCTGTGTCATGGTGTCTGTCTGTATGTGTGTGTGTGTGTCTGTCTGTCCGTCATGGGGTGTGTGTGTGTGTGTGTGTCTGTCTGTCCATCCATGGGGTGTGTGTGTGTTTCTGTCTGTCAGATCATGGGGTGTGTGTGTGTCTGTCTGTCATTCATGGGGGTGTGTGTGTGTCTGTCAGGTCATGGGGTGTGTGTGTGTCTGTCTACTGTCAGTCATGGGTGTGTGTGTGTGTCTGTCTGTCCGTCATGGGGTGTGTGTCTGTCCATCATGGGGTGTGTGTGTGTGTCTGTCTGTCATGGGGTGTGTGTGTGTCTGCCTGTCATTCATGGGGTGTGTGTGTGTCTGTCCGTCATGGTGTGTCTGTCTGTCTGTCATGGTGTGTCTGTCTGTCCGTCATGGTGTGTCTGTCTGTCCGTCATGGTGTGTGTCTGTCTGTGTCATGGTCTGTCATGGTGTGTCTGTCATGGGGTGTGTATCTGTCATGGTATATGTGTGTTTCTGTGTCTGTCATGGTGTAAATGTGTGTTTAAAAATAGTGTTTTTGCTCACCTTTTTTTCCCCCACGCAGCGTGCTGGTCTCCCCTCGACTGGCCCTGCCTCTATAGCTGAGATCATCAAGCTTGATGATCTCAGCCAATCCAATGCTTTGCCATAGGATTGGCTGCAAAACGCCACTCCAATTAGCATCTCCTCATAGAGATGCATTGAATCAATGTATCTCTATGGGGAACGTTCAGCACCTACAGAGTGTGGAGGCCCTGAATGTAGGTGCACTAACACAGGAAGCACCTCTAGTGACCGTCTGAGTGACTGTCACTAGCAGTGTCACTTTGAAGCAATGTAAACACTTCCTTTTCTCTGAAAAGTCAGTGTTTACGTTGAAAAGCCTGTAGGGACATGCTATAGACACCAGTACCACCACATTAAGCTGTGTGTGTGCGTCTGCTAGTGAGTGAGCTTGCTTGCATGCGTGTGCCTGCTAGTGAGTGAGCTTGTGTTTTTATGTCAATGAGCTGATGTATATCACTAAGATTGTTTGGCTGTGTATCAGTGAGCTTGTGTGTGTCATTGAAATGTCAGTGAAATTGCCTGTGTCTGCATGTGAGTATGCTTACTGTATAATTAAATGTTTTACCCTGAAATGACCAATATTTTATATTAGAAAAAGCAATATATATATATAAATCAATCATCTGTCCTGGCAAGACATAGCCTTACATATTACACGCGACAATATATGGCGCAGTGACTTATGGGGCTGGCACAATTTTTTTTTCCAGGGCTGCTTTGTATCCCCAGTCCGGCCCTGCCAGAATCCATCACACTGAGCGACCTCCAGGTCTACGCCAGGGGCCTAATGCACGCCTACGCCCCAGGGATTCCATCAGATATGCTACTGGTGGATAGAATCTTACCTCCCTTACACGACGCCCACTACTTCCATATTAAAGACTTGGTCCACCGCTCCTTCAGAAGCCAAACTGACCCGCATCCAGAGTACCCCGGAGTGCGCATAATGGCGGATCTGTCAGCGGCGACCCTGCGCAGAAGAAGAACCTTCAACACAGTCATGGCTGAACTGCGAAATCTGGGCATCAAATATCGATGGGGCTACCCCACAAAATTGAGCATCACCAAAGGCAGAGAAAACGTCATGGTCCACACCCCAGAAGAAGGGAAAAAATTGTTGCAGGAGTGGGGCCTACACACAGGACAGACCTCGAGAGCCGCCATGTCTCCGTGCCACACTGCACCTCCAAGTACGGCACAAGTTCCTGGACTGGGCCACGCTGCAGACATCAACTAAGCCGCATGTATACGCTAGCCGCCAGAAGCCATTAACGCTTCCAGGCATTATGGCACAAAAGTTGGGACAGTTCAACGTTTAATATTTGAGTTAAAGTCATAAATGTTGAATTGCTGTAACTACGGATAATGCTGACAACACAGGGGATCGAAGTGGGCTATCTGGCATAACAGTTAGTTCCGCCTTGAAGAGAATATGCAGTGCACCCAAATGATTAGACCACACGGGAGAAGGTCAGGGCCTGCCCCCGCTCCCGCTCCACCCAAGGCCGCTCCGACGGGACCCGGCCTGAGGGGGGGAGCTGGCGGGTGGGGGGACTGAAAGCAACACCCTATTTATGCATCGAGGGGGACATGTAGGGTGAGGAGGCACAAGGGAGACACTAACTTAGAGTTGCAGCTCACCTAACATATGATCCAAGGGGCTCCTTGTGACACTGAGTGCAGGGGATAACCGGGTGAACCCCCCGAGCAAACCACGCACACAGACACACAAACCGTGAGAGTTGCAGAGTTGACCCTGGGGCCCAAACACACTATAAGAGCAATCAAAATCTTAACATGTGATCCACAAGTTATGAACCTAGAGCACTATGTACTAAGAGAGCGCATGACCATTACCCCGGGGCCTTGAAAGCCTTAGAAGATGTACAGTTTACGGTGATGTACAAGATGGGGGGAGCCCAGATGCGCACGCATATAGCAAATTAATCCACTTTGTAGAGAGGGATCAGGCCACCTCACTGTGCCCCTGGAATCCAGGAAGTCCCCATAGCGAGCCCCACGCACAATATTAGACATCACACTTATGGATCCATACATCCCCTACTGGCTAGACGGCAGAGCCTGCAGAGAACCGGACCAGATCAAAATTATGCCCAACCCGGCCCCAGACAAGGGGAATAGGGTGGGAGCAGTTACCACACCCAGGTCCAGACCACCCCCTTACTTTACCAGGTACAAGACACGCACACCATCTCACCAGTACAATGAAAATATACTCTCACAACACCAGAGGCCTCAACATACCTCACAAGATGCGAATGTTATTAAAAGATGCCAAACGCTACGAAGCAAACATAGTCTGTGCCCAGGAAACACATTTTGTCACAACCATTTTATTCCACAGCTCGTTGACAGTCGAAACACTCCATATCAAAAAAGATGGTCAAGGAAGATACCTAATACTGCACTGTCTTATCAACACTATGCAATACGTCATTGTAGGGATCTACAGCCCCAACGACCATCAAAAAATTTCCTGCAAAAGGTCTTGAACAAAATTCCACAGAACACTGGCACACCCCTGATAATATGTGGGGATCTCAACCACACACTGAACTCCTGCATAGACACCACAATTCCAACCGACTCACATCAGCACGCAACCCTGTCGACACAAAGCAAAGCAATTACGAAACTACTTATGGAATATGGTCTGTATGATGTCTGGAGAATATTCCACCCATCTGAGAAATCCTACACATTCTACTCTCAGGTCCACAAGACCTACTCCAGGATTGATGTGATTCTCACATCAGGAACACTTCTCCCCAATATCTCCCACTGCGACATAGGCAATATCTCATGGTCCGACCATGCCCCAACCACTGTGCAACTGAAAGACCGATACAACCACAGAGGCAAACCCCCCTGGCACCTCAACGAGACACTACTACATGACACCGAATACACCAAACGCCTCACAGAGCACATCCAAACATACTTTGATCTCAACAACACCCCAGACGCTAGCATAACTTCTATATGGCAGGCACACAAACCCGTAATCAGAGGCCTCCTGATTAGCAGGGCCGCACATCTAGCAAAACAGTCACGGCAACAATACCTTACCCTCCTCCGCAAACTAAGAGACACCACTAACGCATACTTCCTCCAGCCATCGGAGGCACACTCAGAGACAATAGCCGAAACACAAACCAAATCAATGCAATCTCACTAGCTAAGACGTCCCACATACTGACAAAATTAAAACAAAAAACTTACTCGCAAGGCAATAGAGCCGGGAAAAATTTGGCCCAAATGCTCCGTCAGAAACAAGCTAATGCCTAGATCCCCTACCTAATAGACAGCACAGGTGCCAAAATACACAATCCACATGATATAAATAATGAGATGGCGGCATACTACCACAAGCTTTATAATCTCAAAGAGGATACAACATTGCATCAACCAACTTTGCAGGACATTACCAATTTCTTAGAAAAAACCACATTACCAACACTGACACCCATCCAAACTGCAGTTATACAACAACCTATCACCACGCAGGAGGTTTTAGATACCATTTAAGCACTACCATCTGGGAAATCTCCGGGCCCAGATGGATTATCAAATTTTTATTATAAAATATTCGCCACCACACTGGCACCGCATCTAGAAATCACCTTTAACCATATCCTACAGCAGGGCACAATGCCTCCAGAAATGCTAATGGCTCACGTGGCAACCCTCCGCAAGCCGGGTAAACCCCCGACCAAAAGCCAAAACTTAAGACCCATATCTCTGTTAAATACGGACTTCAAGCTACGTCAAGTCAAAATATTCTCCAACCGTATGGTGCCAATTATCCCCGCGATTGTGGGCGAAGATCAAGTTGGCTTCATGGGAGGCCGGCAAGGAGCATATGGCACAATAAAACAATTGGACATACTACACGGCACACAGGGGAAGGGGAACCCTAGCCTCTGGCTATCGCTTGACGCCGAAAAAGCCTTTGATAGACTGCACTGGCCCTTCCTACATGCGGTGCTCAACAAATTCGGATTTCCCCCCAGCTCACATCCTTAGTCAAGGCATTATATTCAACACCAATGGCCAAGGTGGTTAATAGTGGCTTCATATGCCGCCAATTCACAATCTCCAATGAATCCAGACAAGGCTGCCCGCTGTCCCCACTCCTCTACATCCTAGCGCTGGAACCCCTAACACAGATGATTCGAGACAACCCGAACATCCACGGCATCACTCTTGAAGGTCATGAACATAAATTAGCTCTGTTTGATGACGACATCATACTAACGTTGGAACAACCTCATATATCACTACCAAATTTCAATAAACTCATCGAACAATACAGCAAGTGTTTTTACTACAAATTGAATGTGACCAAAACACAGGCCATAGGAATAAACATCCCAAAAAACGAAATGACAACCCTTACGCGAAACTATGCATACGATTGGCGCAAAGACCACGTCTAATTCTTAGGAGTAAATATAACACCAGAAACAGCAAAACTACACAAAGCAAACTACATCAAACTGTTGAATGAATTGAGATCCACCACACAAGGGTGGAAAGGGAAATACATATCATGGACCGGCAGAATAGCAGCAATCAAGATGATACTCTTGCCATAGCTCCAATATCTATTCCGCACACTCCCAATCAAACTGCCAACGCCATATCTCAAAGTCGTGCAACAACTCCTCAATTCATTCGCATGGGGACGCAAAAGGCCTAGGGTTGCAAAAACAATTATGTACAAACCCTTCAACCACGGTGGCATGGGCATGCCTGATGTGATGGGATACTACAGAGCTGCTCACATAGCCCCCCTAATCTCAGCATATAAGAAAACCACAGAACTAAGCAAGGCCTAATAAGACATATCCCCCCAGCTCTACCACTAGCAACTGTGCCACTCCTGATACCCGACTTCAATCACAGGCTCTGGAATAGACATGGAGTATACTCTCTATCCCAAATACTCCACGACTCGTACCTCAAATCATTCAAGGACCTCCAAGAAGAGTTCCATCTACCCACTGTAGCTCAATTCTCATATACCCAACTCCAATCCTGGATCAAGCTGAAAAACAAAGAACAGGCCCCTGCGAAGCTGAACACATCCCTGACAGAAGTGGAAAAAATATGCCTCCAGCTCAAACCACCAAAAAAACTTATCTCCATCATATACGCCTCCGAACACACCACTCTCTTATTCAAAGCAACATGGGAAAAAGAACTCTCATATAGACTAACGGACGCCCAATGGTGGAGAATACTACAAGCCCAGAAAAAAATGACCCTATGCACATCGCATGTGGAGTTATCACGCAAAGTACTATACAGATGGTACCTAGTCCCCACACGCCTCAAATGCAGCAACCCGAATGTATCAGATGCATGCTGGAGGTGCAAATCAGACAAAGGCACAATGTTACACACCTGGTGGTACTGCACGAAACTCAAAACGTACTGGCAAGATGTCACACATCTCGCACGACAATGCACGGATATACATATTCCCCTCAACCCGGAAACATTCCTACTCCTGCTACCACTGAAGGGACTGCAAAGGATGCAACAATACCTACTATACCACATACTCATAGCTGCCCTCACAGTAATCAGAAGACACTGGAAAGACACAAAACCACCCAAAATGACCCAATGCATACACACAGTAGAAACCAGCTGCACTTATGAACTGATGGCCAGAGGATCACAACCTAATGCAGAACCCTGGTGTAAAGCGTGGGACACCTGGAAACAATGCATAGCCCATATAGCGCCCTCGTGAAATAGAGGGCAACCTAAGCAGACCTCAGCCCTCCCCCTCCTCACCCACCCTCAATAACAACCCACAAGCCTCCCCCTAACAACAATGAGACCTACCTGAGGCCCGGTAAGCTACTCATAGGAACAGCCCATGCCCTACTGTGCACTAGGCCAAATACGATACACCTAACATCATTGACATACAACACTCATACTACATGGCTTCATTAGCAGTATTATAGTTTAAGGGCAACAGAGAAGAGTAATGCGCTTTATGGTGCTTCATGTTGGGGAATGTATGATGAATAAAACTACCTGCTTTCCCCCCGTATCCACCCTTCTTTTCTGTACCCCTACAAAACTTAAAAAATCTATAAAAATTGTCAAATTAAAAAAAAAAACTTCCATAATAACTCATTAAAGGCCTCTTGACTGGGAGATTACCTACAAGGAAAGCTATCTTTCTCATTTCTCTCATCTATTCCATATTGTTTTTTTTTTTCCAATAATTAGAATATATATTGAATGCTTTATTGTTTACATCTTACTAATTTCAGTTTATAATATCTAGAGGCGCGATAACAGAGCAATAAAAAATTGCCATTGCTGCAAAACGACAATGTTTTATGTTGCGGGGTTGAAGAGACAGTGAGATGGCAACCAAACTACTTCATTGAGAAGAAAACGACTTCATTGGGATAAAAACTACTTCATTGGGTTGAAAACAACTTGATTGGGACAAAAACTACTTAACTGGGATGAAAACACCTTCATTGGGATAGAAACTACTTAATTGGAATGAAGTGGTCTGGGTACCGATAGAGTCCATTTAATAAAGACTAACTCTTGGTTTAAAACAGTTTGATTACACATAAGGTAGACTAAGAAATGTTAACATAAGAGAAGAAAGGGAAGACAAGTGATCAAACAATTAAAAAGACAAAAGATTAGGTAAGAAAGTAAGGAAAGGAAAAAGGAAAGACAAAGATAATTATACTTTCACTCAGCCTTAATTGACCTAATAATATAATAAATATAATAATAATAAAAGTAATCTCTTTTCCCAAAATGTTCAACTCTAATAGCCTGACATGTTATGTTTTAAAGTACTCATAAGTGTTATGTAAGCGATAATAAGTTTTTAAGACTTACACTTATATGTATTGAATGTTTGTATGTACAATTGTTACATGTTTGTATCCTACAATTTTTTTTTTAAACTCAATAAAGATAATTCAAACTAAAACAGTTTGAGTATTTGATGCACCTCACCTAAACCTCTCAACATAGTTTGTTGATGAGAATCAGTTAAGGCCTCCACATCATCTTGCACACAAACTTATGGTAAAACACATACTTAAACCAGAGGAGACTTAAACATTAGAATTTTGAATCATATGACTTCTTCAAAAACACTACAAAAATAAGTACTTACTCACATACCTCAAAATCGCAAGTTTGATTTCTGTCCATGTCAGCTTACTCTTCCAAGAAAAAAAACGAGTGGAAGTTGGAACCATGAATTGAGTGACAGAACGATAAAGAAAGTTGGAACCATGAATTGAGAGACAGAACGATAAAGGAAGTTGGAACCATGTATTGAGAGACAGAACGATAGAGGAATTGGTTTAGTTTGCAAGAAGGGCATTACACTGACATTATACAACACACACGAGGTGGAGGAAATACACTCAAAGACCTAGGGCCCTGGTACAGAACAGAGTTGACATCGTCTTCTCTTTTTTTCTGTTATAATAATTAGTTTAAGTTAAAGTATATTTGTGTTAGAATGAGTACTAATGTTATAAATTCTGAATATATATAAATTGGAGATTTTTACTTAGCTACTAGGTTTCTTTTTTTTTAATCTTCAGCTATTCTTGATGGACTGTCATTTCATTATAAGTCATTATGGACTGCGGGTAAAACTATTTATACTCATTTCAGAATTCTGCTCCCTGCCCTTTCTGGTGTGAAGGGAGAAGTTACTGACTAATGATGCCATGGTTTCGCTTGAATTGCTGTGATTTACAAGTTGCCAAAAGTCTAAAAACCCAGAAGCCATTGTAACAGGTTAGTTTAATTTGGTTACCCATCTGAAGACTACAGGGTGCATCACTCAAGCACACAATGCTGTCCCTACTCCTCCTGCAAAGCACATTCTGTGTGAGAAGTTACCAGTGGGCAGATGGGAAGTCATCCCTTCCATTTCCTGTCCAGGCTCATACACCGACTGAAGAAGCTGGGGCAGCAATGAGATTTCTGTAGCTCTGCTATCAAGCATAGGAGGCAGATGGGTTTATGGAAGACAAGCCTCCTTTAACTTAGCCCACTTGCAGGGAGACTGTAGGCACTGTTAATGCTTCATATCATTGAAGTGGTTATAGTGTCTGGAGTCCCATTACCCTGTCTTTTCATTTAGTATCAAAAATTTTTTATGTTTTAATTCTAAACGAGAGTCTTCCAAAGCCAATCTTTGCCATACCTGCAGTAGCCAGGGATCCTCAGTGAGTGTTAAACTGCCCAAAAATGGTTTAACACAGAATTGTGGTCAACAGGTGCCTGTCCTGTAGGTGGCACCTAATGGGAAATAAAGTCTGGCAGAATACATCAGATATTTACCAACCCATCTCATGTAACCAGTCAAATGGAGTAGCTCTTGTAGCCAAGAGTTTATATCAAAAAGTGTTTGGTCTTCCACTTTCTCTTCCTTCATAGAAGAGAGTTTAATGCAAATAACAGTACGTTACTATGACTGCAGTCCATTTAATTTGCTCCTTAATGTAGGATTGCCTCTCAATTCAGTATAGCGTGATCTAAAGAAGTAACCTTCTATGATACTTGTAATATTATATGTACAATGTAGTCAGATATTGTGTAATCCTTATTTAGTTCTTGGACCCACAATAATCACAATTTGATACCAGCATGACCTGGTATCTCTACCAGCTCTAACCATGGACTGCAAACTGTCTAGCGTGATAAAGACTGAAATCTAAATAAACCTGATAAAGTAAGGAACAGCACAATTTCACATTTCTCTCAATGTACTGTAGCTGTTTATAACCACTTTTCAATCTGATAACTGTCCAATCTAACATATACTGTACAACTACATAAGGTAAAACGCTGCCATTTTTTTTAATCAAAAATCTTGTCTGATATGTGTTCCTTTATATTAATTATTTCTTATATGAGCACAGACATATATCCCAAGTTATCCCTCAGTCTGTTGCTTCTCACTTGACATCACTCCCCCTCACTTAAGGACCTAAGCACCATGACTACTTTAAATCACTGAAGTGGCTATAGTCCTTAGAGTAGCACTTTAAGCAATATGCCAGATTTTCACAATGTTGTATTGAATAAAAAAAGTTGTATTTTCACCTAAATCAGTCAAAAGCCCAGCAACTCAAAATGGAAAATAAATTAGTCGTTTAATTAGTCGAGATAATAGTGTTGTGTGCTTACCAGATGTAGCATCCAGAAACATCGTATTTCTATTGGAAATCTCGCTCAGTGTCAATATTCATGCAATATAACAGAACAGGCACGCTTCATTCAGTTACTTTATATTTATAGAAAGGTTTACTGACCACAATAGCCGCCTTAAAATCCAAAGCGAGCAGCTTTTATTTTCACTGCTGATTTAAGAGATATAGTTCTGAGTGTTCCTATGAGAGAATAAGTAATATGTTCTATTGTAAAAGTCTGAATGCAGTGCCTGAGATTTATCATGTAGAAGCTATTAAGATATTTCATTTTAGCTGTGTTTCAAGTCATTTCAAGGCAGGGAATCAAATTGCTAAATAACTCACACATGTATATTATTTTGTTATGTACAATTCAAACACACAATTGAGTTAAATGATTTGCATTATCCTATTAGTGGATAAACAAGGCAGACAATTATTTTAACACCTCTTTTATAAATCTCCTGCACTAGGATCCCGTATAATAGTTAAAAGGGTCATATTTCTTGTACTAGACATTCCAAAATGCCTAAATTAAAAGGTCCTCCTTAACAATTAAAGGGCACTATTGGCACAAGGACCACTTCATCTCAATGAAGTTGTCCGTGTGCCACAACCCTGTAGTTTTAACCCTGTAACATAAAACATTGCGGTTCTGCAGAATTTAACTGAAGTTCTGCTGCCAAAAAAGCCATCTCACAGAGGCCATCTGATGGGCAAAGCCTTTTGCTGCAAATGCGCGCCACCTTCCCAATGTTTTCCTGTGGTAAAGCATTGGATTTGCTGAGATCATCAATCCTGATGATCTTAGCCATGGAGTCAGGGTGGGAGTGTGGAGACCACTTATAGGTGGGGGCCGGAACCTAAACTGTTAACAGGGCACTATAGTGTTAGGAATACACATTTGTATGCCTAATACCATATTGTTCCTTTACTAGTGTGGTGGAGACTGCTTTGCTATCATCCAAAACAATATATATATATATATACATATGAAACAAGGGGGGGGTGGTTGGCTGCCCTCACCTGAACATGCATTATATTTCCCTAAGCCCTTGTTTCATATGTATATATTTGGGAGTCTAGCCAACTCCTTGGTTTTGCACCCCTCCCTGTCACAGGTGCCTCATCCCAGGGCCCTATTTAGCCTTGTACTGCAGAGAGCCCCAGATGGAATTTTTTTTCCTCAAGTAAGTGGTTAATCTCATAAGTGCAGACATTAGGCTGTTAGTGTAGGACCTGCCAAAGATGGGGTACATTGACGTTGTGGCAGGCTTATGCAATGTATGATCATATAATGTAACTAAACCCCCATTATTTTTGCCTAGATTAGGTGTTTTTAAAAAAACTAATAAAATCTTTCAACATTGAAGTTGCTGTTTAGTGGATAGGTGAGTGCGCTGGATATTGTGTTATATATATATATATATATATATGTATATATATATATATAAAAATGTGACTTGTTTGCTCTTAATATTTTTAATAGTTTATTCAATACATTTTGCAATTTGGTTGCAGTTCACCATAATTTAGTGTATAACAGCACTTGTGTGTTATCCCCTAAATGCCTCCTCAAAAATCAGAACAGAAAAAGAGTAGAGCTTCTAATCTACAAGAAGATAAAAATTTTAAATAATTGTTTATTCACAAATCGCCTGAAATGGGTCTGTTGTGATTAAATCTGGAGTCAGGCTGAAAGTTCTGGCAAAGCTGAGTGAACCATTCACAGAATGTGTCTAGGTTTAATAATCTGGGCTGTATCACGTTATTACAATGCTCCCATTTCCCTAAGCCAAACATGTCAAACTCAAAGTCTAGCAAGGGCTAAATAAACAAGGTTTAAGTTTATGTGGGCCACATAAAACCCCCAAAACTAACATTTTCATAGAAACATATGTTTATTTTAAAAAGTACAGTATAAAAAAAAACAGCATCCCCCTCTACTAAACCACAGCACCCCCCTCTACTAAATCCCAGTCCCCCCATATACTAAATCCCAGCACCCCCCTTTAGCAAACAAACAGACTCTACTCACATGGCGCCGTCTGCACCCTGTGCCAATGTGGATCCTCCCTCTACTTATTGAAACTCTGTGAAGATGGAGCACGTCGATGTCACGTTGGAAGGTAATGTGGCGGTGCGTGCCTCCGTGCACTTCCAGGTCCTCCACTGTCCAGTCTTGGCCATCGCAACACTGACTGACACACACACTCACTGACAGACACACACACACACACAGACACACTCACTGACACACACTGACAGACAGACACACACAGACACTCACTGACACATGCAGACAGACACACACTCACTGACACACACAGACACACACACTCACTGACACACAGATAGACACACACACACACACACAGAAACTCACTGACACACACAGACAGACACACACACACTCTCACAGACACACTCGCTGACACACACACAGACACTCACACAGACACACACTCACTGACACAAACAGACAGACACACTGACAGACAAACACACACTCACTGACATACAGACACACACACACTCAGTCACTCACACACAGACAGACACATATTCACTGACACACATATAGACACACACACACACTCACTCACTGACACACACAGACACACATACACACACTTACTGACACACACGCACACACATGCACATTCTGACAGACACACACTCACACATTTACACATTCTTGCACACAGTCACATTATTGTGTTTTTCCCTTCGGTCCAGTTGGGATCTTCTATCTGGAGCTCAGCCTTCCTGCTCCTCACTGCTCCCTCGCGTGCAGTTTAGTGACGACCAGCATCACTACAGACGGCACACACGAGCGAACAGTGAGGAGCAGGATGGCTGGGCTCCCTCGCTGCATCCACCTTCCTCTCCTCCGGCCGGGTAAATGTTAGCAAAGTAGGTACCTGCAATGTGGGGAAAGCAGGTGCCTACTCTGCTTGGAACACTAAGCATATACTCGTGGCTCGCCGGGCAGCAAAGATGTTCATTGTGGGCTGCAAGCGGCCCGTGGGTCGTGAGTTTGACATGCTTGCCCTAAGCTATATAAAGACAAAACCACGTAAAGAAAGGAAGGTTATCATACTATAGTGCAACGGGAGACATACACCTAAAGCAAGTACCCCACTATTAATTTACAAAAGGTTACACAGATCCAATATGTTTAGATTTACTATACTATGAATATTCGTTTTCTTTTTCACTTTATATGTTTCAGGATCAAAACAACTTAATAAGGACTAAAATGTATAATTATATCTCGCTATATAAAAGAATCAGCCTATAATAGTTTTAAGTTGATCAGTGGTGGACCATACTGTAAGGAGTGAAGTTCCGACTCAATTTCAACTACCAAGAGTGCGGGAACATTGTACTCTCTGTGTGATCCCATATTAACCAAATGTGTGATCTAGTCTCCCACGCAGATCATCTTATTACAGACCAAGAGCCCAGGGATATGATGTTTTAATACACTGTCTGTGCCAGAGCTGAGCATTAGCAAGTATTCGGGAATAAGAGAAACAGATTTACCCTTCCTCTGTTAGATTATCAATGACTGCAAACTGGATCACCCCCACAGCCCTTAAAGGGGGGCTACGCTTTAACACAAGGAGTGGAAGGAAGAATTGTGTAGCATAAAAACTCTTGGTACATTTCCACTACCATTGCATCAAATACATTCCATATACCGCTAATGTAATGTAAGCACAAAAAAAGCTTTCAATCTACTGTTTGTTTAAAAATTAGACATATGTCCTTTAAGGCTTCCAATGAGAGACTGTAATCAGCCCTTCTTGTGTGCTTAAAGAAACCCTTGATAGCTAAGCATTCACCAACTTTCAAAGCCACTAGAAAATGTATACATTTTTATCGGCATTACAATGTCAGTGTTAAAGAGACACACAAAAGAGCTTTCTTTAAGAATATATTGCTTACTGTAACAGATTGTGGTAAAACCTTGCTAATGTAACTAAGAGAGCTTGCTCGTATCATATGCACACTGCACACAGATTATTCCAAAAAGTAATAGCAGTTGTTATTTCTTTAATTCGTTTGGCTTCGAGTTTATGTAAATGCGGTATCACTGTTAAAAACAAAAAGCAAAGTAAATGATAGGGAACATTTTAGCTGTAGTTGCCAGCCTCTCATGTGCCACGGTTATATGTAATTTTTTTGATCTACATAATATTGTATTACAGAGAATGAGATTAATGCACAGTAATACAACAAAAACACATGTATCTATATGCATTAGCGTGCTTGGTGACATTCTTCTTTTTTCATTCCAGACTGAGATTTTTTTCACTATATGCTAGTTCAATAAAGTTATTTTTCCCTTTTCTTGGAACCCTGCACTTCTATTTCTCATGAACTGTTTTATTTTTTTTCATATGACTTTGGTGTCCCTAAGGCAGAGGGTAATCTAGTGATGGCGCCCACGCACACCATGCTAAGAGGGGTATAAGTCAATGAGAACCAGTTAAGGCTGCAGCAATTGTTTGAAGTTGCTGCATCTGGTGCCGAGGGACCTGCCAACATTTTGGTTTTGGACTGTCCTCTTTTGTTGCATACCTCCCAAGTCCCATGTGTCCATATTTAGGAGGAACAGTCACGATTTTAGGATCAACTCTCCCTTTTCTTTCCTCATGCCCCTCTTTTCTAGAAGCTAAATATTGTTGGTCTGTTTGAGTGTAAAACAGAGCTCAAAAGCAATAATATTCACAGTATTGTGTCATTAAACTACAATAAATCTGTTTCGAAATTAGTCTGTGTAAATAACATTCTTTTTTCTTGTTCAAAATTACATTTTAGTTGCAGAAATTGTTATTAATAAGTCATCTACAATTTCTCAGAACAGCACTGCCCCTGGCTACATGCCCACTCAAACCCCTAAAATCAACGTGTCCCTCTTTGTCCATTTGAGATGGTGTGAAGAATGAGGAAGGATCAGTCTTATATGCAATGAGTAAGGAATCCCTCTGTAATGACACAAGTGAGATAAACCATGTTTGAGACCTGAGAGGATATTAACCTAAATTAAAGTTGCTCAAGTTTTGCTTGTTCTCACTGTTCTGTCCATGTCTGTTAATTTGCAAACGGTTGGTACGATAGAGTGGAACATCACATGTTAATACATTTTATTCAACATCTGAAGAGTTGATCAGTTGAGCCACCACCACATATCTATTCACAGTGATTGGTGACTAAGCCCCACTAATTTTTGCTTTTTCAGTATATATTCCAGATATAAAATAAATACATAAACTTTTTATTGCTGTTTTTCATTAATGAAGAAAATCATAAAAGTGAAAGTTTAGATGAGGTATGCTTGCCATGGCAACTGAATGTGGAATACTTTAAGAGGTCTATAAACAAAAAATCCATCTTTTCAGCCGATCCATGTGAGGTGGGGTTTTGGTTAATAAAATCAGTAGAAATTCATGTGGAACCACTTCTCCTTTCAATATCCTAACCTGTGAGATCAGAGCTAATTTAATGCGCGTGGATCACCAATAAAATTATTCCTAGCTGTTAAAGCTGGAAAGTTCTTTTGATGCATATGAAGAAGGCTGTCGATACTATGAAATGTATTATATGTAAGGATTTTATTGGAGTTTGAATTTTAATAAGTCTGCAACAGAACTGACAATTTTATTATAGGTAGAAGAACACGTTAACGCTAGTTTTGATAAATATATAAAAAAAAATTATATGTTGCATTTATTTTTTTGTAGGGACATGTTAGTGAAGATATCGCTTTATTCACAAATAGAGGCAGATGGAAGTGGTAGGAAATGTATTTATTTTATTTTTCTAATTAATCAGTGTCGCAATAATATTTAAAAAAAAGATTATTCTGGCATATTTATTTAATATGATGTTCTTAATACAACAATTTTAACCAAGACCCACATTATGTAGCTAAATTAAATAGAGTAATTAAACATGTAGCAAAAACTTAAAGGAACACTATAGTGTTATAAATACAGCTTTGTATTTCATAACTATATTGTCTCTTTGCCCATATGGCCTCCCCTTGCAGCAATGAAAGAGTTACATAGCCCTCTGAACACTTCTCAAACATCAGTGCAAGGGGGAACTTAATGCGCATGCATGTTAAACACCATGAGCACATAAGGCCTTTCTCATAGGAAAGCATTCAATCAATGGGGTTTTGCAAGACGCTAAATGACCTCATGCAAAGTGTGGGGATGTCCAGTGTTCTTTCACAGAGTTAAAGTCTGGTAGACAGCCACTAAAGGCCTACTTAACCCTTTAATGTTTTACATTGCAGGGTTAAGGGGACAGGGACATTGTACCCAAACTACTTCAATGAGATGAAAGAGTCTGGGTGCCAACAGTGTCCCTTTAATTAGTATGTATAATATTGGTGTCAAGTTCAGTAATATTTTTTTTTCTTTATCTCTGCATTCGTGAATTGCAATATTGTGTCTCAGTGTTTAGCCTAATATAAAAACATTTTACAAGAGAAAAATCATCTTGTTTGAAATGCAAATTGATGGAGAATAAATTATTTTACCTATGTAATGCTTAGTGAATATTCCCCCAGACATACAGAGCTATAAATATATACAGCAAGCTATGGATGTATTGCATACTGAGATGTGGATTTAATAGCATATATTATCCTGTAGCAACAGATATCTGGGCAAGCTTCCCTTGATGACTCCTTTGGTGAGAAATGGCGAGGAAAGTGATGTGAAGAATTAATCCTAAGTCCCACAGGTATAATTAGTATACATAGGCGTGCGCAGCCTTTTGTATAAGGGTGTGCCCCCTAAAGCACAAACACACACGCCGCGTATATATATATATACACATATATATATATATATATATATATATACACATATACATACACACACACATATACTGCTGTGAGTGTGTGTGTGTAGGTGCTGAGTGTATGTGTGAAAGCGCTGTGTGTGTGTGAAGGCACTGTGTATATAAGGGCGCTGTGTGTGAGGGTGCTGTGTGTGTGGGCGCTGTGTGTGTGTGTGAGGGCGCTATGTGTGTGAGGGTGCCGTGTGTGTAAGGGCGCTGTATGTGTGTGTAAGGGTGATGTATGTGTGTGTAAGGGTGCTGTATGTGTGTGGGTGATGTTAGTGTGTGTGTATGTGTGTGTATATGCAAGGGTGCTGTGTGTAAGGGTGCTGTTAGTGTGTGTGAGGGTGCTGTGTGTGTAAGGGTGCTGCTTGTGTGTGTGTGTGTGTGTGTGTGTATGTACACATGTGTATATGTGCTGTGTGTAAGGGTGCTGTTAGTGTGTGTGAGGGTGCTGTGTGTAAGAGTGCTGTTGGTGTGTGCTGTGTGTGTGTGTGTGTGTGTGTAAGGGTGCTGTGTGTGTGAGGGTGCTGCTAGTGTGAGGGTGCTGTTATTGTGTGTGTGTGAGGGTGCTGTTAGTGTGTGTGTGTGTGTGTGTGAGGGTGCTGTGTGTATGAGATATGGGGTTAGGATCTGGGGCAGCTAGCTCGGGAGCATTAACAAGAGCATTCTTTAACACTTGGAAAGCCACCTCACACTCCGGGGACCACAGGACTTGTCGGGGTAACTTCTTTTTGGTTAAGTCAGTCAGGTGTTTGGCAAGACCATGACTTGTGTCTTGGTACGGGGAGTGGGCCAATTAGCAACGGCCTCAATCTTAGCCGGCTCTGGCCGTTGCTTACCACACCCAACTCGGTGGCCCAAATATTGCACCTCCGCCATACCAATGTGGCACTTGTCTGGTTTCAAGGTTAAACCAGCCCCCCTGATCCTATCTAATACTGCCCCTTCATGTTCCAGGTGTGCCTCCCAGGTATCGCTATAGACGGCGATATCGTCTAGTTAGGCACACGCGTAATCCTTATCCCTTACAGAGGTCTATCGTGATCAGATACTTCCCTGTAGAGATGCGGTCAAGCAGTTCATCCATCCGTGGCATCGGATAGGCGTCTGTGACGGTCTTGTCATTGAGCCGCCGGTAATCTACACAAAAGCGGGTCGTCCTGTCCTTTTTTGGTACTAAGACTACCGGTGAGGCCCAAGGACTGTCCGAATGTTCTATTACCCCTAGTCGAAGCATCTTGTCAATCTCTTTCCGCATCCCATTTTGGACAACTTCGGGAATGCGGTAGGGGGTTGCCTTAGGGGCGCCTGCCCCGGGGTTTCCACTTTGTGAAGCGCTAATGGGGTATACCCGGGCTCCTGGGAGAACGTGGCCTGTTTGGCTTCTAGTAAGCATATAGCCTGTGCCCTCTCTTGGGGCTCCAGCTGAACTTTTTCTATCTGCCGCGTCCCTTCGTTACTTCCCAGTAAGTCGCAGAGGGGCAAAGCCTCCGTGTCTTCTCCAGCTGGAGCACAGATGGCGGTCACTTCCTCAGCCCTTTCTTTATACGATTTGAGCATGTTGATGTGAAACGTTCATCTCACATCTTCATCATTGCAGTTGGCTATGGTGTAGGTGGTATCGCACACCTGTCCTATAACATTATAGGGGCCCTGCCAGGCATCCTGGAGCTTGTCAGTTCGGACTGGTCTTACCACCATGACTTTTTGTCCCATCTGACAGCTCCGGTACCTAGCCCGTTGGTCGTACCACACTTTCTGGTGCTGCTGGGCCGCCTGGAGATTTTCCTGCACAGTCTGTGCCAATTCCTCCATGCGGTTCCGCAGCTCCAGCATGTATGGCACAATCGGGGTCCCCTCTATCTTGGTCTGCCCTTCCCAGTGGTCCTTGATAAGATCTAGGGGACCTCTCACCCGCCTCCCATATAGCAGTTCGAAGGGTGAGAACCCGGTTGATTCCTGGGGCACCTCCCGGTATGCAAAGAGGAGGTGTGGCAGGAATCGCTCCCAATCTTTATAGGCTCCTGTGAACGACTTCAGCATTTGCTTCAGCATCCCGTTGAAGTGTTCACACAGCCCATTGGTCTGGGGGTCGTATGGGGAGCTGGTCAGGGATTTAACTCCGCAGATTTTCCATATCTGTTGGGTCACCTCAGCCGTGAACTGCATACCCTGGTCGGATAAGATCTCTTTGGGAAATCCCACTCTGGAAAATATATCTTGACCAGGGCATCAGCCACTGTCTCAGCCTGGATATTTGAAAGGGCTACAGCTTCGGGGTAACAAGTGGCGTAATCCACCACAGTAAGGATATAGCGCTTACCGGAGAGGCTAGGCTGGGCCAAGGGTCCTACTACAAGGTCTATGGCTACTCTCGTGAATGGTTCCTCTATTATGGGCATAGAAACCAGTTTGGCTTTCGGGTGGTCCCCCTTCTTACCTATCCTTTGACATACCTCGCACGTCTGGCAATATGCCCAGATGTCGTCGTATACCCCAGGCCAAAAGAAGTTCTGGGTTACCCGATATAATGTCCTGCGTATTCCCATGTGTCCTGCTAATGGGACATCGTGACCAATCCTCAATAACTCCTGCCGGTATTTCCGTGGGACTACCAGTTGGCGTTTTTGCCAGGGCCCGGGTACGTTGACCCGGGTCTCGGTGAGCCTGTATAAATGGCCCTTCTCCCAGATGAACTGTTCCTTCTCTAACCCTCCGTGTCTCACCTTAGCTTTTTCCCAGTACTTTCTGAGTGAGTGGTCTCCGGCTACTTCCCTACCAAAGTCCTCCGGGTTATCCCAGGGAAGGGGTGCTACAGTCAGGGGTAGGTCAGGTTGGCTTACCTGGGTCTCCTTAGGAGGTGGATGGCTCTCAGTGGCATGACTTTGGACCCGGGTGGTCACTGCTTGAGCCTCGTGAGGAGGTGTTGAGGCAAAGGCAGAAGTTAAGGGGCCGATATCATTGCCCAACACTACTTCGGAGGGAAATTCCTTCATCCCTCCCACTAGGACATTGCCAGCTCCAGCACCCCAATCAAGGTGCACTTGCGCAGTAGGAATCCACTGCCACTCTCACAGCAGTAGATTTCCCCGGTCTTTCCGAATTATTAATAAGGTGTCATTGCACTAGGGTGATGGTCGCGCCACTGTCTCTCAGGTCCTGTGCGGTCTTTCCGTTGACCATGACCAGCTGACAATGGTGTTTTTGATTGTCAGTTATGGTGGATTGGACTAGGAGCGCATCATACAGAGTGCCCAAGGGTTCTTCACGACTCAGCTCCTTGGCGTCCCAGGCAGAGGGTGCCGGGTAATCCACACAATGGGCTGCTGCTATGGGTTGATGGAAACCAGGGTGAGTCCAATCGGACCTGGGGGCTCCCAGTGGGCAATTGTTCCGAAGATGGCCCAATTGTTTGCATCAGAAGCAACGGGGTTCGTTGCCAGGCTGCCGTGGGAAGCGAGGGTTGGAAGCTACCGGTCGGCTGGGGGGTTGATACCTGGTCACTGGTGGGTTTGACGGTACCGCGGGTTGAAGAGGTTGGACTCGTGGGGTGACCTGTGTGGTCTTTCGAGTATCTGTGTACTCATCCGCTAACTTGGCAGCCTCTGGTAAGGATAGGGGTCTGCAGTCTCTCACCCAGTCTTTAACATCTGCCTGGATGCGGTCGTAGAACTGTTCCAGGAGTATTAATTGTAGGATGTCATCCACGGTGGTGGCTTGGCTACTGTTAACCCAATTCGATGCAGACAGTTGTAACTGGCAAGCCCATTCTGCATAGGAATCCTTGTCCGTTTTGCGTAAGTCTTTGAATTTTTGGCGGTATGTCTCCGGGGTCACTGCGTACCGAGCCAGGAGTTCCTCTTTAACCCTTGCATAGCTGTGGATCTCCTGTTCTGATATGGCCCGGAAAGCATCGGCGGCTTTGCCTGATAACTTCCCCGCCAATATTGCAACCCATTCATCCGTAGCCACTCTGTGTAGGTTACACTGTCGCTCGAAACTGTAGCTATCAATCTCGCAGTCCTTCTCATTAAAGGCTTTAAAGGCACTGAAAGGAATCTTCCTTGTCTCTGCTGTGCTATGCTCTCTGCTTGGGGAGCTTGCTGCTGCCCGCTGGGTTTCAGCCAGCTTCATTTGCAGCTCTATTTCCCTCTTCTGTTTTGCCTCTTCTGTTTCGCCTCTTCTGCTACTGTGTTCATTACCTGTAGCACAATGTCAGCTGTTGGGTTTGGACCGAACCATGCTAATCTCTCCCGAATCTCCCTGTTGGCTGGCGATTCATTCTCCCGAATAGCCAGTGTCTCCATTTCCTGAATAGTTGGTGTTGCTGCAACCAAGTTCTCCTGGTCTAGCTCCATTAACTCGGCAATAATGACCCACTTGGTTTTGTTGCTAGCAATCCTTCCACGAACTTCCAATAGCTCCTTTAACGTGTTTCGTTTAAGCAGTGTATACCAGCCTTCCGTTCACTGTCTCCAGTGTCTGCTTGGATTCGTGATGCAGGAAAAAAGGAAAATCCCGCCGATGCCAAACAGTTGTGACGGTAGTAAACTGTATCACTGTCAAGCATTCCCTTCTTCCCATAAAAGAAAATCACCAAGTAATCCACAGGAATAAATATCACTGGTATCGCCAAATATTCCACACGTGAGCCAAACGTTAATGCTGGAACAAGACTGATTTACTGGAAGCAACAGGCATTCAATTTATACAGTATATAACTCCTCCTCTGGGCCAGGCTAGATAATTGAGTTTCAGCAACATACTAATTTCACGAAAATCCGTTCAGTAGTTTTCGTGTCGCATCATGTGGAAGTTTGACCGGCTCGTCATGTGCAGGTATCTGATTCAGAGTTCCATGAAATCAGCAGCAAGAGCCGGTCTCCGTTCACGCCTAATTACACGAAAACTACCGTTCGTATGTTGCAGCTTGTTACATGTGAATGCTCCCCTTGTTCGGTAGATTCAAACTCCCGAATGACGGTTTGATTCATTGAGTGGAAAGTAGTCAGTCGGGACTTCCATACTGACCGGCCGTTCACGTGTTTGCCATGCCGAAAACAGTTCCAGGCAATTCACGCATAAGTCCCGCTGACTGCATTCGGGAGATTTAAGATGGCCGCCATCCTTTGTTCTTGCCACGTGTTCGTATGACGAATGGCGGCCACCTAGAAGCATTCACTTAAGTTGTAGTTTCATGTGATTATTACTCGATGTTCCAAGTTCTAATTGCCACCCAGGGTGGTCTCCGTTCGGTAGAATGAATACACTTTCCCGAACACATAGTTTATCGAAACGTCCAAAATTAAACAGCAAGGAGAGAATATCAGGGGAGAGTGCTCCCTCGCGCGCGCGTGCCAGCCAGCCTGCTCACCCGGTCACACCACTGGACCCCAGGGAATCTCCTCAACTCTGCCAAAGGTAGGGAGGCTGGGGGATTAATTTTTTTTTTTAAACGTGTCTGTGTGTTAGAGTGTGTGTGTGTGTGTGTGTGTGTGTTAGTGTGTGTGTACGTGAGTGTGTGTGTGTTAGAGTGTGTGTGTATGTGTAAGTGTGTGTGTGTGTGTTAGTGTGTGTGTTAGTGTTAGTGTGTTAGAGTGTGTGTGTGTTAGAGTGTGTCAGTGAGTGTGTTACTGTGTGTCTGTTACTGAGTGTGTTGGTTTGTGTGCGTCTGTTAGTGAGTGTGTGTTTTGTAAGTGAGTGAGTGTGTGTGTGTCTGTCCGTCAGTGAGTGTGTATGTATGTCTGTCACTGAGTGTGTGTCTGTCAGTAAATGTGTGTGTCTGTTAGCTAGTGTGTATGCGTCTGTTTCGTGAGAGAGTGTGTGTCTTAAGCACTTACAGTTCTCCAGCGCTGGATTTCCTTGGCGCTGGGGATCTCTCCGCCTCGATCCGCTTCTCAGCTCCGAATGCACATGCGTTGCAAGAGCCGAGCTGCATTCAAACCGCCCATAGGAAAGCATTACTCAATTTTGTTTCAGCCTGGACCTGCAGCAGTGTTTCAAGTCTCTGCCCTTTCTTGCAGGTAGGTGCTATTGTGGTTTAGTATGGTTCTTTTAGCGAACATTAGGCAGTGTAGGACCTGCCAAATATGGGGTACATTGAATGAATTTAAGTAGAATTTAAAAAAAAAATCTTAGATTAAATCTGCTTTAAAAATAAAAGAAAATGATAAAAATGAACAGGTTATGTATTAATAAAATCAAAGTGCATTTAAAACAGCGCCATTGTTTACAATTGTACAAATGGCAAGTTAACACTTCTCAATTTCATGTGTGACTCGTTGTATCTAATGCTTTGAAGTGCTTTTAAAAAGCCCTTGGTATATATATATAGTGATTACCATCACTACCCTGAATATCTTATATCTAGGATAGTCATATGCCTATCCCACTAATGCTAAAACTCCCTCATTGTGTTACCCTCAAACACTTCAGCTGGAAGGCTATTCCATGCATCCACTCAGTAATAATTCCTGATGTCATTTTTAAATCTTTGCACATCTAATTTAAGACTGTCCTCTTGTTTTAGAAACATAAAAACATAGAAACATAGAATGTGACAGCAGATAAGAACCATTTGGCCCATCTAGTCTGCCCAATTTTCTAAATACTTTCATTAGTCCCTAGCCTTATCTTATAGTTAGGATAGCCTTATGCCTATCCCACGCATGCTTAAACTCCTTTACTGTGTTTTGTTAGTTTTTTCTTCTTTTAAACCCAAGATGGGTTGGTGTTCATGGTAAGGTCTGAAAGCAGACATTTAAATTATTATGTTATTATGATTATTAGTATGATTATTATTATTATTATTATTAATTATATGTGGATTCAGAAAAACAATCTTGTACAGATCTATTACTTGAGCCTTCCTAGAGCTGTTCTCCTAAGAAAGAAAGAAAGTGGACTGATCACTGAAGATAAAAGAGATTAACTATGTTTCAAGATCAAAATTTTTAATCCCTCTTTGTCCCTATGCTGACCTTTCCTAGCCATCCTCGTTAACATTGATCCCACTTCATTCTAAAGACTCCAGTTATTAAAATAATTTCCTGCAATGGCTCAATGCAAGTTTCAACCTAACGGCAGCTGAAAGGAAGTGGTTAACAAAAACTTTCCAAATATAAAGCAGATTTACTTACTGGGACAGCGCCAAGCTCACCCCCAGCTACTTGGCTATTGCATGTGCTAGTTAAACACAAAAATGATTGTGTACAATACAGCTACAGCAATGCAGTGGTTGTGGGTAGCAAAAAGCACAAATCAGTTCATCAACCCCCTCAAGCTAAGATACTGGGGGTGTATTGATAACACACCAATTATAGTGAATTAAGCCAAACTGAACATCAAAACACACAAGAGAATGTGTGCATAGATGCAGAGTTCATCCCTATTGGACATAATTGCATAAAACGCATGCTAAAAAAAATGACAATAATGATAAAATATCTGCATTAGTCAACTAAGTAACCGACACTCATTGTGCTAGAAACATGATTTATAAAGGACTAGGTGTAAGCATTTATTTATTGGAGTGCTGGAGTTTATTTTTAACCTGCGTCGGGTGTGTAATGCAACAATCAACTACAGATTTAAATGTGCAGATTTGTATTTACCATCACAAATTTATATGATAATAAACTGATTTAGACTATGGAATGTATGCAGTCTACATGACATTTAGTTTAAGCTCCTACTTTTGTGAATGCCAGGTTTAATTGTTAGCTATAAAAGTATCCTTAACTAGGAGATGACTAGAAGAATACTTGCATATATCTGGAGCAGCAGAATGTGGAGCAAAAGCTAAGTGATGGCAGCTGACTAGGAATCTCAGTTACTACAAGAGAGAGAACCGGCAAAGGCAGACACTCAACAAAAACTACCTGGGTCTGCAATCTTCAATTGTGTGACACAAACTGGTTCTAGTATTTGTTGTTTGATGCTACCAACTGATCAGAGGTGTAACTAGAATCCACTGGGCCCCAGTGCAAAAATTGCCCTGGGGCCCCTACTCCCATGTGTCTCATAACCCCTCCTGTGTCTCAGTCACTACCCAACCCCCTCTGGTGTCTCATTCCTACACACAGGCCCCCCATGTGTCTCATTCCCTCGACCCCCAAAGCCACTTCATGTGTCCCATACCCTCCTCCCCTCTAGCCCCTCCATGTGTCCCATTTCCTCTTCCCACAGCCCCTCCATATTTCCCATACACTCCTCCCTCCCAGTTCCTTCCATGTGTCCCATTCATCCTTCTCTCCCTTCCCTTGCATGTGTTCCATACCCTCTCTCCATCCTCCCTTCCATGTGTCCCATACCCTCCCTCCTCCCTTCCATGTGTCCCATACTCTCTCTCCCTCCTCTCCTCTCTTCCATGTGTCCCATACCCTCCCTCCTACCTTCCCTTCCATGTGTCCCATACACTTCCTCCCTCCTCAACTCCCTTTCATGTGTTCCATACCCTCCCTCCTCCCCCCCCTTCCATGTGTCCCATACCCTCCCTCCTACCCTCCCTTCAATGTGACATTCTAGAAACTTTCATTCCTAGAAAATTCAGTTAGATTCTTTAAGAATACTCATAAGCATGGTACTGGACTATTTTATGTTAATTATTTTAACTTTAAGTTATAAAAATTGCATTTGCACTTCTACGGTACTATTGAATGTGTTATATAAAGTATTGTAAAAAAATTAATAAATATATAGTTATTATTTCATTTTAAAACAAACAGAACATTTTTCTAAAATTAATAAAAAAAATAATAAAATGGTATTAGTTTAAATATTGTAATGTTTTTAAAATATCCACAATCAGTAAACTACATACAAAATTGCTGGTTTGATATTTGGAGGTTTATGCATTTCTTCCAAGTTGGCTTTAAAATCAGCTTATCAGAATCATAAAAAACAAGTAATATAATAGTTTTATAAGAAAATACCTTGAAAACCAGTTGACATTTTAAACTGCTACTTTCTGATTTACTGTTTAAAATGCAGTTTGTCTGTCAGTGTCAGTGTATGTGTTTAGATGGTGAATTATTTTTGTAACTCAGCCTGTCACTTAGACATGCGGGAGCAGTAAAACTGTACGTCCAGTACCAAAAACATATTTCCTTCAAGATCAAAGGAGACTTCTAGTCTTAAAGGTCTTCTTCATGCAATCCTACTTTCCTTGAATGTGTTTAAAAAAAAAAAAAAATCCACAAACCGAAATCAAAGGAGTAGACTGACAGGATTCTTTACACTCAACAAAGTGATAAATTCATTGACATGTATCTAATTCCATCATGTCACCTGCTGTCTGTACATTAAACACCCTGTGCATTTTGTGAACATGTTTCTAAATCGTATGCAGTTTTCAATCAAATGCAGTTTTCTAAATGTTACCTTTGATCACTCACTTGACTGCCCTTTGCAATATGTTACATTGCACCCTCCAAGGTTTTATTGAGATTGTTTTAGTAGATAAGTAGAATGTTTGAAAGCATTGTGACCTCTTTTTAGAAATGTATAAGCATGAAAAAAAAAATTCCTTTAGGTATACTGAACATTTATTGAATCGATCCCAGACAATAATATGCTGTATATCCCTTTAAAATTTATTTAAAGCCAGTTTAAAAAAAAAAAAAAAAAAATCAATCCTTTTTTTTTTCTTTTTTTTATAGGCTTTTCAAACTAGTTAAACAATAAAGTATTTATGTATTTTTTCACTAAGACATAAATGGAATGCTGTCCCTGAACCAACTTAAACTAGTTGAAATATTGTCAATCATTTAAAACAAGACATATTTCTAAGAAAATACAATTCTGATGAACACTCTAGTACGGGAACCTATCACCATCAAATACAATGTTTATATTTATGTAGCTGCACTAAATACATTTAGGACATGAACCAAAAACTGCATGCGGGGTCATTTCTAAATATTTTAGTGACACTATTGTCATTTCTAAAAAATTATTGATGTTACCATTGCATAACTACAAAGTTTATACACAAACCAGGAAATGTGAAGATTTGACAAAAGATTGCAATGTTAGATAAAATGTTCCTACTCAGCAAATTCTTTCAACTCAATTACTTTGTCACAAAAAATTGCAATATTTAGTTTAAAATTCTAAGTGATTAACCCCAAGTGTTTGGAAAGGAATGGACATATTTTTTTTTCTGATTTTCGATTTATGTATTTTTAAATAATCAATACTTATGTTTATATTCAAGCAGTATGTACATCTGCTGTTTTAACTGGAAAAATAAATATCCAGATATAAAACATCAAACATTTAAAAAAAAATAATAATAATAATTTGTGCAAACCGCCACCCCCCCCCAAAAAAAATTTTTTATCTTATTTTTTGCAAAATATCTGATTTATGTTACAATGTATTTTTTTTGTATTCTTTCTTTTTCATTCCACGTGTTATTGATATATAACATCATAGTAGCTCGATTGGCACGTCTATATTTTAACGATAACATATTCATCATGAGGGAAGCATGTAGGATGTTTCTTGGTATAAGGTACACAGTAAACATTAATAGCTCAGCTCTCTAGTAGATCCCTTGTCAGAAAAAAGGGGTACATCATATGGTTTCGGTACTCAATAGATTATATTTGTCCCTGGCAGGGAAGCTCCTAGATATGCCAACAGGTGGCAGGTGAGGTCGGAGGGGGATGTACGAGTTAAGATAGGGTTTAGATAGGGCCCAAAGAGACCATAACTGAGAGTGCTGTATATCAAGAGATAGGACGGTATATCAGAGTGTACTGAGTGAATGGTAACTAGGTGAATGGGACCAATATGAACATCATAAGAAAATAAATCACATGTAAACAGAAAAACATATGTTAACATAAATCATAAGGGAACAGAATCATAAGGAACAGAGCAGAGCATGTAGTCTGAACATGCCGTCCAGTCACACTGCTCTGGCTGTTTAGGCGGTAGTAGAATGGTGAGCAGGTGTCTGAAATAATGCAGTAAGTCTGCCAGGCTTATAGGATCTGGGATGCCGCAAATCTTCAAGTTATCTTTGCTGATCTTCAAGGGCATCGACATGTTCGTTGGTGGCCTGATGTTGTTTCTGCATTTTTCTCAATTTGTGCACCAATGATGTTTTCCTGGAGTCGTGGTTGCTGGATGAGGCCTCAAACAGTGTGACCCACGAGGTGACTCCTTAATGTAAGCTCTGAGTTCCGTCAGCATGCTTTTTAATAGGGCAGCCATGATCAGTTCTTCAGTGGTGGTGTGTAGAGGTTTAGGTGCAGGTGGTGGTTCAAAGGATGCAACTTCTCCTGGGTCAATGAAGAAATCCTCAGAGGAATAAGAGTAACTGTCCTCTTCCATTGCCATTTTGTCCCATGCAGACTTTTGCGAGCACGGTAGTGATTCCCCGATCTCGTGGCTGATAGGGCCTCTGTCTGCTGTAGGTTTTTTTTTATTTTTTTTGTTTCTGACCCATGGTTATCTCCTGTACTGGGTGAGGGTTTTTGTAACCGTGTAGTTTCCAATCTCCCAAAATCTGATAATTTTTTTTTTTTAGAGAGCTCAGGAGAGTGTGTCTGCTCTGTTCCCCTGCTAGCTCTGACCCCCTATGATGGATTTTCTGTGCCTCACACTTTTAGTGGAATTAGCAATTGCAATTATTCTCCTGCTTATAAACCTAGATACCAAGCAATACCTATGATGCTGTTGTACCAATTGTAATTAATGTCTGACAAAATTTATTTTAATTTACTATATTTTTTGGAATATAGGAAAAACTAGAAAATAGAATACACCCATATATTTCAACTAGTAATTGTTAAGAAAAAACCAAAAGAACCAGTGTTTTAGTTACAGTAAACCTCAGCTTATAGGATGTAGTATGTGTGGGTATGGGGATGTAGCAAGATTGTGTACCTATAGGGGCTGGTGTGTGTCTGTGTATAGAGTGTGGTTTATGCATAGGGAATGTTCTGTATGTGTTTGTGTGTAGGAGTTGTGGTGTGTGTTTATTGGGAATGCAGTGTGTGTGTGTTTGGGAGGAAATATGTGTGTGTGTAGTGGATGCAGTTTGTATACTCTGTATTTAGTGCGTATGGTGGGGCGGTTGCAGTGTTTGTGCATTTGTGAGGTACGATGAGGATACATTGTGTAGTGAGTGGGAGGGGAAAAGTTTTATCCTCAGCTTCCATTTTGCACCTTCATCTACTTTTAACTCCTTTCCTCCTGAACCTGAGTGAAAGGTCTCTAAACTTCTCTTATTCTCTCGCCCCACAACATGCCCTCTCAACCCTTCCCCTCTCACTTTGTCCAGTCTCTTTCTAATAGTCTGGTCCCATGCCCAATGCATTTTATGAGCCTCTTCTTATCTACTGGCATCTTACCCTCTTTCCTCAAACATGTGTAGTAGTAATAATATTAAATATTATTATTTCTGGTACAAGATATTAGAACAAATATTGAGAATCAATAATAGTACTTTCCTTTATAGTTTAAAACAATGTCCACCTTGAAACATGGTTTGGGAAATGACTTTGCATATCAAGTTGTAGCCTTATGATTAATTTATACAAAGTAAAAATTACATTTTTATCATGTGAAGCTATCATTTTATAAATGACAATACCTTACTGGTATTTCCTACATTGCCAATAGTTATACCATTATGACTAAGTGCTTCTCATTTCAAATGTTTCTAGTTCAAAACAATTTTGAATATTATTTATTTTCCCATCATAGAGAACACTTAGATAAGTTTCATATTATCTACAAAAGTCATGTAACATTGTTTTTTTCCTGAGAACATTGTCTTGAAATTGGCTGTGCTCACTACCTTGTGAGATACAGGTAAATACATTTAGATAATTTCTGAGGATTTCACTCCAGCAATAACTGCAAATGATCATCTGAGTGAACAAACTAAAAATTTAAATAACAGAAACATGGCAGTTCCTTCCATATGGATTTGTTTTTCCATTCTCAGTAAGATTCTGTGTTTTTAGCCATTTTGTAAGTTTTTCAAAGTGACTAAAATGCAGAAGTATCACATGGGTAAAAACATAGATGGATGTAGTTGAAAATTACATCTAAGCATATACAATAAAAATTATATATTTTAAATCATTATTTTTCTTCAGTATATATCAAGGAAGAACGTATGGCAAGAGATAAGCATATTATTGTTGCAGTACTTGCAGAAGAAATGTGATTGGAGGAGTCAAGACGATGCGCTGTGGCAACTAATTAAATGTTTTGCAAACAAAGTCCAAGGCCTGATGGCATTCACCCAAGAGTACTTAAGAAGCTAAGTGTGGAAATAAGCAAACCTATGTTTTCAATTGTTCAGGATTGTTCTCATCCATAAATTGTATTGGCGGTTTGGAGAAAGGTAGATGAGTTTCCTATATGCAAAACAGGCTCAAAATCATGCCTGGAAATGATAGACCTGTGAGTTTAACATATGTGTCTAAGAAAGCATTTGAAAGGTTATTAAAGAATAATATTCAGGAATTCATTGGAAAGAGCAAGGACATTAGCACAATTCGGCATGATGAAACATACATCTTGTCAAACTAGCTTAATTTCATTCGACAAAGAAGTAAATAGAAGTATAGATCAGGGTGTTCTATTTGGAATTTGTGCGAGTTGTCTAATGTGGTTCCATGCAATTTAGTAGTTTTCAAACTAAATTAAATTGGTATAGATGAATATTTGTGTTCTTGGGTAGAAATTAAAGATAGAATACAGAGAGTTGTTATTAATGGTAAATTTTCAAGCTGGACAAAATTGGTAAGTGGCGTCCCTCAGGATTTATGACCACTTCTATTCAACTTATTAGTAAATGATCTTGAAATAGGCATTGCAAGTAATGTTTCAGTGTTTACAGATGACATAAAACTAGGTAAGATAAAGCGTGATCAGGATATTACTTTGCTGCAGTGGGATTTAGAGGTTAGGGGACTGGGCACTCAAATTGCAGATAAAATCTCATGTCAAATTTATGCACTTTGGGGTGAAGAATGCACAAGCAACTTACATCCTAAATGGTAGTGAATTGGGCAAAACAACACATGTGAAGGATTTGGACATTGTTATAGATGACAAAGTAAGCAACAGCTTGCAATGTCAATCAGCAGTTGCCTAGGCCAGTAAGGTATGTCATGCACAAAAATGTGCATTAAGTCTTGGGATGAAAATATAATTTTGCCTCTTTATAAATCACTGGTAAGACCACACCTTGAATATGCTGTTAAACTTGTGTGCCTGTTGTAAAAAAGGCACTAGAAAAAGTGCAGAGGTGGGCTACAATATTAATAAGAGGAATGAAAGATTTTAGTTATGATAATATTCAGGGATATGTTTATTAATGGTAAACCAAAACAGAGAAGATTCGGGATATGGTTGTGTAAATCTACAGAAAAAACATAAAACAAAACATAGTGTAATATTGTTATAAAACACAGTATTCTGTGCGCAGCAATCTTTTTCACTCACAATATATAGACGTAATGGGGGGCTAGCTGGGACTTCTTATCACCTCTGGATCCTTATTCCACCAAAAGACATCCACAGGTCAGGGTTCAATAATAAAAAATGTATTCAATAAAAAGTGTAGTCACCAATTCAGCATAGGATATGGATTACAGAAGAATAGTCCTACGCGTTTCGTTCTATATGAACTTCCTCAGGGACCACAATTAAAACAATAACAATGTATCAATACACCGTACAAAGATAAACATATATATACACAATTAAAACAATAACAATGTATCAATACACAGTACAAAGATAAACATATATGTTTATCTTTGTACTGTGTATTGATACATTGTTATTGTTTTAATTGTTTTAATTGTTTGAATAATTACTCCTAAATCCCTTTCCTCAGATGTTAAGGTTAGTAGGGTTTCAAATATTCTATACTCTGCCCTTGGGTTTTTACGCCCTAGATGCATTAACTTGCACTTACCCACATTGAATGTCAGTTGCCACAACTCTGACCATTTTTCTAATTTATCTAAATCATTTGCCATTTGGCTTATCCCTCCTGGAACATCAACCCTGTTGCACATTTTAGTATCGTCATAAAAAGACATACCTTACCATTATATACATATAACTACAGATATACACAATAAACACAATCATAGATATACACACACTTATAATCACAGACCTATACACACTTACAATAACTGACGTATACACACACACAGACATACCCACAATTAGAGACATAGCGAGGTGCTGTTCCCAACCTCCACTACCTCAGCCAGAGACCTGGAACCTCCTGCTTAGGAGCTTCTGCTAGCTCCTCTCCACTAAGCCTATCTAAAAGTTTGACTATGGCATTCCTAGTACCATAGCCACTGTACTGCAGCATTCTATACTGAATATGGTGCTCAGGGTGTTCCTTTAATACATTCATTTTAGAGGGACACTCCAGGCACTAATTCAACTTTAATGCAATTAAAGTTTTGGCTTCATTAATATGCTGTATGTATTCCACGCTCAACACATTATAGTTTTTGCACAGAAAAAATAAATGCTTTGCATAATTCTGCACCATAAGCCTGCCTCCTTAGCCACGCCCTCTCATGCCATAACCACTTCCTTATCTAAGGTATGCACAAAGTCTCAACCCCAACAGCACTGGTTTTAATTCACAACCAGGCAGCAGACAGTCAGAGAAACTACAAACAGGTAGTTATACACTTACTATATGCCTGGGTCTACAAACAGGTAGTCATACACTTACTATATGCCTGGGTATCCCTTCCTTCAAATGAAGGTTGTTTTGCGTTCAGAGCATTTAGTGGCTTGGCAGTGTACATACCTTTGATAAGGAAGTTGTTTCTGGATTGAGGGGGTGTGGCTAAAGAGGCAGGCTTAAGGTGCAACATTTTACAAAATATATATATATTTTTTTTTATGCAAAATCTACAAAAATATTAACATGCAAAAAATACAGCATATTAATGAGGCCAAAACCTATTCAATGAATTAACGTTATATTGGTAGCCGCAGTCTCCCTTTAAGTATGGGGCATTTTACAGTAATATTTCAATCCTATTTAAAAAAAAAAAAAAAAAACAGAAAAAAAAATCAGCTTCACTAAAGAAAAAGTGATCTGAGTACAAGAAGTATCCTCACAGCCATTTCAAAGAAATATTGCAAGAAGAAATAAATTTTAAATTATTCCCAGGAAAATTTTAAAGCTTTTATAGTGCAATCTTGCACTAATATTCTTGCTAAAATGCAAAATGCCAGTGTGTTTTACAGGTAACTCCATGAATATGGAACACAACGTAGAAGCAATTTATGAAAGAATATTTTGAGCTGTTTAAGGTGAAGCCAGACCTCATTTGTACATTCAGTGCATCAGCATGATAACTTTCAAAGAAACAGCTGATATCAGGATTGTTTGGACTTATCTAGAAAAAACATATTCAACTTTTTCTGTTTTTAGAACACATTCATTGTTCCAGTTCCAGACACAATAATATCAAAAACATCTTACAATTATGTGATACATTTTGCAGCAAAAAAAAAAAATCTTCTTTGAGTATTTTTTATTTAAGAATAAACAGATATTTATCTTAGTAAACTAAACCTAAAGTTAAAAAGGCAAAATCAAAACTCCAAATTATTTAATTTGGATGACTGTGCTTACTGAAGCGTCTATTAATATGAGTATTTTATTGTCAATAAATAATATTATCTTCATCATTTTTTACCAGGAAAAATACACTCTCATTTCAAGTGTGTCAAATAATGATATAATTGCTTAAATCAATGTTATTGAGTTTATTGACCAAAAAAGTTCAACGTTTTCCCTGATCCTTCCTTGCATACATAAAACCTTCCTTCCTTATATAGAATCTGTGACCCAAAATTCTGAACCTGTTCTACACCTAGTTTATTGATCAACAGTCAGCAGCTTAATGAAAAATTGTGATGTGATGCATTTTATATTTTGCATGTTCATGATGTACCTAGCAAATTTAATAGCGCAATTAAGGAGTTTATGCACTAAAATGCAACTTAGTTATAAAATTCTAAAATTTAAGCATTAACAGCCAAGATATTTTTTACACTTTTTTTTCAAATTTTTTAACTCGAGTGTCAATGTATGATGACTAAATGTAACTTGCTTCAATGAATCACCTATAGGAATTTGCTCTAAAACTTTATCTTTTCAATGATATACTTTTTAAGGTTCTAACTCAAATACATAGTGTTTTGTGAGTCTTTATCAAAAATTGGTGACAAATACCACCCACACATGTTTTGTATTTTTGCAAGACTAGAGGTACTTTAAGATAAATAGCTTGTATCGAATGATATTTTATATAAAAAGCTATCTCCAAACATTACACGGACATCTAAATGGCAAAATTGTTACCAGGTTTCTAAAGTATTTTAGGTTGCTAAAGCCTATGGTAAATCGTTTTTAGAAATACAGATTTTCAGTTAATACATGATGTATTCAGCTTTCTTCACAGTCCCTTCATTTCTTTGCTAGCCTCCATACACATCCTCGGGTTTTGCATGTAATTATGACCCAAACTTGATGGCATCATTTCACTGACCTCGGAGGGATGGAAAGCTGAGCCGACCATAGCAAGATTTCAACCTCAGAGTTCTGACCTCTGCTCTATCAAGCTTCTTACAAAGTGAGACACTCCCCACAGTTTAATTGCTTATAGGATAGAGTATAAAGAGAACAACAGATATTCAAGTGCAGGAGAGGCCAAAAGGTAGATCGTAGTTTTTATACAACTTCCATAGATGAAAGAATTCTAAGCATCATCAGTGGTGTATCCTGGTTTTGTGCTGCCCTAGGCAGGACAAAACTCAGACGGTCCCCGCGCCACCCCCACCCAACCCTTCTCCCCCGCCCCACCTTCTAAACACACACACACAGTCAGACACAAACACACACACACAGTCAGACAGACACAAACACACACACACAGTCAGACACAAACACACACACAGTCAGACACAAACACACACACAGTCAGACACATACACACACACAGTCAGACACATACACAGACACAGACACAAACAGTCAGACACAAACACACACACACACAGTCACAAACACACACACAGTCAGACACAAACACACACAGTCAGACACAAACACACACACACACACACAGTCAGACACATACACAGACACAGTCAGACACATACACAGACACAAACAGTCAGACACAAACACACACACACAGTCACAAACACACACACAGTCAGACACAAACACACACACACACAGTCAGACACATACACACACATACACACACACACAGTCAGACACATACACATACACAAACAGTCCGACACAAACACACACACACAGTCACAAACACACACAGTCAGACACAAACACACACACACAGTCAGACACACACACAATCACTCACATTAACTTTTTTTTAAATTTTTTTTTTTATTTAACCCCCCCCCCAACCTCCTTACCTTTGGGAGTGCTCTCTCCCTGGTGGTCCAGTGGCTGCCGGTCGGGCTGGGCGGCGCTGGCTGCTGTGCGGACGGCTGGTGAGGGACCACTTCCTCTGAGCGCTCTGCTCAGCTCCCTCTCGCGCCGCAGAGTGAGGCTGGGAGCCGGAAGATGCGGCGTGCGAGGGAGCTGAGCAGAGCGCTCAGAGGTAGAGCTCCCTCGCCAGCCGCCCGCACAGCAGCCAGCGCCGCCCAGCCCGACCGGCATGTCTGTTAGCCGCAAGGCTAACAAGACATTTGCCCTGGGCATTTGGGGGCGGCGTTTTTTTCCGCCCCCTGAAAAATGCCGACCAAGGCAAATGCCTTATTTGCCTCGCGGCTAATACGTCCCTGAGCATCATAGTTGTGATTCTTATTTCTCTTACACTTGTGGAGCTACCACTATAAGAGAACTTCACCTGTATTCAATACTGAAAAATAATAATAGAGACCTTATTTCTCTTTGTGATCACCAGGTCTATAAAAGCTGAAGAGTATTAAAGAGCTGATCATTCAATCCAGTTTTTATTACTATTTACTTCAAAAGTAAATTAAAGGATCACTATAGTTTCAGAAAAACAAACTCGTTTTCCTGACACTATATAATCCTTAGGGTCCCCCTACGCTCAAGGCCCCCCTCCCGCTGGGCTAAAGGGGTTAAAACCCGCTTCAGCCACTTACCTTTATCCGGTGCTGGTGACCTCTCCTCCCTCGCCAGCTCCCGAGTGGAGCTCAATGTGCATGCGCGGCCAGAGCCGCGCGCGCGCATTAAAAACCCCCATAGGAAAGCATTTCTCAATGCTTTCCTATGGACGTTCTGCGTGCTCAATGCGATTTTCTCATTTAGCGTCGCAGAAGCGACTCTAGTGGCTGTCAGGAAGACAGCCACTAGAGACTGGATTAACCCTGCAATGTAAACATAGCAGTTTCTGTGAAACTGCTATGTTTACATCTGAAGGGTTAAAGCCTGGGGGACCTGGCACACAGACAACTTCATTGAGCTGAAGTGGTCTGGGTGACTATAGTGGTCCTCTAATGTCCTGTCATATATGGAATATTTGCCCAACACTGTGCAATTTAAGCTTGCATTGAGGGCCACTGTTGATAAGGGTCTGCTGGTAGGTCTTTGGAGATGTCTCTGCAGTACGATTTCTGGAATTATGGCAACTGTACATAGACCTCTGTAGACAAATATATAGGACATGTGGGTGAATAAGGGGGGAACATTCCTCCTAGAAAATCTTGTAAAGTGTAGCTTTAACAATCAGATGTTTTATTATTTCAGAAAAATTAATGGAACTAAATAAGTTCATTATTTTCATCATAAAGAGTTTAAATCAAAAATATTAGTAAAATATGTTTATTGAATAATTATTTGGTTTTCTTTGATAAAGTGCAGATTTATATATCTAAATTTTTTTTTATATATAGCTAAAAGGTGAGGATAATTATAGCTATACACCAGTTTAGTAACAGCCATCCCAATGATTGTGTATCCTCTAACATACATTACAAACATGATTTAATGTGTGTACTTGCTAAGGGGCAAAGAATTGTTACAAAAGGCTGTCTGCAGCAGATTTTCTTTGGTTTCTTTGCTAATGTCTGCAGGTAGTATTATATTGTTAATAAATTAAAAACAAATATATGCCAAAAAAATAATAATTTCAATATAAATGATTAACAAGATAATGTTATTTCTTTATGCATATTAAAATGTGTACATGATAGCACCTTCATTGTGTGTAATGGAAAAATGACATTATTTCATTAAGGCTTTTCAATGTGATACAGCCCAGCTATTCAGTCTGACATTCTATGCAAAGTCACACAACAGGTGCTAACATTCCACCTTACAGTAGGAAGTTCCGTTGCTTGTGATTCCTACGATGAGTGTTCTAATGGAACTTGTGATGTCTTATCAGGTGGAAGATATCAATTTACTAGCTTTTCAGGTGCGGATATTGATATTTATTATCACTTAAGGAATGGCGAGTCTTAATGAATTAAAGAAATAAAATTACTGGAGAAGTTTGTGTTCCAAAGGAAAGGCTCTCTGGAAAGAACATAGACTATGAAACGTATGGATTTCACAGAAGACAAAGGGTTAAACAAACACTAGAAAATGTTTCTCAAGCATTCTGGATGTCACAAAAATACAGGGTAATTAAGCATACAACATAATCTTGTTGCACTTGCTGTGTGCATATTTGTGAATTAATAAATGCATAATTAAAGTGATATTGTGATGAAAATACATGTTTGCTGAATAATGATCATTTAGCTAATTTGAGCTTTATTAAGGAAGACAAAATTACATTTCTGGGCCAAAGAGATCGATCTAGATATATCTGCAGACAACATTCTGTTGACTTAAAGTGTTTTTACTTTAACCTTTTCATCTCCAAGTTGTTTTCATAAAATAGCATAAAATTAATAATAAAATGTCGGTTACATAAAAAAGCATATACATCTCGGATGAAACAAGTCCCAGTGGGATTTAGGATTATCTGCTAGTGCAACATCAGTATTGATTGAAGGTAGTGAGGGACAATCCTCAATCTCAGATCACTTCCTGAATGGACGACAGCACTGGAGTAGAGCAGCTTGTAGGAGCTATCGCACCTCCTACCCTTGACATGTACCTGACCAGCCCGGTCCCCATTGGAACCCAGAGTAGACGACTACACTGTTAGACGGCTGCAGAAGAAGCCCTGCCACCATACACATAGAGCAAACAGCCCATACACTATCACAAACACAGTCCCCCAATCACAACACTAAATGACAATCCACATACCTGCACACCATGCCACAAACAGCCTCTCACAAGAAATACCATAGGCAGCCCCACACACATATACACACCACCAAACACACAATATAACATATCAAGCGCTCACAATTCCACAAGCAGCCCCCATACACAACCCATATTCATAGGTGTCATACACAATACAAAATACTACTTATAAACATATACAATATAACAGTCCACATGTGCACAAATACAACTCTACAAAACAACTGCAGCACTCATAAATAACACAGGCACAATATGGCAACATACACACCTCAATTTAAAAAAATAGGAATGGCACGCCAAGGTACTTCAAGATTTCATTTTGGCACAGTAGTACTAAAAGGTTGCCTACCCCTGGTCTAGACTCTATTGCGGGGATAAGCAGCCTTCAGCACTCCAGATATTGTGGACTACATCTCCCATAATGTGCTTACAGCCAAAATGCTGGCAAGCATCAAGGGAGATGTGATCCCCCAAACTGGAATGCTGAAGGTTGCCTACTCCTGCCAAAGAATATGTGCAGACATTTCTCTGTCTACTCGTTTGCTGTTAGAATGCAGCCCATTACTTTGAGCTGTAAAGTTTCTTGTACTGTGTGGGTAAAAGGTCAGCATGTTCATCCTGTCTTCACAAATCTTCTAAAAATGTGTTTTTAAAAATAGTTATTAATAAAACGTGTATAGAGCATTCTCCCCGTTTGTTTGGTTATCTCCCACCTCCTCCAATAAATGTCAGAGGGTTGCTATAAAAGTGTGTGACATAGCATCTTAAAATGGAATGTTGAGAGATGGATACAGTACATGTTAACGTTTCCTAAGATGGGCGCAAACAGGCATTACTATCAGAAGTGATTTTTAGCAGGGTCACAGATGGGTGATGACTTAGTTTCTTCCTCAAAGTATGTATTTACCAATACATGGTACAATACAAGCTTCATAAACTAGAATGAGTTGACCTAGTATATTTTTTTAATTATCATTATTCATTTTATATTTATATAAAAAATATTATATTTTTTTATTTTTAAAAATGTATTTTTTCTGTTCGCAGTCATTGAATGTAGGGTTTTTAGCAAAGGAAAGCATAAGTAAAACAAAATGTATTACATTGTTTAAAAGAAACACGATTTGTACTACCTAAAGAATACTTAAACCAGATAAGAACATCCATATAAACAATAGAATGTTGAACAAGGGATAAACAATATTGTGATCTCAAAGAAAAGGGACATTGCATATGGGATCTCTGACTGGAATGTTTAATATGTGAATTGACTCTAGGGATGAATTAGCATGGTAACAAATTGAATGTTTGTTAACATTTAAAGGATCACTATAGGGTCAGGAACACAAACATGTATTCCTGACTCTATAGTGTTAAAGCCACCACCTAGCCCTCCTGGGCCCCTCATACCTCCATAAATATAGCAAATTCTTACTGGATTCAAGCCCAAAGCTGTAACTCTGCATGCTATTTGCCTCAGAAAAACAAGCTGTCTGCTGACATCATCAGAAGTGGTGGCCTGATCCAATCACAATGCTTCCCCATAGGATTGGCTGAGACTGACAAGGAGGCAGATCAGGGGCAGAGCCAGCATGATTCAAGCACAGTCCTGGCCAATCAGCATCTCCTCATAGAATTGAATCAATGAATTTCTACGAGGAAAGTTCAGTGTCTGCATGCAGAAGGAGGAGATACTGAATGTTTGGATGCATTTTAGGCAGCCATGACCCAGGAAGGATCTCTAACAGCCATCTGAGGAGTGGCCAGTGAAGTTCTCACTAGGCTGTTATGTAAACCCTGCATTTTCTCTGAAAAGACAGTGTTTACAGCAAAAAGCCTGAAGGTAATGATTCTACTCACCAGAACCAATAAGCTGTAGTTGTTCTGGTGACTATAGTGTCCATTTAATTCTGTGACCCAAATGAGCATCTATTTTGCCTTGATATATATTGTTCTTAGTCAATATAGAAAACAAAGTAGAGCATATACTAATCCATGCAAAGGGATAAATATTACAAAAACAAACTTTACATGGAAGAAAGTTGCAACGTATCTATAATTGGCCTCTAGTGATAAAATATGAGTGCAAAGTATCACTTGTTGGAAATAACACGCTAAAAGAACAGTTTATAATCCATGTTATGTACCAAACTTAGAATTTTAGTAAATTCAATCCAAACGGCTAAACAGAGGCTTGATTTGGAAACATTTTATTTATATTAACCCTTGTCACAGCTTGGCTACTTTAGCCTAAGCATCTCATATACCAGCTGCAGTGTAGACATTTGGGTTTAATTCATTCAAATTTAGAGTGTTCTGAATAACGGTGTATGTGTTTTTTAACATGATGTCAGCCAATGTGCTAAAATATATTTTCACAATTGCGCAGTTTACGACAATTCGCTATTTCATGAAAAGATTACCACTAAAAAGGGGAGCAATTAATTGTTAATGCGTGCATTCCAAACAGTTTTCCTCTTAGATAAATGGATCTGTTTAGCCTGCGGGAGTCAGCCAAATCCTGATTGCTGTATCAATTAAAATGTCTTACTGAACACAGCAACACGTTAACTCGCAAAATATATTGATCGATCTGCAAGTGTTAAAGAGATAAAATACCTTTTCCAACCAATTTTCAGTGGTTAAGCTGCAGGATATTGGCGTTCTCCTCTCTGTGTGTTGCAAGGAAATATCATCCTTACATTTAATGAAGGCATTAGACTGTGTTATGTAATATGACTCAAGCTTGGAAATTTCTCATGCATTTGTGGTGTAGGTAGAATGAGCTGCTGTATGTCACAGGCACTTGAAATAACTCACTTAATACACATTTAGGCAGCCTATGTGACAAACTGAAACATTAACCCCGTGCTTACTGGATGTTGTGTATAACGTTGTTGTTACATTCTGCCATACTCTTCCAACCTGCAGTAGGCTTCGTTCGCAGTGAATATTATTCCTACCTTCAGGTAAAGTAGGCTACCATTTGCACTAGTAGCCGAGGGAAAGGATTAGTTTGAATTATTTAGCATTCCTTTGGAGGTCACATATTAGTTGGTAGACTTAGTTTCACTACCCTATTATTCTCAGGTGTTGCTATCAAAGCACTTTAAAAGGTTATTATCAGCTACTTGCTACTACTTAGTGGAGATACAAAGCCACTCCTGGTTAACGTAAGGGGTTGTTCTGAATACATGAAGCCTTTTATACGCTCACTAATCTCCCTGCTGTAATTGTTATCAAGAGCAGTGGTTCCCAAACCAGTCCTCAAGGCATTACTACCAGTCCAGTATTTAGGCATTACCCAGTTGTGTCTAAGGTGTTTTTTTTTTTTTCTAAAAACACCTTTGACACAACTGGGTAATCCCTAAATGCTGGACGGGTAGGGATGCCTTGGGAATTGGTTTGGAATCCACTGATCAAGGGCCTTTAATTTAATTGACTATATTAGTTACCTAGACACTATATATTTAAGTTGATTTACTATATAAACATCTCTGGATCTACCAAAAGGTAGATCCACAGATGTTTTAAAACTACAGCTCCCGTGTTGCTTTATCATTCTAAAGGAATGCAAAGCATCATAGGGGTTGTAGTTCTACAACATCCGGGGATCTGCCCGTTGGGCACCCCTGATTTATAGGCTAGAACCTAGGTTTGCTTATTTATTTTATTTAGTAGGTGGTTAGGTGCACCCCCTACGCAGGGCTCGAGTCCTGCAGTAACGTGTGGGAACAGCATTCCTGCACTTTTTTTACAGCAGGAATGCCGTTCCCATTAGTAGTCCTGCATGAGTCTCCTGCAGGGCTGGTGCTATCCATGCGCTGGCCCTGCTACGTGCCTTCACGGACCGGTGAGGGAGATCAGTGATCTCCCTCCCCAGTCCGCAGGTACTGTGCTGGCAGCCGGCAGGGAGGGAGAGAGGACCTGGGAGCTCAGCCTGCAGCTCCTGCAGGCCCTCCTCTCGCGAGCACAGAGCATTGCCGTGGTTACCGTGGCAACACTCCAGATCTCGCGAGGGTGAACGTTAGCCTAGAAGGCTAACGTTCACTCTCACCACTGGGACCATCAGGGATTCTCAACCGGACCACCAGGGATTGAGAAAGATCCCCCCTCCCCGCCAAAGGTAAGCCGGGAGGAGGGATGTAAAGATAATTTATTTTAATTTTAAAAAAACAAAAAAAACAATATATATATATATATATTTTTTTTTTATCTGCCCCACACACTTTACCCCCCACGCGCACACACTATATCCCCACTGAACCCCCCACACATACAGTACCCCACACACTCAGTACCCTCACAAACAGTACTCCCCCCCACACACACTGTACCCAGCACACACTGTACCCCCACCCACACTGTAACCCCACACACACACAGTATCCCCCACACACACAGTACTCTACCCACACACACACTGTACCCCCCCCCACACACACACACACACAGTACTCCCACACACACGCTATATCCCTCACACTATGCCTCTTAATGCATTTTTTTTTGGGGGGGGGGTGGATCTTGGGTGAGTTCCCACACTTTTTTCCCCAGGGCTTGACCCCTTTCCCCTACAAAACATTATTCAGCTTTTTTTTTCACCTTTGTACTCTTTTGCATGATAACAATGTTTATTGATACTAAAATAAAACCAGCATGGATACTGAAATAAATGTAATGTATACATTATACAGACATTTACTGTGGCATTAATGAGATACAATTTGAGGCCTTTTAATCTTTGTATGTATAATTGTCCTTTCTCCTGTCTGTTGCCTTTATAATTAAAGGTTAATTCTTGGTCCATTTATCTCTCACATTCATTTGTCCATATATTTGCATACACTGTTGTTATTTTTCTAGAGGAGCTTAAGATTCACTAGTAGAGGAAGTACTCCATTTTTGGTACTCGTTTCCATTTAGAAACACCAGTTAGCACAGCAGAGATACAAGCAAAAGGAGGTTATAGTAGGACTAAGATGTGGAAATCATTTTGCATTAGAATACAGGTTTGTTTTTGCTATGGACTATTTTAGGAATCTATATGCCATGAAGCAGTTTTGAAAAAAAAAAAAAAAAGTTCTATTTTAGGGCTCCATCACCTTTCAGATCAATTTTTATGTAAGCGAATTGCTGTTGATCAGGTTCAAGCAAGAAGGAAGTAACACATCCATTGTTGGACCAATACAGTCTGTACGACTGTCTAAGCTGAAATGACATTCACGGTATTAACATAACAGCTGGCTGCTTGTATGGATCCTGGAAGGAATACTGACAGTAGCAGATAAAACCAAAATATAAAGCTGCCACTTCGCTTACAATGGGCCATTCAGAAGCATTGAAATATTTTTAAAGGAAAATACCTTTATCTGTAATGTTAATGAGATCCTTGGTTATTTTAGATTTTGGCCCCCGCTGATTCTTTATAAAACAATTAATTTATCTAAAGGTATCTATGGGTAGTATATCATGTATGTTTGGAATGAAAATTCTTTGTTTTTGCAGCATGCTGAACTGAACGTCCTGAAGTATTTTCAAATGATTTAGCCTGATGAACAAAGAATTTACCATTAAAGGACCACTATAGTGCCAGGAAAACATATTCGTTTTCCTGGCACTATAGTGCCCTGAGGGTGCCCCCACCCTCAGGGTCCCACTCCCGCCCGGCTCTGGAAAGGGGAAAAGGAGTTAAACTTACCTTTTTCCAGCGCTGGGCGGGGAGCTCTCCTCCTCCGATCCTCCTCTTCTCCTCCTCCTGGGCTGAATGCGCACGCGCGGCAAAAGCTGCGCGCGCATTCAGCCGGTCACATAGGAAAGCATTCATAATGCTTTCCTATGGACGCTTGCGTGCTCTCACTGTGGAAATCACAGTGAGAAGCACGCAAGCGCCTCTAGTGGCTGTGAATGAGACAGCCACTAGAGGATTAGGGGGAAGGCTTAACCCATTCATAAACATAGCAGTTTCTCTGAAACTGCTATGTTTATGAAAAAATGGGTTAACCCTAGCTGGACCAGGCACCCAGACCACTTCATTAAGCTGAAGTGGTCTGGGTGCCTAGAGTGGTCCTTTAAAGTTCAGGTCATGCTAGTCTTCAAATAGAGAATTTAATTGAGGCAGAGATTTCTCCAACTACAACTAATGCACTTTGGGGCCAGAGGTTGTTGAAGACCCACTTATGGTGAGCAGTAATGCTCTTAATGGGGACTTCAAACATGCATTGTAAGACTTTACTCTGGACAGTTTTGGGCATATTATTATTTTGTGTGAGTTTATGTCTGTAGATTTTGCATGTGATGGATTACCTTACTCTTCCCTCTTGGGTTCACCGTTGGCTTTGTATTTATGGTCTGGCACACATCAGGTTCCAAGTCTACCATTCTCATTCTCCATCTCTATATGTCATGACAGTATTTTCATCAATATAAAATTACTACAAAGCTCTATTCAAGGCAAAAATCTAGTTTGAAGCGCTTTCCAATTTTGTAACAAACTAGGAAAAAATACCTTCTTGATCCCAAAATAGCAGTCAGATCTCTCCTTGGATGAAGAAGCCATTACCCCACCTATTAAAAATTTTATATCCCTGAATATTATGCTTTTGTGAGTATTAATCCAGTTGCTGTTTAAACATCTGTACAAACTCTGATAAAAAAAACACCTTCAGACAGAGAAGTCCACATCCTTATTGTTCATACTGCACAAAACCCTTTCCTTTGCCTTAGACTAAATCTCCTTTCTTCCAGTCTAAATGTGTGACCTTGTGTCCTACATGTTGTCCTGTTCCAGACAATGGTTTGTATTGGCACCGAATATATTCTTATAATGCTATAATATCCCTCTCGTCTCCCCCAACTGCTTTGCCAGAATTATGACTTTAAGAGCTTAATGGGAGATGTCTGTCTTTTTCAATAAGTTTCCAACATGTTCACTTGAAGACACCTCTTTTCCTTTAGAAAATAAATACCCTGTGATGTCTTCAGAAATGCATTACTTTAAAAATCTTTAATTCAGAGCTCTCCAACCCTCATCCCCAATTCTATATTTAAGACATAATGGTCCTTCATATACCTTTTCAAAAGTCTTGTTGCTCCAGTATTCTCCAAAGCTGTGTCTAGACTAAATACTAAATACTTTCTACCTTTTGACATCCTACTAGCTGGTACAATGCCACATTAAAACACATTTAAATGAAATACTACATGAATATTCAAGATTAATGTACCATGTTATGCGTAATAATCTTTTAAAACTGTACTGTCTCCTTATCTTCCTAGCTGCATCTGTATATGTATATTGTCACCCTTACTTGGATTGCAAGCTCTCAAAGTCAGGTACCTTTTATCTTAAAGGACCACTATAGTGCCAGGAAAACATACTCGTTTTCCTGGCACTATAGTGCCCTGAGGGTGCCCCCACCCTCAGGGTCCCCCTCCCGCCCGGCTCTGGAAGGGGAAAGGGGTTTAAACTTACCTTTTTCCAGCGCTGGGCGGAGAGCTCTCCTCCTCCTCTCCGCCTCCGTTCGCCCGGCTGAATGCGCACGCGCAGCAGAGCTGCGCGCGCATTCAGCCCGTCACATAGGAAAGCATTTACAATGCTTTCCTATGGCGTGCTCTCACTGTGAAAATCACAGTGAGAAGCACGCAAGCGCCTCTAGTGGCTGTCAATGAGACAGCCACTAGAGGATTAGGGGGAAGGCTTAACCCATTCATAAACATAGCAGTTTCTCTGAAACTGCTATGTTTATGAAAAAATGGGTTAACCCTAGAAGGACCTGGCACCCAGACCACTTCATTAAGCTGAAGTGGTCTGGGTGCCTAGAGTGGTCCTTTAATATAAAGATACTGGTCACAGTAATATTCTTGTGGAAGACTGCAAGACTTGCAATAGATACAATGTTACGCTGTCTTTGAATGCCACAAGTGAATGCATAGACTCTTCTGGTCAATAGATAAAGGAATGCATTTTTCAGTATATATGCACTGTTATTAAATCACTTGGAATTATTATCATCAAGTGTGCTCTGGCATTAGAGAGGAATGCAGAATGCCAAATAGCAGCCATAGTGTAAAATCTACAGAGAGTATCGCTCAGCCGCCTGCCTCTCAAATAGATTAATAAATCTAAGTTAAATTGTGGTCCTTAAATACCTCTGCTGGAAAATAATACCCATCACTTTGTTTTAATAACAAACTGAAGATTTCCTGTTTCTATTAGCCTTCTTGAAATACATTCATGAACATATCATGCCATTAGTTAGAAAACAAGTCACTGATTTCATATTTTCCATTCTCTTCTCCGGGACAACAAATGTTAAAGTGACAACTCACTGCCCAAATACAAAAAAAAAAAAGAATCACTGGTTAGTAGATATACACTCTATGAAAAATATTCATGAATTCAATGATGCATTTACGATTGGGGTATATCTAAAAACAGCTTGCAAAAAAGCTGAATATCTCATGTTTAAGGTTTTACAATGCAACTCAATGAGAATTATTTGCAAGGCAGGTGCTCTGGGCAATTGCCTGCCTCTTTAGTTGAGCTCCACTGAACTGCACTACCAGGAAACAACGGGGCTGGTTGTCTGCTTGACAGCCAGGGGGTGTAATAAGGTTACGTTTTAAAAGTCACAATTTGTACTGAAACATGCACTTTTTGTAAAATGAAAAAAAAGAGACACATTCTTCAACAGAATGTAAAGTGTTTTCTTTTAATATTAACAGATGTCATCAGACTTGCCTAAAAGCTACAATGTCTATAGACAGTAAGAGAAAGAAGGCCAAAGGCTAGCCAGGAAAAGGGACATGTGTGAGTGAGAGGGAGTGTAGAATCAGGGCAGGGGAGATCTTGAGTGAGCATCAGGGGTGGAGTATTGGGTTAGGGGTGGTTAGCATATATATATATAGGTGGCCATTTTCTGTAAGGGGTTCAGCTATCTTAATAATCCCAGCTTGGAACTGCTTCCCTCCCCCTCTCCGTTTGTGCTATGGTTTATGGTTTGTCTTTCTAACCTGTGTTTTTTGTCACAGCGTTCAGCGGAAAAGGATGTGTCTTGTCAATCAGGGTTGGACCAGTGGTCCAGTGGAAAAGGATGATCGGGGCTGATCCCTCCCCTAACCTCGGTTATGATTATGGGTAATGTACGTGCCCACTTAGCCAGAGGCAGGCCAGTGGTTAGCATGGAGTTAATGTTAGGCCAGTTGTGAGGCCGATCGGTATATAGGACGAGTGGGGAGGGCAAGTGCCCAGGATCAGCAGGAATGGTTGACAAGGGTCTGGAATTGGGAATGTTTATGGTTACATGATGTTAATGTATGGTGCTTAATAAGTTAATGTTATTTATACATTTATTGATATTAATAAGGCCTGTTTATCACCATCAACGTCGTGCATCTGTTATTAAGGTAAGCTAATGAATGGGTATTCTCATCTACACGGTCCCCACTATCTTCACACAAGCTGTATACATGGCTGGATTTACATAGAGACTAATGGAAATAAAGCTCCAGGCCCATTGAATAGGCTCATTTTAATGTTTTTTTTTTTTTTTTTTACGTACTCTTTACATGGTCTTGTTTTGTGCAGATAGAATTAAGTATGGGGACTTAGGGTAACAAAACTTGTGTGGACTGGCTGACTATAAATTACACACTCTTACTGCTTTAGTCTATCTTAATATGTCCTCTTAATACTACACTCAATACAGCTTCACATTTTCTCTGTCCCAGGCTGCATACCAGGAGCTTCGCCTGCTAGTAAGAAGTTAAGGAGAGGAGCAGACAAGTGTGTGCTGAGGAACTGTCCTCAGAAAACGTGGACCAAGCGTATTATTAGGCACATTTGTTAGAAGCTCAGGGTGCTGAAACAAAGCTTTTTGCATAGTCTGCCCTTAGGTGGCCGGCCTGGATGACTCGGGTCTGACCTTCCAAATCTTTCATTAGACTCGCCCCATTTCTGGGTGGGTCCATCACTTTGGCGGTGCCAGTGACATGATTCGCGTCACTAGCCCACCTCCTTTTACTCCAGCCAATGCCGTCCTGCTTTACAGGATGCCGATGTTGGGGAAATGGGTTTTGTTGAGAGATTAAATCTAGAGATTAACATAGGGTATGTGTATTATTATAAATGCATCCTGAGTTCCCTCCAGGACCACCTCCAGTAGATACATGATGGCATGGGAGATATGACTGTTTTAGTGTTAGCTATCAATAAGGTTCTGTAATTAGGCCCATCACAAAAGGCAGCACCAGGCACAATGGGCTCTTAATTCAACCCTGGCAGCACATAGAGAGCCAATGTAGAAAATACTGGTTTATTTCTATCAGTGGCCCTATCATCAGTTTCAAGAGGGTGAGAAGAACTTTTGAGCCCTGACCGAACCCATAAAGGATGCTGTCATGGAGAATAGCCAGGAATAGACAACTATGATAACCATGGATTAGATTTTCCCCTATATATGTTTAGTTGAAAATCTTTTCTTTTCCATTTTTTTATCCCATCTTTCAATATGTTTCAATTTGCACCTATACATAATAAGTGAATAAGTACATTTGTACAGTATTAGATAAATCTATTCAATATGACGATAATGGTAAAATTTCTAATAGCGAATTTACATTGTTTAGAATACACTGTAATACTCTCAGTTATACATCTGTTCTAAATTGCATAACTTTTTAATTAGTTTATGTACGTACATACTTCACTCTTATTGAGTTATTTTATGTCTATTATATTTATTAATGTTTTTTTTTAAATAGTATAACAGATAATATAATAATGATATAAATACAATAATGTATGAACTGTTGTCAAATAAAACAGATAAATAAGTGAAATACACATACCAAGTATAGTTTCCTATATAAATGAGATAAATAAATAAGTGAAAATAAGTGTACAGAAGTGAAAATAAATTCACAGAATAAGTTATAACATGGTACCAAACAAAAAGTCAGTATTTATACACAGTCCATGGTATCATATTTTCAAAGTGATGTGCATGTTCTAAGGTCAACTATATAAGACTAGGGGCTCTGCACAAAAACAAAACAAAAAAAAAAACAGGCGCGCACATTTTAGGCGAGATTTGGAGATGAGATTTATTTAATTTTTTTTTTTTTTATGCAGACTTTGCTAATATTCATAAGTAGAGCCATATAACAATTCAGTATTTAAACAAACACTGCTTGGCTTATGCACTTTTAACACAGACAGAAATTTCGCAATGCAATACTGAATATGTTGCAATAAACATCTCAGGTTTAAGTAATGTTGGCTACTTTAGTAGTTTTGGTATTAGAAAGTTTGTTACAATTGGCTTTGTTGAATTAATCCAACTTCAAGCACTGAGAGAAGCGTATTATTTGATATTTAACAGTCAGGTTAGTCAGGATCTTCATGCAATTATGACATAAAAGTGCAATGCCAAATTGTTTCATAATCTTAAACAAATCAATATGTCCTTTGTGTGTTGGTAAAAGGAAGTTTTTTCCCCCAAGGTAAATACAGCTGAAATTGCGTTTAATTAATCACTAAAACTAAATAAGGCCATATCTTTGATATTTTCTTTATGAAAGTCAATTTTTTAAAAAAGTGAGTCTCCTGCGATTTTTAGGATTGTTTGCATGCCATGTGTTTCATGCGCCACAACCATTGCCACAATGTCTGGTCTGAGGCCTACAAATCCATCCAAACCATGAGTCATTAAATCAAGTGAAACTATGTGTTCATTTGTGTTTGCTGAAAAAGAGAGCTGGTGTTCTCTGTGAGAAACTTTATATCAACCTAAAGATGCCAGTGTCCAGAGGTTTAAAAATAGTTATAAAACGCTTTTCTAGTGCAGAACATAAACACTGCCCTAGTTGGAAGTAGAAAAGTATTTCATGATTTTCTGCTAAAATACACAATCTATCAGTGTAGGATATGAGTACAGTGGGAATTCATGTGATCTCTTACCATACTCCTCAGTACTGTGTCTGAAGGAGGGGAAACTACATGCAGTAATGAGATGCAGAGCAAATCAGACTGTAGTGTGGCTCACATTTTATCTGTAACTGCATTGACTTCCCACATCCACTTTCTCTTACTCAACGTGTTTTCTGAGCATACTGTTATGTTGTCAGAGAAACTTTCTCAGAATGAAGTGAAAGCGGATGAGGCAAGCATGCAGCAGTCAGTATTGGACATCAGATATACAGCACGTGCCCAATGTTGCAGGTGTGTCTATACTGTTTATTATAGATGCTCAGTCTACACAGGCTATAATGCCGAAGTAATGTAGAAAGCATTCTCGTGCAAGAAATCTTTTTTGGGACCCCTCTAGTGCAGGTGTGGCAAAAAGTTGATCCTCAACTGTTATGCAACTCTCCATTGTGAATTTGCCATTTGCTAATTCTTGCAGTTGTATTTGTAGTATTTGTCTGTCTATGTAAGTATGTTTTTAGTGAGGAGTATGTGTGTGTAAATGTAGGAATGTATTTGTATGTACTTTTGCCATTTGAATGCGGGTTTGTGCTTCTATGTAGGGTTGCCATTTGAATGCAGGGATGTATTTGTGTATAGTGTTGGCATTTGAGTCCAGGTCCAGAGCTGGCTGTTGGTTAAAGCTGGCCCATGCCTTCTTCCTTTCTATTCTCTACTGCCTCCTCAGCCTCCTCAGCCTCCCTCGGTTAGCTGGGAAGAAGTGGACCTGAACTTATGTCCTCCCAACAGTTTTGATTAAAGATGCCCATTGGGTGTCTACACCCAGTGGCGTACACATGACCCATGGGGCCCCGGTGCGAATATTGATCCGTGGGCCCCCCCCCGCGCGCTTACTCGGCGCGGGTCGGGGCCTCAACACATGGCGGCGGGCACCTGGTCGCAGGGCTGCGACCTCGCGACCGTGGTATGCACACACACTTAAAGGACCACTACAGAAACCCAGCTCACATCAGCTCAATGAAGTCGTCTGGGTGCCAGATCACTCTAGTTTTAACCCTGCAGCTGAAAACATAGCCGTGAGAAGACACTGAACGTCCATAGGAAAGCATTGAGTAATGCTTTCCTATGGGCAGTTTAAATGCGCGCGCGCCTCTTGCTGCTCATGTGCATTCGGAGCTGAGAGGCGGAGGGATCCCCAGCGCCAAGGGAGTCCGACGCTGGAGAAAGGTAAATGCTGAACACACACACACACACTCTCACAAACAGACGCATACACACTAGCTAACAGACACACACATTTACTGACAGAGACACACTCAGCGACAGACATACATACACACTCACTTACAAAACATACACTTTCACTGACACACACACACACTCACTAACAGACATCAAACACACTCAGTACTCAGTATGAAGACACACACAGTAGCACACTTTCCGCCTAACAAGACACACTTGTAACAGACACACTCACTTGTACACACACACACACACACACACACACACTAACACACACACTAACACACTAACACACACACACTAAAACACACACACACACTAACACACACACACACTAACACACACACACACTAACACACACTTACACACTAACACAAACACACACATTTTTTTTTAAATTTAATCCCCCCAGCCTCCTTACCTTTTGGAGAGCTGAGGGGATTCCCTGGGGTCCAGTGGTGCTGCTGGGCTGCCTGGCTGTCTGGGTGGCCGGTGCGCGACTGCTTTCGGTGCGCGACTGCTTCCTCTTCAGCTCCCTCGCGCGCCGCATAGGGTTGCCGGCGCCGGAAGATGACGTCATATTCCGGCTCCGGTATCAGTGCGGTGCGCGAGGGAGCTGAAGAGGAAGCAGTCAGGGGAGAGTGCTCCCTCGCGCACCGGCCACCCAGACAGCTAGCCAGCCCACCCGCCGGGGTCAGCAGGGCCAGCCTCAGGGTGGTGGGGGCCCTGAGGTGGCCGGCTCCTTGGCCCCCCAGGAGAAGAGGCTGGCCCTGTGGGTACATACCGGGTCGCAGGGGCAGCTGGGCCCCCTGGTGGCCCTGGTATGTACGCCACTGTCTACACCCTTAAGTGTGAGGGACATCCGATAGGCCTACTGACCTATTTTATGCCTGTCAGTATCCCAATATGCAGCAAATATTTCTTATAAATGATATTCAGGCATCATGATACATCCTTATTGTACTTTGGAGAGGGAGGGAGGGAAGCCTTAAAGGTGCATGTCTCATTTTCACTACTGTTTTCTTACTCTACATCAGAGTGTGTAACAGCATATGTATATCTATAATTCATAATGTACCTGTTTGTATATATGTCTAATGCAATATCTGTATGTATGTATGTGTATGAAATGTAGGTGTTCATCTGTGATTGTGTGTATGTTGGTATGTCTATGAAGTCCAGTTGTCCAAATATGATGGTGTGAAACCCCAATAGCTATTCAGAAAGTGTGCATTCCATCATTTCAGCCTTATTTGTACATGGATTGTGCTGCCCTTTGGTTACTTGTTTTAATCATCTAACTATATATACACTTTCTAATTCTGCTACTTATAAACAGTAGATGAAAGTGCAACTAAATTCCTCTCAAATTCGATCTAAACTAACTATGCTGGATCTCTTAACAACACTCTTAGCAATCTTAGAGTGGTAGGAACTAATGAAAAATACAGCTACTTCACACAGTTGGTAACAAAATAACAAGTGCAAGTCCAAACCAGTGATACTAGAATTTGTCAGCCTATAAACACGTCAGGGGTTGGTAGGGGCAGCAGACAGTGGTAAGGCCCACAAACAAGCTTGGTCAGGATTAGATGAGACAGAATAAGCAGAAAACCAACAAAAACATGAACAAGCAATGACAAGATGGATTTTTTTTCTAGGTGAACCTTTTTGCCACTTGTAAAACTGATGCATGGATCTGCTTATTCCATTAACAAATGCTGAGTGACAAGCTGCCTCGAGTCTAGCACCAAAAAATAGTATCACAGATTGAAATCCAGGCATCAATCATTCTACTAGGGTGCTTCTGTAACTCCCATCAGCCGGCATTCCTGGCAGACCCCTTCTTTTGGTTTATCAAATTTCCCAGGTAGAGACTACAGACATGACACCCGTAATTCTAAGCCTTCAATCCCTAATACCTCAACCAATTACAATTATATAAAACAGAAATTGTAGAGAAGTGAAAGGATTTTTTCCCCCAACAAAATAGCCACATTTTATAGTTTAATAATTAATAATCACATCCATTAAGTATTAAATGATAAATTAACAAATACATTTCTCACACATAGCAGAGTGCTTGAGAATATGTTGGAATACAGAAAATTTTTATAACAATTTTCTAAGTTTTGCTTTTAAAAAGTAACAGTTAAATTGAAGAATCATCTTAGGTATTTTTGTTTCCTGAATTAATCTGGTCCTTTGGGATACACCTCAGTTCCATACAGAACAATGAACAGAGAGAGAATAATACATGTTTTGTTGCAATATAATAAGTATCCCTGCGATCCCATGGCACTACTTGACTTTCTAAGACAATTCTAGAATACCTTCATTGAATATGCGTCTTGCACCTTCATTGTTTTTGTTTTAAATAACCTCCAGGTTTGGACTCATTATATTAAAGTGTTTTGTGAAGAGTATGATAAAGGAGCCTCTGCTTATCCACTGAACAGGTTGCTGAGAAGAACTGACCTGCATAAGACCTGCATAGAAAATCAGATTTGGAAAAACATCTAGAATTTAATTTTTCCTGGGTTTAACACAAATATTCAACGCAGTATTTTCCCATATTTTTCCCATAATAGCTCATTTTTGGAATATGACATCACTAAAAATCACTTTCAATTTTTTACAAGACTTCATAGGAGACACTTTACAATCAATTTCATGTTTTCAATTAATTACACAGGCACAGTAATAGTAAACCATACGATTACTATTAGCCTGTCTCACTCAATAGCTGTAGTCTGTAGTCTGGAAGAATCATGTTTAGAAATATATTAAAAAAAAAAATTCCTGTTCCTTTTTTATATATTTTTTTTTTCTAATTTGTTTCTCATTCATTTGTGAATTATATAGGATTTAGGATCTGTTCGCTACCCATCAATCATCTCTTTTCTCACCTCTTGCTGGGACAGTAAATACAGCCCGCATCATTGCGCAAACCTCTTGTTCATCATGACAAATTAAGCTGCTGATTTTCCCCCTCCCCACAAAATTAGCCTCTTCTCCATTCTATCCCCCTTTTACAGGTGGAATGGGTGGAAGACTTATCATGAAACAAACAAATGGCTCATCCATTGCTTATTTAGTTTGTTTTGCTATACATCCATATGGTGTTTTGGAATTGCAGAATTCGAATGAATCGCTGATCACACAAAATTCTCTGAGTGTATGTTATCGGTCTGCTTATTTACTTTTTATCTGTGTGTACATATGTGTGTATGTGTGTGTATATGTGTCATATCTGTGTTTATGTTTCAGTCTGTGTACATGTGTGTGTATGTATGCATATGTGTGCCACGATTTGAAAGTATGTATTTGTGTGTGTATGAGAAAGTGTGTATATCTGTGTGTATGTGTCAGTGTGTGTTTCAGTTTGTATGTGCAGGGCAGTGTATGTACATACATCCCAGAAATCAAACACTAAACACAAGTACACAACTGCTTACACAACTCACAAATACAGCTTTGCAAGGATGGGCCCATCGTAGATCCCTGGATGGAAAAGTATTGTGGGAGTTGGGGATCTACAGTGCCCTCCACTAATATTGGCACCCTTGGTATATATGAGTAAAGAAGGCTATGAAAAATTGTCTTTCTTGATTAACCTTTTGTCAGGATAAAATAATGCCCAACATGCAGAAATAAAGAAAACCCTAAGACGTATTACTGGGCCTTAGAATGGCCGGATTTAATGTATAAAAGGAAAAACCACAAGACAGGCTGTGGACAAGAAAACAGAAATCACGGAAACTATTAACAAGCCAAAGGTCGAGGAATATAGAAGTCAGAATAGTCAAAAGCCAAACGTCAAGGAATACAGAGATCGTATAGTCAGTAGGAAAGCCAAGGTCAAAATACACAAGAATCAATCAGAAACATGCTCTTGGTTAACCAGGATGGAAACCATGACAGGGCACAGAGAAATGGACAAAAAAGGTTTAACCCCTTAAGGACCAATCTTCTGGAATAAAAAGGAATCATGACATGTCATGTGTCCTTAAGGGGTTAAATAGTCTAAGGTGCTCCCTGATTGGCTGCAAGGAAGCATGTGATAGTGAACTTGTGTGTGTGACATCACCCACACGTTCCAATTGGTATGGCACTATAAGGGTTAATAACAAAACCCTTAAAAGGATCTAACTTGCAGCGGCCAGCGGCTCTAATGATTATACACCTGGCTGCTGTGTGAGGGGGAGAAGTTCCTGTCAGAGGCCGGAGGCAAGTGATAGGCGGCATTCCCATTACCACGGGGTGATGCCTCCACAACAAGATGCGCCCTCCGGGTCCCAGTAGGCTCCCATGCATGAGCGGACTTGGTGGGTGCCATCAGACCAGGTAAGTATTCAGCGACATTCCCCTTGATGTGTAGGAATGCCGCTGCAACGATGCACGCCCGCCGGGGCGGTGTGACACCTTTTGATCTTTTGCTCAAAAAATATCAAATAACTGTAAACACAACACAGGTTTAAAAAAATCTTTGTTTATGTGTAGCACAATTATTGGCAACCCTATGAATTCATATGAGAAAAATATAGTTTAAGTATATTCCCATTTTGATATTTACATTTTGTTAGTACACCTTGGTGACTAGGAACAGGAATTTTTTCAACCATAACTTTCTAGAGGTATAAATATGAAGTAGCACATAGACTAAATTCCCTTAGTCATTTATCATCATGGGTAACGCCACGGAATATTCCCTGTGATGTGTGGCAAAAGGTTCTTGAGCTTCACAAAATGGGAAGTGACTCTACGAAAATAGCAAAAGCATTGAAAATGTTCATTCCCAGAATCAGGGCACTAATTAAGAAGTTCCAGTCAACTGAAAATGTTATGAATCCATCTGGAAAATGGTGTATGTCTAAATTGTCTCAACTCACTGTGAAGCGGATGGTTCAAGAGGCCAATAAATCTCGAATCTTCATCTCAAAAAGGCTCCAAAACTACAATCTGGAAGTACATAAATCACTACAAATTGTTTGAAAAGGTTCCAGGAACACATTCTACTCTCATCAAAAAACAAACTCAAGCATCCTCAGTTTGCCAGACACTAATAGAACTTAAAATGGGATCGGGTTCTATGGTCAGATGAAGCAAAAATAGAGTTTTTTTGGAGATGGGTTTGGTTCACACACATATAGAGATAACTATATGGAAAAGAACCTTGTGTCCACAGCTAAGTATAGTGGTGGTTCTTTAATGTTTTGGGAATGTTTTTCTGCCAGAGGCACTAGACATATTGTTAGGATACATGGCATCATGGACTCAAATATCAACAGATATTAAATAAACACCTGACTGCCTCTGCCAGAAAGGTTAAACCGGCTATGGTTGGATCTTCCAGCAGGACAATGATTCAAAACGTACATTGAAATCAATTTTTAAAAAATGGTTTCTAACCAAAAAATCAAGGTGCTAGCATAGCTATCAAAGTCTTATGACTTGAACCCCATTAAAAATTTGTGAGGTGAACTTTTGGGCCTGCTTGTGCAATAAGCACTGTCCAAAATGATGGTGCATCATTGAGGAAAACCCCTTTCAAAATTTTAAAAATATTCACATACAGTGTCCTTGAACTCAAAATGGATTCAGCATTACAGTGGTTAGAAAGTCCTGCTGTCTTTATTAAAATCCAACACACAAAAAAAATACAAATACTTGCAGAATAACAAAGGCCCGTAAGTCTTTTCTTTCCTAATATTGCATATCCTGTTACTAAAGTTGGCTTTTTTTTTGTTAATGGTATTTGTTGTGGAAATGAGATATTGACATATATACATATATCTTTTTAGTTAGTAAAATGTCTATTTACCCATCACACTGAAATCAGTATATAAGCTATTCACGCATATTTAGACAAAATGGCTGTCTAACCCCTCCCTCCCTATAACCTCGACTAACTACCTCGTGTAACAAGATGGTGCTGGGATCTGGGAGGAACCCTCATGGTCTCAGTGACATCACCTCTAGTAGGCAGAGCATTAAGGCAACTACTTAACACCTAACCAGTTAATACAGTATTATTCCATGTTATCTCTGACAATGCTTGTGATGTAATTTTGCTTTAAAAAGGACCTGTCGTCCCCTCTGAATAAACATTCCTCAAGTTATTCAACAACATGAAACTTGTGTCTGGTGTGAATTACTTCGAGGAGCGTGCACGCATTGTTTCTTAATTTGGTCAGGGGCAGATACACAAGATTAATCAATCGATTGAGTTGATTTCCATTTCAGTATTAGATCTCAATGCAGGAAATATACATTTAGTTACTTTGCATTTTGAAAGCGATGATGAATTATATTGGTTAGATAATCTGTAACAGGATGTTTTATATTTGAGATTATGTGAGATATGTGAGGTATCAGGGTAGCATTGCTGAAATACATGAAAAATTATGATTTTAATTGTTTGCATGATCCATTTAAAACATTGGCTCTATTTGATGGTTCTTGAACCTTTTTTATTGGTGTCCTGTAGTTACTGCTTTTTTCAATATGTAATCATGCGCTGTGTGGTATTGGTCAATGGCTTAGTAACTATATATTTAATCTTCATATTTAACTGGTATTAATATGGTAGCATTGTAATTATTCCCTTTTTGTTTCAGTTTGAGGTGCCATTATTGCAAGCTGTACTGAGCATTGATTGAACAACGTTCTTATTCTAGTTATTGTGGATATTTATTATATTTTAAGGGACAATTGTAATTTGAAGATTTTTCAAACCATTAAAGGACCACTATAGTCACCCAGACCACTTCAGCTCAATGAAGTGGTCTGGGTGCCAGGTCCCCCAGCTTTTAACCTTTCAGATGTAAACATAGCAGTTTCAGAGAAAATTCTATGTTTATATTGCAGGGTTAATCCAGCCTCTAGTGACTGTCTTCCTGACAGCCGCTAGAGGCACTTCCCTGACGCTCAATGTGACAATCGCATCCAGCGTGCAGAACATCCATAGGAAAGCATTGGGAAATGCTTTCCTATGGGCGTTTTTAATGTGCACGCTGCTCTGGCCACGCATGCGCATTCGGCCCCACTTGGGAGCTGGCGTTGGAGGGGGAGGAGAGGTCACCAGCACCGAGGGAGCCCGGCACTGGATAAAGGTAATTGGCTGAAGGGGTTTTAACCCCTTCAGCCCAGCGGGAGGGGGAGCCCTGGGGGGGGACCTAAGGGTTATATAGTGTCAGGAAAACTAGTTTGTTTTCCTGACACTATAGTGGTTCTTTAAAGTTCAGTAATTTTAGAATTTTCTACAATGTAAATCCTATGTCATATTACCTGAGTAGGGGTTAATTTCACTTTAATGGTACACTAATTAAAGATAGGTGTGTTTTGGGGTTATTCATGTTCTTTCATTTCTGAGTGAACATGGGTCATATGAGCTACTGAGGAAACATTGACTTATATGCACAGCTCATCAGGCTTACTACTGAACAGAGCTACGGCAAGAAGACACCTACCTGTTATATTACAGAAAAGTTATAGCTTTATTTCATAAGAAAAATAGAAAAGATACATATCAGAACACTTTTTTGCCTGGAACACATAACTAATATATGTTTGCAAAAAACACGTTATAATACAATAGAGGAAAGGACAAGAGAAGAAAACAAATGAAAAGTTTGTGCCAGGGAGCTAATAGATGACTGTCCTTTGTTGATATGTGTGTCACTGCCTAAGCTGCACAATTAAAATAGCGACTGCCTCCCTTTTTATGCAGAGACACATTCTCTGCTACAACCTTGGGTTAACGATAATCCAAAAAAATAAGGTCAAACTTGCTGTTTACTTTACTAACTTTTATACTTAAGGGATATTTGTCAGTGCCCTGCAGGCACATTTTGTCAGTTGTAAACTTAACTGAGTATGCAGAAACATCTACTTGATTAGATTTTTTGTTACCCTTTCCATGCAGGTTTGGACTACAAAACAAAAGTGTTCTTTAATACCAATATGTTAACTGACAAACTGCAGTTCTGGATTTTTAAGGGCAATTTAAAGGTCCCAACTATCCTGTAGGATCAAATTAACAGATGGCACTATGGCATGTTTAAATGTTTTAATATGGATGAAATGATAACACTACACTTTGTAGATACAACCACAACAAAGGTTTGCAGACTAAAACTTCTATCTGGCTTTTGGATGGAAACTGTTAGCTCAGGGCTAAATTAAGAGAGCACATTAATTGCATTTGAGAAAAGTAGCATTGAAAAGGCTTGGTGTTAAATGCAATTGAAACATCCCGTAGGTCATAGGTCATTTCAAAGATAGGACACATTTTCTCCATGGTAAAGTTGGTGTATATATGTAATATAATGCATTGTGTGACTATAAAGAAACATAAGTCACTTCACATGGGTGTAATGATCATGTGCAGAGCATTTTGTGGATAAAAAAAAAACTATTCATATATATGCATTGCTCTGCATAACAATTAAGATGGTAATATTTTACAATGCTCCATGTCAATATAAGACAGACTAACTAAAATATTATGTATTAAATGGACATTCTAAGCAGCATGACCGATGTAGCTCGCAGCACTCTCACCTAATCAATGTGACTCAGGTTGGGTGAAATTGACACTGATAATTCAGAAGGGTTAATTATTGCACATTATCAGTGAACCAGAGATGGGAGTGGTGCCTAGGCATTAGAAAAGACCAGTGGTTCATATTAATCTTAAATGGTTTGACAGTAAACTGAGAGAAATCTCCAAGTGAGCTGTGGTTGTTATGTTATTTAGACAGTGCTTTCAAATATAGATATACACTGTTCAATCACAGCATCAAAAATACCGCTTAATTCTATGTAGGTCCCCCTCGTGCTGACAAAAACAGCTCTGATGCTTTGAGGCACGGACTCCACAAGACTTGTCGTATCTGGCACCAAGTCATTAGTAGAAGAAGTCCTACAAGTTACAAGGTGAGGTCTCCATGGATTGGATTTGATGTTCCAGCAAATTTCACAGATGCAATAATCTCTAGATAGGTAGTACGTGTCAAAGTAACATACACATGTATGCCAGGACCCAAGATTTTGCCAGCAGAATATTGTCCAGAGCCTTCTTTCCATAGTGCAACCTGCTGCCATCTCTTCCACAGATAAATGACACACAAGCACCCAACCATCCACCTGATCTAAAAACAAAACATGATTTGCCAGACTAGGCAACCTTCTTTTATTGCTCCATAGTCTAGTTCTGACGGTCACATATCCATTGAAGGTGCTTTCGGCGGTGGACAGGGGCCATCATGGGCACTTTGACTGGTCTGCAGCATGATAGTCCCATACACAGAAAACTGCAATGCACTGTGTGTTCTGACACCTTTCCATCATGAATAGCATTAAAGCGGCACTGCCGACATCTGGGAACTTTGTACCACTTGCAAAGACCCACAATGGTGACAGAGACTGAACCTGTTGCTCATGGGCGCTGCCATCTTGTTCTAGCCGGTCATCTTCTGCTCCTGGTGCTACAGCACCAGACGTTGACATCAGTGCTGTAGTCCATATTTTGTCTCAGTACATCTTTTGACTGAGTTGGAATTTCAGTGAAATTCCAACAAAGCCAGGGTGAGTATTTCATAAAGATTGTATCATTTTGGAAAAATATTTCAGGACTTAACCAATACAAAAACACATACAATGCATGCAATAAAATAAATGAGCTACATTTGCAAGATTGTGTTATGTTTCTTTTGGTGAGAGCCAAGTTATGCCTCTAAAATAAAATTGACCTAAAACAAAACTCATGATGATGGCGATGAGACAACCAATTTTTTGTTATTTGGCAATCAAAGGTTAATGTTTTAAAGGGTTTAAAAAGGTGGATTTTGCTATTAATAAAGTAAGCAGCCAACCCCCACAACATTGTTCCAGCTTCAGGCTTAGCAGCTCATTAATTCGACTCGGTCTATGATTTATAATTAAGTAGCTGTTTTACATAAATGATCGAAGTTACTGGTTTCCCCAGAAAAAAGAGCAACCACCTATAACATATCACAGTTCTAGCTTATTAAATGTTATCAAGGCCTTCCCTGATTAATTTAATGCTAAGCACGTCCTATTACATACCATAAAATAGACCTTCAAATACATAGCTGACCTGCCAATATTGATGAGTTAGGAAGAAGTCTGAGTTTGTTTTTGAGCTTGACCATGTTAAAAGCAAGAAATTTGAGTCATGGAATTTGAAGGATGAGCATTGTATTTACAAGTAGCAAAACCATGGGACCACCCATATTGACATCAGTTTGATACAGATTAGTTCATGACTTTTGAGGAAGAGAAGATATGTCTCAATGATATTTCAGAAATTGGAGATGTGTGTGAAAGAGGAATCTGCATATGAGTATTAGCTTACACCTTTACACTTAAGACAAAACAAAATAGAGCATGCAGGTTCACCACAAGGGAACATACAATGCTTCGTGGAGATATAGATAGTAGTATTACTAAATATAACTATAAGGTAATTAACCTGTGGCAAAGTAAATGTCCTCTGAGATTCTGCAGTACAGTATTAAAAGAAAATAAATAAATAAAATACACTACAATAAATACCTTGTACGGTAAACCTCCTATCTCAAAATAAGTATTGTAAAAAGTTTCACAAGGCTGGTATCACAATAAAAAGGAGCTTTATTAAATATGGCTCTACATACAAACACACATTAGCACCTGTGAGAACAAATGATAACACCTTTACACTTGTCTACTTTACAACAATGGTGGGTGGACAAGAAGGGAGTGCTGACAATGGACAGGCCTGCCCAGGAAAATAATGAGTCCACCTGTAAATAAGAAATGTCTGACTTCCGTTCTGCCTAGCCCCACTCAGGACTGCCCATGCTTAGATCACTCCTGAGGCAGGCGCTTAATGCCCTGATGAATTGCACATATTGGGCAAAATTAGCCAGGTCAGTTGTATTTCCAGTAAAGGAACATTATAGTGTTAGAAATACAAAGCTATATTCCTCACAGTATGGGGAACCTCTGACTGCTATGTCCACATGCCGTGCCTATCAAAGGGGTAAAACCCCTTTTTCCACTTACCTTATTCCAGTGCAAAGATCCCACGGCGCTGTCTCCTTCTCCGCCTCTTCTGTCATCATTGCGAGGGGGAACCTAATGCACATGTATGGAGAGCACCACTCATGCACTAGGCCTTCCCCATGGAAAGCATTGAATCAGTGCTTTTCTATGCAGATTTAGAAGATGCTGAACGTTCTCATGCAAAGCGTGAGGAAGTGCAGCATCATTTCACAGAGTTAAACTTTGTGAAACAGTAAGAAGCAGAGAGCGGTACACAGCCACTAGAGATAGTCTTGAGACTACAATGAACACATTGCACTCTTTCTAAAGCTGCAATGTGTTCAGCAGCAGGGTTAAGGGGTCAGGGACACTGCACCCAGACGATTTTAATGACATGAAGTGGTACGGGTGCCTAGAGTGTCCCTTTAACTGTTTTCAGCTGAATTTCTGGTGAATTCTTAAAAATGGTTTAGGAAATGACCTTAGCAGTGTTTTAGAAATGGCAGTTTTAATTTAGCTATAGGCTTTGAATGAATGTGAAGCAGAGATCATGTTTGAACTGAACACTCAGGGGTAAATGCATCACACTCAGAATATTGCAGTAATTTAAGCAAAATCTATACAATAATAGCTGATCTGGTAAAATTCTTCAAATCAGCTATAGTTACAGCCAGTGACGTACAAATGACCCATGGGGCCCCGGTGCGAAAATTGATCCGTGGGCACCCCCCCGCACTTACTCGGCGCGGGTCGGGGCCGCAACACATGGCGGTGGGCACCTGGTCGCAGGGGTTGCAGGGCTGCGACCCCGCGACCGTGGTATGCACACACACTTAAAGGACCACTACAGACACCCAGATCACATCAGCTCAATGAAGTGGTCTGGGTGCCAGGTCCCTCTAGTTTTAACCCTGCAGCTGAAAACATAGCCGTTTCAGAGAAACGGCTATGTTTCACTGAGGGTTAATCCAGCTTCTGGTGGCTGTCTCATTGACAGCTGCTAGAGGAGCTTCCGCGATTCTCACTGTGAAAATCACAGTGAGAAGACACTGAACGTCCATTGGAAAGCATTGAGTAATGCTTTCCTATGGGCGGTTTAAATGCGCGCGCGCCTCTTGCCGCGCATGTGCATTTCGGAGCTGAGAGGCGGACACTGGGGAGTCCGACGCTGGAGAAAGGTAAATGCTGAAGACACACACACACACACACTCTCACGAACAGAAGCATACACACTAGCTAACAGACACACACATTTACTGACAGAGACACACTCAGCGACAGACATACATACACACTCACTTACAAAACATACACTTTCACTGACAAACACACATTCACTAACAGACATCAAACACACTCAGTAACAGACACACACAGTAACACACTCACTAGCAGACACACACACTAACACACGCACTAACACAAACAAACACTAACACACACACACTAACACGCACACACACTAACACACACTAACACACACACTAACACACACTAACCCACACACACTAACACACACACACACTAACACACACACACACACTAACACACACACATTTTTTTTTTATTTAATCCCCCCAGCCTCCTTACCTTTTGGAGTGCTGGGGGGATTCCCTGGGGTCCAGTGGCCCTGCTGACCCCGGCGGGGTGGGCGGGCTGGCGGGCTGGGTGTCCGGCGCGCGAGGGAGCACTCTCCCCTGAGTGCTTCCTCTTCCGCTCCCTCGCGCGCCGCGTAGGGATGCCGGAGCCGGAAGATGACGGATGCCGGAGCCGGAAGATGACGGAAGATGACCCCGCTGGGGTCAGCAGGGCCAGCCGGGTCGCAGGGGCGGCCGGGCCCCCTGGTGGGCCAGGCCCGGTCGCAGCCGCGACCCCTGCGACCCTGGTATGTACGCCACTGGTTACAGCATGGCTATATCAGCCTTAGTTTTACCATTCAGATTTTTAATTAGCTAAAATTTGGATCATAGTAAGTAACCCAGATAGTGATTTTGCAGATTTTTCTTTTAAACACCTTTATCTTCAAACTTCCATTCCCTTAAACGCTAACACAAGTTAACTGCTATAAAAACACTGAAAAAATAACCGGTATAAATAGCACAATCAATCCACACTTGTAAATAATATTCTAACAGTATAATAATAGTAATATATTATACAAAACGTTTGCATTTATTTAAGCTCTTTTCTAGAGGCAGTAAAATGACAAATTGAAAAGAATACTTAATTTTCATCAAACAAGGTTTTTTGTTTTTTTGTTTTTTTTATAAATAGTCTGTAAATATTTATTTTTACTCAAGCAGGTTTATTCATTACCGTCTCCGATGAGATGAAACTCTCTGTGACTTATAACGTTATTTATACCTCAAATGTGTTCCTTTTTAATTATCATTTGTAATATTGTCTTGTAAAAAGTAAACCTCAATTAGATGTTGTCCCACTTAATATTATAAATGACAACAAATGAATATAAAATGCCACTAGGACTTTGTATAAAGTTTTCATTTTGATGATTCAGTGATGACTACATTCCCCAGAGCAGCAAAGCCTCAAATTTAGGACTCAGTTCCTACTGAGAGAATCTCGCTTTGACTCACTAGTTCTCTACGCATAGAAATATACATATTGTTCTGACAGGATATTTTGATTCTAATTATAAAGATAGCGTAAGCGGTGCAGTGCCTGTCTGACTAACTTAACTTAATGAATAATTTAAATCTTGAATGGCAACGATTTAACCTGTTGGATGCTGAAATCCAATCCATCACTTTTCAGTTTATTTTAACTATAAATAGATCTAGGGAATCCATCTGTTTCCGATATTCAGAAGCATCGAGCAGTTTAACGTCTGTCTGCCGCCAAGGTTAAGGCAATTTTTTCCAAGTATGGTAGTTTTTTCTTATTGCCACCTTATACCATTTTACCTTATACCATTGACTTCAACTATTTGACATTTAGAGTCCTATGATTATTTTTTTCCCCCTTTGTCGACATCATTTTAAAGTTCTCTGTCCCAATAGACATACGATACTCAATTTCCCTCCTATCATAACAGACTCCTTAACAGTGTACATTTAAGGCTTTTATACATATATAATAAAGGGACAATGTAGCATTAGGAGAACATATCTACGCCTTATGCAACATTCTAAACGTCCCTAGTTAGCTTTAGGACCCTTCGGTCTGCGAGATTAAATTAAAATACATTTATTCACCTTCTCTGCAGTGCCATGTCTCCCTAAGTGCTGTCGCAGCTTCCCCTTGCTTGATGTCCTCAAAGTGGAGCTTTGAGGATTATAGATGCATGTGCAGTGCTTGCCACGGTGCATCTATGGTTCTTCCATTGAGAATAATAGCATGCAATGATTCTCTATGGCAGATCATGTCATCACTGCGCATGTGTGGATGAATGCTAGGATGTGCTAGGACATAACAGTCCAAGCTCTCTTACCCAGATAATTTTTTCATTGTAGTAGTTTTCCTATATTTGTTGTGTGCTTGCATTTTCACAAGCAATGCCCACAAACCTCCACAAAACTTAGTGACCAATTATATACAAAATGTATTTGAAATAGACACTCTAAGCACCAAAACAACTGAAGCTTAATATATCAGTTTTGGTGTACAGATCGTGCCCATGCAGTTTCACTGCTCAATTCTCTGCCACTTATGAGTTACATTTTGTGTTTATTTATGTAACCCTAGCCACACCTTCCCTGGTTGTGACTAATGCAACCTACAGGTAACAAATTAAATTTTCAATCAGATCTTACAACGCATGTGTTTTCCTTAGAAATTAGTTTATCCTGCTCTGTAAATTGAACTTTAATAATATACATGAGGCTCATGCAGATAATTAACATTAATAGAGCAGGAGATAAGAAATTCTAAATCAAATACACTGTGAAATAAGGGAAGCTAAAAAAAAATAGACTCTATTTCAGGAAGTGTGTAAGGAGGCTGTGTGAGTGACAGCCAGGGAAGGTGTGGCTAAGACTGCAGAGAAAAGTGATTTAATCCCTTAATGGGGGAGAACTGAGCAGTGAGAGCACAGGCAGGGCATGGTGCAGACAATTATGATGGGCTTAATTACAGATCTTATCAACAGAAAACCTCTCAAGTGTCATGTACCTAGTGGAGGTTGTGCTGGAGGGAAATCCACAGCATGCTTGGGCCAATATCACAGGAATAATATCACTGGCACCGCCCAAAGGGGGGACCCACCTAGAAAGGGATGCAGGTCTTCTAAAACAATTGGACAATCGACCCGGTATAAATGAATGCCTAGCTTTTTGCCAATCATGCAGGCTGGCAAACTTAGGGCAGACTTTGTAGACAGTGCTATTTTAGCACCTATAGCTTGGCCAAATGCATCTAATGAAATGCCTGCTCTACGGTTTCTGGGGACAGTTCCCTGGTGTTCCACAGCACTGACTTGTTAGAAATATCGAAGCAGCAAGAGTTTGCAAAGTCAGCTTTACCTTAACTAATTTATAATCAGCCAGTCCAAACACATTTTGTTTTTATTTTTTTTATTTACAGGTTATATTTTAAATATTTGAATCAATATTTTTTTTTTTGTTGGGCTACACTTTTTTTAACCCCATTAATAGCTTTACTCTACAGTAAACATGCAGGAACTATTATATTTTATTTGTGATCCTAGTAGAACGCTTATAGTCGTGGAACTCCCTCAGGTGTCTGACATCGTTGTTGTTGATGTTGTTACATTGTTGCTTTATCATATACTAATGGCAATTCTACGAGACCTCCAGCCCTGCTGCTTATAGGCCTCAGGTATCCTCATGAGTAAATATACTTCTAACTATTGCTGCTTCAAAAACAACTCACCATGCCTTCATTTTCATCCTACGTTTATCCTGCTGGGATACTTTTGCTTCCTGCTTTAGAGAAGGTCACAATGATTGCTTCACTCCTATGAATAGTGGGTAATTGTTAAAGTCTCATCAGCAAATGCCACGGACTGTGTAAGCTGTTGTGGTTTTTTCACCTTCTAGAGTGAGAAAGCATGTCTTGTGGAATCGGCACAACAAAGAAAGCTACAGTTGATTGTTAAACGCAGGCTATTCCAGGAACCCTAAGAAAATAAAGCCGCAGCAGTGATACACTAGCAGGGTTATTTACGAACGTGTGAATTTCACATGTAAGGCCACTGACTTTAAATGTAAAATTCACTTTTAATTAACTTGGAATGACCCTGTAAACATTTTCAGTTTTAAAAGTGGTTAGCCTGAAACTTTAACTCAGAGCAAATAAATCAGATGTTGTTGACCACATACTTTCTTTGGCACTTTGATGTGCAAGCTAAAAGTAATGGCCTAGGCTATACTATTCAGGTAATTTGGCCTTGGAACACACTAGCATCCACGGCACATGCTGATCCATCCTATATATAGCAACATGCACTTAATAGTCCTTTATATTTCAACAGAAAAACCTCATTTAACAGGTATGTGCTGAAATTTAATGTACACGCAATTAGTGCATATTCAGCATACCCAGATGATCCAGGTTTAGCAGTTTGAGATATACTGAGCTCCAATGACTGACTCTCATTCCTATATACTCCATGTATATCCCAGCATTCACTGGAATGTATTCACTAAACAGAAAATTGCCAGTGAAGTAAAAATTAGGCAAAATAGCTTAGTTTTTTTTTAGTTTTTTTTTTTAAATACCCCCAGCTCAGATTTAGTCACAAATTGTCTACTTTTTCCAGAATTGTGCAATTTGATTTTCTGTTCACTGCAAATCATTGTGCTATAAATTAACACAACTGTTAAATGACATGGAGTGAACTGCAACTTGTAGACCAAAGTAGCAGAATTGGAAAAATTCACCAGCTCAGCTCCACTTCAATTTTTGCTTTAAAATCTGCAAGCCGTAGTAATATTGTAGCAGTCTAGACTGGAAAAAAAAACTAAAGTCCATGAAGTTCAACCTTTAAAACCTATTTCTTTATGCCGTTGATCCAAAAGAAGCATAAAGGAATAAGTTTTAACGGTTTAACAATTTTAGCAATTTCCAACCGTGCCACAAAAATAGAATTTCTCTGTAGATTCTCAACATTTACCAGTTTTATAGATTACCCTAATAGAAACTTTCCAGAATAAACTATCAACTTTTGCGTATGTCTTATGTTACGTGCTACTATTTGTTGCAGGGAAATAAGTGGAACCTGGACTTAGCACCCAGCTACCTAACTGGAGTCCTGACTTCCTCAAGACTACTGTATGTTGTGAATAACCCTGCCATACTAGAATAACTAACAGAGATCAGTTCTAAATACACAATGGATCCAGGATGGGGGACATGCATGAGAATCTAATGAAATCATTTAGAAATATTTAGGTAAAACTGCATGAGTAACATAAATCGAGGAAAACCTGATCAACAAGTATACCTGCACTGGCATAAAATTAAAACTATAAATATAAATAAGGCTGGCAGCATGAGGACAAAAAAATGTATGTTTAGAAGACAATTTTTCACAAGCCTCTATTAAATTAGTTGTTTTTTTCCTTTCTGATTAATTGTAGTCACTAGCATATTTGGAGGGCAGTCAGCTCTGCTGAAGTGCTCTGCGCATGCTCCTAGTGCCCTACTAACACAGCACAAGTAGTCAAACATGCTTACTTCACTCTTGCTGAGAACATTCCCGTGGGTAGAAATCTGGTGGAACAGGAGCCCGAAACAGTGCCGGACTGGGAACAGGAAACAGCCATGGAAAAAAATAATTCCAGTCCCCTAATTCATTGTGTCACATAGTATGCTTGTATGTTTTATATGTATATGCTTTGGAATAATGTTTTCTTACCTGCAGCCCCTCGCTCCAGATGATCCATGGGTGTTACAGTGCTTTAACATCCACGCTCCAGGCCGCCCCCTGTCGGTTGTGATTGGCCCTGCTTGGGGACAATTCTTTAAGCAGGACCAATCATATCCTCCATGCCGATATCAGCATATCGGCATTAGCGTGTCAGTTGTATAATTTCAGCAAATATATATACTAAAAAGCATGTTCCACATTAATAAATCACACTAGTTCAATGGCACATGTTCCACATTAATAAATCACACTAGTTCAATGGTAGCCACACTGACTACAGAAAAGCTAACTGACACACACAAGCTCAGTACAGACAAGCTCACCGATACACACAAATGCTCTCTGACCCATGCACAAGCTGACTAGGCAGAGGAGCTGGCAATGTATGAGAGACTCTCACTTCTCCCTGCTGCAGGTGGCTGACACCTCTTTACATGTCAAGTACTGCACTGCCGGCCCCAAGTGCTGCGGCCCACCGGGAAATTCTCCGGTATCCCGGTGGGCCAGTCCGGCCCTGGCCCGAAATCAGGGTGGACCCACTGGATCTGTTAGGAGGTATGTTATTGCAAGCACTCTCTGCTGTGCTATACATTTTTATTTTATTTGACAATTTTTATTATTTTTCAGGGTTCAGAAGAAAAGGGATGGTTATAGGGGGAAGAAAGAAAAGGGGATTATTCTTTTCACATTTGTCCAGAACATGTTATTCTTCAAGTTTGACAGATTAGATACGGAGTTCCATTTAAGAGTTATAACAGGTTACAGTATTTTTGAGTTTTGTTTGTCTATTATGCTAGGTAGGTCGTGCTCGTGCTATACATTTTAACACTGGGTAGCGTTATTTACTGAAGCACGAATTCAAAGTGAATTTCAGACTAAAGGCCAAAGAAGCCATACTGTAAAGACAGCTTAAAGAGTTTTTAAATTCAACTGTTTTGCCAGAAGAAAATGAACGTGGACCGCACTTTCAATAAACAGACAACTTCAGTGATGCAAATCCTTTAAAGTACCGGCTCATTTAAATAATATACAACATAGCTGGAGGCTCGGTGAACCTCATACAGAATAATAGATGAAGAAGTGAATGCACCAAAAAAAATCTAAACAACATGCACAAATATATATAAGAAAACAAAAACAAAGAACCCAAATACTTGCATATCCTTCATGTCTTGAGGAAAGTCCCAAAGTGGGACTGAAACGTCGACTGTCTGTGGCACTACAAGCACTTTATGCACACGTTTTTTTTTTTTTTAAAGATGAAGAAATAAACGCTAAGTTTTGAAAGGAGACCGTACTTGCAGACTAATTTTAGATTTGTTTGTAAATACATGTTACCACAGTCTGGCACCTGGCATTGAATGTATGGATGATATTGAAGCATATATAGTTTTGGTATTTTGTGCTTACTTTATTGATTATTTTTTCTTGCACACTCACTACTTGATCTATTATTCTGTATGAGGTTCGCCAAGCCTCTAACCATGTTGCATATTGTTTAAGTAAGCCAGTACTTCAAAGGATTTCCATTACTGAAGGTGTCTTTTTATCAAAAGTGCGGCCCACTTTCCTTTTCTTCTAGCAATTTTAGATTATAGAACCCTAGGACCAGCACCAGTAGCAAGAAAAAAGTGAATTCAATTTAACCCCTTAAGGACCAAACTTCTGGAATAAAAGGGAATCATGACATATCACACATGACATGTGTCATTAAGGGGTTAATTAATCTAGAAAAAAGTTTGGAGCAGCAGCATAGTGGTATTACCTTTTCTTATTCTCCTATTTTGACCTTTAAAGGGACACTCCAGCCAACCCGTTTTACTCACCTGGTTCCAGTGCCGGGAGCCTCGTGAAGCCGCGCCCCCTATTTCGTCAAAATGACGAAATAGGCGGGCGCGAGCAGGGAGCAATCAGACGCTTCCATTTCGCCGCACATGCGCACATACTTCAGAGGGCGGCATTAATGCCTGCCCTCTGAAGTCCTGAGCGCACTACCGCGCATACGCGCGCTGCGAGCTGAGCTGACTGACAGCTCAGCTCGTGGTCTTTGCCAGCCCCCTCTCCTCTGCTGATAGGCAGGAGAGAGAAGGCGCGCACACAGTGCCTTCTCTCTCCTGCACACGTCAGACGTATTTTAATACGTCTGACATGTACAAGGACTTTTTAGGGCCCTACATGATAGGAAGTCCCTCTGGTGGCCGTCTGAGTGACGGCCACTGGAGGTATTCCTATCAATCAATGTAAACACTGTATTTTCTCTGAAAATACAGTGTTTAAATTAGATTGCCTGCAGGGAGCTATAGATCTCACCTGAACAACTACATTAAGCTGTAGTTGTTCAGGTGACTATAGTGTCCCTTTAAATTTGAAATTCACCTTTAGTGAATAACCACCTGTGTCTGTAGGTTTCCTGGTTTAAACAGAAGCAGAGTCAAAAGAAATTTGCTGGAGGATTTCCCAGCAGGATTTTATTTTTGTGCCAAACCTCACAACCTCTCAGCATGTATATTAAAGGGACACTTCAGATCCCTGAAGCACTCTAGCTTGCTGAATAGCTTTATGTGTGAAGAATGTGTCCTCTTCTTCATTTTGTACATAAGGCTGATTTCAATAGAAATTGACACTTTTATAAATTACACTGGTTACACCCCCTAGGTTTTTCAAGCTAATAACAGGTCCTGTTATTTCCTGGTTTGTTTAGCTTATTTGCACTGAGCTCAGAGCACCTGCCTTGCTCTCATTGAGCCGCATTGGGATGTCTGTGATTGGACAGCCACAGAAAGTCTGGGCAGGGTTAGAAGGGGAGGACTTGTTAAGGCAGCATTCAAGAGATCTGCAGGTTTTGCAAGATGTTTTTAGGAAATAACCCAATGATAAAATGCATAATTAAATTCATGCATATTTTCATTGGGGTATATATACTAAACAGTGACTTTTATTTATTTTGTATTTGGGCAGTGGAGTGTCCCTTTAAAACAATGAACTCAACAAACCTTAATCTCTACAATGCTTGCCTGAAGTGACCATTTAAAGTTGTACTTTTCTAACAAATAAAAAGAATAATAAAAATATGCTATTGATATTATATGACAGAAAAATGCCATTATCAGAACAGAACAACGTACTTTACCAAATCTGCATGTTCCATACCTGTTCCTTGCATCTGGCTTCTATGTAGCTAACATGATACTAGCCTTTATCTTTTAGACATATATGTATCATTTCTACATATGATTCAAGGAAGTTAGTTGAACTGCATAATATGAGTTCTGAGAAACAACAATAAAGAGAATGAAAAATAAATAGTTTTAAGCCTGAAAAGTCAATTAGCATTGGATGTGAAGTGGCACTGGGTATTTTCCTTGTTAGTCTAACTAATGCACTCAATGTGTTTACTAATGAGGCCAATTCAATTCCCTCATTAACAATGATATGTAAAACAAAACCTGTCTTCGGATGGCCTTGTAAAAGAACAATGTCAAGTGTCGAATGTTCCTCAGACATGACAACATTTTACACATAGAGCAAGCAAATTAATTTTATTATTTCCTGTAAAAGATTGTTAATACGCAAATTGTTCATACATTATGTTTGTTTAGACACTATAAAAAGGGAGATGTAGACTGGGCTTAGGAGCAAAATAGAGGTAATTAAATTGAGCGAAATTGACAGAGTGTGTGACAAGGATAGAACCTTAGTTAGGGATCAAACGACAGTGTGAAAGCAGAGAGCAATGGATCACAAATGAGAGAGATCAAGGTCTAGACTGACATCAAATGAGAGAATGACAGATCACAAATGATAAGGTGTGATGGGGAGAGGAAAAGATCCCAAATAAAAGCTAAAAAGGAGAAACTGATAGATCACAAATAAGAGAGCACAGTGTAGACTGACGACAAATGAGGGAGTGACAGATCACAAATGATAGGGTGTAACAGGGAAAGTGGTAGATCATAGTTGAGGTATAAGGGAAAGTTATATCACAAATGAAATAGTGATGAAAAAATAGATTAAATGGGAACGAGAAAGGAGAAGAGGGAGTGGAAAGGAGAGCGTTAAAGAGGTAATGATCAATATGAGTAACTGATGTAAAGAGAATGGAAATGACAGACCAGAAATGACAAAGTAGGAGATAAAGGTGGATGAAGTTAAAAGAACTAAGAAGGAGAAGGGAAAATGAGGAAGAGAGATTAGAGAGTGCGGGAGAAAGAATGAGTGGAAATGAGAGAGAGCTATAGAATTATTTCCTTCTGTGAGCTGTTACAGAGTGTAGGTCCCTGAAGAGGTCCAAGCCTGGAGAAAATATGTGGGGTGTATTTTTAATTTTTTTATTTTTTTTATTGTTTGACTGTTTTTATTGTTATCTTTATTTTTATTGGGCAATTTCACCTACCTATCCAAGAGTGGATTCTTTGGGTACTCTGAGGGGTGTTCGGAGACTGAAGTCCTGGCTGGTGATGTTGATATGCCTTAATATTTTTATATCTTATAAGTGCAATTTTCTTTTAATGGATCAATCACCTTCAACAGATATATGACTCTTTGAAGGTATGACTGTTTTAGTGTTTTCAGTCGATAATATTCTGTAATTAGGACCATCGTAATTGTCAGCACCAAGCAAAATTGACTCTTATTCCAGCCTTGCACATCAGATCCCACATGCTATAATGATCCAGATACAACTTCTCGTAAGTGAAGCTTGACTAAACTGTGCTTCGGACGGAGAACTGACTGATGTCTACCGACGGGACAGTGCCAAATAATTCATGAGATATGTAAAATTATAATCTGCTACAGTGTTATTCATTTTTGTGAATATTAAAGCAGACATTGTGAACCCTTCTTTAACACAGGTGAGTAAATCTTTGTCACTGTCTTCAGTCTTTATCACTGAGATGCTGGAGGGATATTTGCCAATCCGGGCCTGTTGAGTGCAGTGTGCAGAAATTGGATTATTATACACAGAAAAAAAAAGAAAATCCTCCTTCATCTAAAAACTCTTTCCTATTTATTTGTTTGCCTTACAGGTAACAATCTAGAATTCATTCAGAATTGTCTAGATCCAGATATAAAATATTTCTATTTATTTCACTTTGATGGCTAAATATTTGCTTTCCATTTCCAATTTCTTTTCGTGCCTTGATCTTCTGAGGCACACATGCATATACAATTTTCAGGCTTACTAAGCTGTCTTGACCTTTCAGTAGTAAATTTTAAACACTGAATTGGGTTGACTTCTCCTCCTGCTGTGCTTAAATGACTGCGGTGTCAGCATTACCTTCTATGTAAATAACTTTTATTTCATAAAAAAAAAAAAAAAAGAAAGTATACTAAAATAGACATGCAAGCAGTCAATGCTATATTGAAACTACACACTTCATGATTCTACCTTGGTCCTTATCAATGAGGACATTGTGACATTGTATGGTTTATTGTTTGTTCTGAGTTTGGTGACTTTGGTGGGTTGTGACATACAGACTCTCATTTTAAAAATATGTATTTATTTACAAAATACCAATAAATACATATAGTTAGAAAGCTCTTAAAGGTGCAGACTAAGCACAATAACTGCTACATCGTATTGAAGTGGGTATTGTGCAAGAAGGGTGCAGGTGCAGCCCTCCGATACTTGGTCAAACCGCTTTAGTTTGACCAAAACCAGAGATTTAAGAGGTACTGGGGTTACTGTTCCCACTTGCTGTAGTGTTACTGCCACATTAGCAATATCAATCTCACTATATTTGCTATATTTAGAAAACATTGGTAGGCTTAGCATTGTGATTGGCCGTGAGTGCCTCAGTGAACTATGGGTGTCTCAGCATTTGACCTAGAACTGGGGGATGGCATCTGCAGCCTACTTTCTCTATCAGTACTACAAAGAAAAGTCCATTTTAAATGCATGCATGGCAGTCTAAATGTCTTTGTGAACAACTGTGATGTATTGATTAGGTGAAATATTTAGAGGCACATTCTAAGCGCCATAACTGCTACAGATCATGTTATTGATTCTGGTATATACCATTCCTCGGTTTTCATTCAAGCCATTTTCAAGTGGTCTGACAAAAAAACAGGGCTCTTCCTGGAACAGATAACCTCCACCTCTGCTGTAGTGATGAAGCTTAAAATTGTGAATGCAAAATCAATAGCATAAGTACAGATTAGATGTTTTTCTAAACTAATTTTTTCATTTGGGGTGTCTCTTGTGGGTCACATGTAGTGTTGCATGTTAACACAAGATACTGTGGTTGGCACAATAGAGGTGTACAGGCACACGGGTACTTTAGGCTATACATCTATGCCATTTACATTATATACCAAAGTTCAAAGGTAAAAAATTTGAAATCTGTACAACTACTAGCTATGTAAATATTAAATTGAAATCTTACCTACCACTGTGGCATATTTATGCAACAGGGGCCCTTTATGAACACAAAGCTGGCAGTGGGGGTTAATTATTAAGCTCCAAAATTGGCTACAAATTGGATAAAATAACCACATTGGACATGAAATTGCAATTCATGTGCCTACTTCAAGCAATGTGGATGCACACACCGAGATTAGTCTCATACATGCAATTTAGCTCCGGGGCAAGTTGATGTTTACAGAATAATGGATTTCTGCATGCTTACCTTTTAGCTACAAACCTAAAATAAATAAATACATCAGCAAACTCACTGCATAGGCAGCCATCAGGCAGAATGTTAAGCATATCAATAAAAAAAATCATTAAAAAAAAAAAAAACCCTGCCCGATGTCCCTCGTCAACATGGGGTCCATCAAAAAACTCTTCTCTCAGTGCCACAAACAGTCTTCTACTGCTCCACTCAATGAACCGGAGGGGGAAGAAGGTATAACAAATTAATTAACTTAATTAGTAGTATTCTATATTTCTTCTCCCCCTCCCCATTACCTTGAGGTAATTCAAAAGTTCAAAAGGTCTCTACCTGGTTTCACTACCTCCTACTTCATTTGCCTGATTTTGTTGGAGTGATATTCACCAACAGATTTGGGGAATTCCTAAGGAACCCTGCTCATGGTTTGTTTTTTGGGGGTTTTGTTTCACAGAGACCCGATACAGGGTTATTTAAACTTTCTAATTGCATTTCATGTGTTTTATTCCAATGCTTTAGGAGTAGCTGTATTTTTGCTTAAGAAAAGAGGGCTTAGCCGTATCAAAACAATTCTAGTTCTGAAGTAAGATATAAATATTTTTTTTCTAAAGCAAAATGACATTGGCAACTTTTGTTCCATTAGTGGGCATTGTTGAGTTTTTTTTCTCTTTGGAATACAGAGGTAAATGTCCCTTCTGACGTGAAGTGCAGAATTAATGGACACTCTCCAGAACAGACTATTGAAAACACTGACATGTCTATTGTAGGATTATAGTAAATATAGCACAATAAGTGCATTTATAGTTATGCGGCTCATTGTGTGCATTTATTGAACAAAACACGGAAGCTGTTTCAATGTATAACTGGCTTGCTCATTACATTTCCTAATATTGCTTAATTGAATTAACTCCTTCCCAATTAAACACGTCATGCAAATAGAATTGTTTTTTTTTTCCTTTTAAACATAAACTGTATTCTCAGATACATTTCTCATGTCTATCTAAAATGAATTATCTGCGTGCTTGGGAATGCAGATTCCCAAACTGTAATCCAAGAGGGACAATTATCCTAAGAATGAGATAGAGAGAAGAAAAGCTCGTGCTGTGTAGTCCGGCATCGTATGCAAATAAAAGAAGAGCAAACTATTTTTGTTTCCTGTTCAAACAAAAAAATTAAATAATACACTATTGTAAAAAGACATGTATGTACACGTACACACACACGTTCCAGGGTTCAAATCCTCTGCTAGTGACCATGATGTCATTCATGAGATCACTTGGCCAGTCTCTGAATTGCTATTCACTTGGTTGGGAATATTAGCCTGCATGCAGTGTTTGATGAACATTTCCTAATAGACTGTCTCAAGAAACAACTTGCCAATAACTAAAAAATAACAAAAATAATTATGATAGCCACTTGTTAAACTCGACAAAAGCTTCTAGCTGCTTTAAGAGTGCACTCTAAGCACCTTAAACAGTACAGCATACCATCTGAAACTGGCGTTCTGTCAAGTGGGATGCCAGTAGGTGGAGTAAAAGGGAGCAGGCCAGTGATGCAAACTGTGTCACTTGCACTGCCCAAAGCGTGTGAACCCACCAGTAAAGAAGGTAAGAATAGATATGTCAGCCTGGTGTGAATGCGTACAGGCTGCTTGTCAATCACACAGACTGGCCTCATGTAGGGCAGACCAGAGAGAACTCTCTGCATAGTCTCAGTGCCGATAGAGCAGTGCACGAGTCTCTAATGATGCACTCAACCAACACTTTTTGGGAAAAAAGCCTGAGGCAGTTGAAATAGATCAAGGAGACTGTGCTCAAAGTCTCTTTGCAACAAAAAGCTACTGCAAGGAGTTGTTCCCGGACTCCCACCTGTCTTGATTTCCCTGGGACAGTCCCTATTTTAGGGTATAGTCCCGCGAAAATCGAGATAGATGGGAGGCCGGTAACAACTCCTTGCAGTAGCTTTTTGCCACAAATAGATTTTGAGCACAGCTCCCTTGATCTATTTCAAACTGTCTTCAAATGGTTAGTTTTAAAACTATGCATATCACAGCACTTAAGGCCTGCATACACTGTTGTTCATTACAGGATTATCTGAACCACAGCAAACCAGCCAAGCTTCAGGTTGGAAGAGCTCCTTTTTTTTGTCCAAATGTGCCTATCAACCTATCAGAGATCCCTTTTTGGTCACATGACTTATGGTTACTCATAAACAGGAAGTGTAGTGAGGCAATTAGATACCTTTTTAGACAGAACAGGTGACCTACATATCTGATCCGACCGTTTAGCTAGGAAAATGTCCTACGAAGATAATAGAAATACATAAAGCAAGACTGTGTTTTTATGACAGAGTCTCTTTCACAAATGTAATATGATTTTACAGATCCCCAGATGGGAAATGTGTCCATATATAACAGCTAAAATGAAACATGATTCTCCATAAGATGGAGATTCAGCGGGTTCTGCAAGACATTTTATTAGATAATCAAATAATACAGAGGAGAACATCTTACTGCATCATATATCTGTATGTATTCATGCTGCTTCGAAAATAGATCACATCATATGGTTGCCATATAGCGCACAAATGATCAGTAAGTAATTCTTCTGCATGCACATATCTCAGCCTCCATAAATAAACATAATTCAAGGATTGGTGCCTCCAGTCATCTACTTAAATGAACGCAGAGTTTAGCAGCCTGGGAACAGCAGCCCTTGATGTCTTTTGGACCACAAATCTCATCATACTCAACCAGTGGCTAAAACATCAATTATTATCTCTTTGCGTATAACATGGATGCATGTAGCCTTGCTTGAGTATTACTGATAAACTAAATATTAAAAAAAATTTAAATATAAAATAAAAACTATGCTCATTTTTGGAACTAAGAATTCTTGAGTTGTTTTATACATCTTATTTTATAATCTTATTTTATAATCCATTTATTAATTTATAAAATGTTATTAAATAATATCCAGCACTAAGATTACGGATAATTCCTTCCCCACTGTCTGTGGTATGTAGCTGAGACACAGTCTGACAGGAGAACTGCAGATGTCAATATCTGTACTCAGAAAATCGCAGATAAAGAGAGATTTCCACTTATGATGAAAACCCCATCCGTCGTAACTTGGAGAACATAAAATACTGACATTACAAGGTCATTTTGATGGTTTTACTGTCAAAACCTTATTAGTTCATGCTTACCTCTGTTTCTTCTTTGGAATTTTATATGTTAGCAAAGTCAGGACTTATAGAAGATTATTTACAAAAGGCCAAATATGTAGGTGAATACATTTTAGTATGTTTGGGTTGCTACAATTCTATCCAGTTCATTATATTTGCAAACAGGAAGAAGAAACAAACATGAGAGCCAGTTTAAGTCTAACCAAAATGATCTGATTTGTTACTAAAGTGGGGTTGAAAAGATCAGGATTTGTTAAAAAATGTATGTTATCAGAATAGCAGATACCAAAAAAATAAAAAAATAAACAAACATGCCAGCAGGATGGCAGTATTGTACCAACTGGGATGTTGGGGTATTCCTTTGTTCCAGACGGGATGGGGGTGAACAGAAGTCCACCCTCCCTCCAGGCACTCTGTAGCCATTCTTCTTTATCCTTTACCAGGCTTGAGAGGAGCAGCTTACAGTATGCTGTGACTGGATGGTGCACATGGACATAACATTAACTGCATGCTGTGAGAAACTCATGTCAGAAAGTATAAACACAGGCATAGGCATCAGTAGGCATTCAAGATGTTATGGACTACATCTGCCACTCTTACAGCTATAATGTTGGCAAAGCATCATGGGAAATGTAGTCCAAAACATCTAGACTAGAGTGTTGAAGGCTGCCTACCTCTGGATAGTGGATAATGGGAGAAGATTGTAAAACTCAACAAAAAAGGCATAAGGGAAAGAAGAGGGGCAAAGGGGGATAAAACACAAAAGGGCTGAAAGGAAAATTTAAACACAAAAAGGGGGCAAGAGACACAAATGGGGGTAAGACACGAGAGGCGCAAAGGATGGATTAGAGGGACAATAGGAGTATACAATACATAGAAGGGAAAAAAAGAGACATGAAATGAGTGTTAATGGACAGAGAAGAGGTAAGGGAGGGTAAGAGATATAAGGTAGTAAAGGGAGTTTAAGAGACACAAAAGTGAGTTAAGAGACTTGCAGGGCTAAAAGTGGGGATTTGGAGATACACACATGGAAGATCAACAGATAAGATGAAGACGGATGCTGAGCTACAGACAAAAAAAAGTTGGGGCTGTGGGTTATTCACTAAAGTAATAATTTAAGGTGAATTCCAAGTAAATTTCATATATACATTCAAAATATACAAACTGGAAAAATCCTGTAAGTCAGCTATGTGTTCGGTTTCCCTACTCTGTCCTTAATTTTAAATTCTCTTTAAATCCATTCTGAATCCTCACTTTAGTAAATAACCCTAATAGTGTCGTTCTGGGTGCCAAATAACCTAGATATGCCTCTGGCCTTATACCCTGAAAATAAGACTGGGTCTTATATTAATTTCTCCCCCCCCCCGAAAAACCCAGTAGGGCTTATTTTCAGTGGAGGTCTTTTTCCGGGGAAAATGTGTTCTAGAATGTTGGTCTATGTTCGGGGGAATTCCCCCGAACATAGACCAATTCACTAGGGCATGGAATCCTGCAAATCTATGTTCGGGGAAACTTTCCCAAACATAGATTAGCTCACTCGCTAACAGAATACCGCAAATCTATGTTTGGGGAAACCTCCCCATACATAGATTAGTTCACTCGTGAATAGAATCTTGCGTATCTATGTTCGAGGAATCTTCCCCAAACATACATAAGCTTACTAGCGTTAGTGAATGGAATTCTGCAAATCTATGTTTGAACATAGATTAGCGAACGGCTAGGGCTTATTTTCAGGGTAGGGCTTATTTTTGGAGGATGTCTTATTTTCGGGGAAGCACGGTAGTAAACATAAATTAATCATTAAAAATGGAGAGGGGTGAAGACACCCAATAACAAGGATTGAAACCGGGAAAGCTCAGTCCTCTTTCCTCGTGTATGATGAGACGTAAGAACACTGTGATGTGTGGTGGAGTGCAGTGGACTTGTCAAACTCTTGTTCTTCTCCACTCAATGGACGGTGGTAGAAAGAGGGCAAAGAAAATATCAAGCGGGATCTGCAGAGCCCTATTTGCCTTATTGAGTTCCTTCCTTTCCCTTAGCTGAATGCACAGTTGTCCGAATTAACCGGCAGCTGAATAGTAATAGATTTTATTATTATTACCCAATTGATGGTACTCATTGTATCGACCTCAGAAGGATGAAGTTGACCCTGCTGGGATTTGAACATTTCAGAATTTTCCTCCAAATTGCCCAACTTACCTAAATCAAACTTGCAAAGTTGTTAACAATAGATACATTTCCACTCAAATTTAGCTTGATTTAATTGATTTCATTTCCTTTAAGTCTTCGGTGTTTATATTGACAAAAATGAGAGACGTTATGAGTTCACAAGAAGATGAATTTTTGGATAATTGTACATTTTTGCACTTCACTCGATTTTTAACTTAAAAGAAACCTCTATGTCATGTTATTATTGTTATTATCGCTATATCAATGTTAAAGACATTAAAATAACAAGCTGATTCCAAACATTGCGTTAATGGCTAATTTTATTAGGATTGCACACTTCAAAGCCGGCCACACCTTGGTACTATTAATGAACAGACATTTCAACAGCCTCTCAACATATATGTAAAACAATGTTACTTGTGCAGTTTAAAAGGATAGCAGTTGTCTGCAACTGTCACACTAGTAAACATTACTAAAATCTTTGCACTATACCGCAGAGAGACAGCGACCTTCTGTCAACACCACGTACACTTGACAGTGAATTTGGTAGCATGTTCCGGGCTGAACTGCAGAAAGAGTTATATTGACAAGGTCATAACTCTCCAGAAACTAAGCAGCTGTTTATCCAAAAAAGCCATGCCTGTCTTTCCTGTACTTACGTTGGGTGAGAATTTGCTAGCCAGTACATGGGAGGTATCATTTTGCACCACAATGTAATATATATATATATATATATATATATATATATATATATATATATATATATATATATCAGTGGGTCTAATCACTAAACAGTAACTATTATGAAAAGAATGTTGACTTGGGAAAAATTATCATAACAGCAAACTTGGCAAAAAACTAGACTGGATGGAAAATATTTTCTACTAGACTATTTTAATCTAAAATTTGCAATTTGGTTTTCAACTTATTGCCATGGACAGAACCCATATCACAAAACAAACAAAATTGTTTGTTCGTTGTCCATTTCGTTTATTTTGCGATATGTTCATATGGCGCTTTGTAATTATGAAATTCAAACAAGCAGCCAATTGCCCAAAATTCTGATTAACTGCAATTAATTTAAAATAAAGTATATTAAGCACATGGCAATACATGCCAAAGGTGTTAGTTGCTGTCTGTATGACCAAGGAGTTGTAGTTGAATATCCACTGTATGCATTTTTCCCTTCATCATATAACTCCTCTACATAGGTTTCTATAATCTCAAGATACATACCTTTGCAAAACCACAAAAAATTGTGTATTAAAGCCAAGTATAGAAATATACAAAACACATGCATTAATTATATTGATAGTGGATTACAAATGCATAATGTTACAAAGTAATATGCATCTGATGTAGCAATACAAACACATAAAGAAGTACATAATATAGTAACAATGGCAACACTTTACATAATTGATAGATCACCAATTCATCAAACTATTTTGTGCTATATATGTGAGCAATAAACACATTCATGCATTCCATTAAAGTCTGATATGTGTCCATTAAAGGGTAATGTATACAAATGCCACCTAGTGATCAGAAGTAGCACTGCAATACTTAAAGTTCCAAAACCCGAGGCATAATTCAAGGGGGAATTGGAATCACTATAGATTCCTATTTATGTTCAGTGTACAATACTTCAGTTAAAATGGTGGGATTTGTTTCTCGACTATTAAAATTATAGTTATTTATGCATATGCAGTCAGCTTTCTAAATGGGTGCTTTACTGCATCTGAATCATTCTCAAGTCACAACAGATCTTATTTACAACAATATAAAACAAAAATAATGGAAACAACATTTCATTCAAGCTTTATGTATTATGCAACACATTCATTTCAAATTATGACAGAATCGAAATGCAAGTGTGTGGGACACGAGCTGTTATCTATAATGTATTTGATGAAATGGAAATGACAGGAAGATACAAAAGGTTTTAGAACTGTCAAATTATAACACATAATATTTTATAGAATGCATGTGTATACACATGCCTAATTTATTACCTTTCGTGCTCATCATCTACTAGTATTGCAATGATTAAACCATGACCCAGCAGCTATTAGTTGGTATAACTCATTATGCTCAGCCTGTTTACGGCACATTGAGAATTTGTAAACCAGCATTATATAAAATATCACAGACATCCAAAATCATTAATTGCTCCAAACTCTATTCTTAAAAATCTGAGTTAAGGCATCTCGGACTGCTCAGTAAATTGTACATTGGAGTAAACAGAGTAATGATGGCTACTATGGCAAAATGATAGCAAACCACCTAAATAAATCAATTCGTAATTATTGTAAATGTGTTACTAGCTGTAAATGTCCTTCCCTTAACTAGTCTGTTGTGAGACTGTTTTCTCATTTTTTCCTTTTTTTTTTTTTAGGGACTGGAGGAAAGGTATGAATATGGATTTAAAGTGGAGAAAAGGATTCCCCATGGTCACAATCGGGAAGGGGGACCATAACTGCTTCCCAAATTGGGGGTTACGGATGTCCCACCAAGAGGTTACAATGTTGCAAGGCTAATGGATTACACAGAGCTATCTGAAAGGGTTGGGAAACAGCAGTCAGACAGGACAGATGAGGGACCCTTGAGACTTCCACCTCAGTTTGTTAAAACATATACAGATGTAATCAACCCCCTCCCCCCCACCCCTTAACAATCAGGTTTATTGTAAAAAAAATTACAGACTTACAGATGTTTGAAATGAACAAATCAAACAAAAGCAATTGAAATAGCTCAACACAACAAATGTTTAAAGTTGTTTCCCAACAAAAATGCAACATATAATGACCCCTGCAGTCTCAAAAGCATTATACCCCCATGAATAGAGTCCCTCACAACAGCACAAATATGCAAAACAGGTGTTGTCTCAAGCACAATTTCTTTTTATTCAAGGGCTTCATTAGTTGCACCAGGTGTGCTTAAACTGGAACACCTGAAGTACCTAAATTGGCAAGGGGTTTGTTGAGTGTCATGTTTAACTGCATGTTAGAAATATGGCTAAGTCATAAAAATGGTCCACAGAGTTAAGAGAAGAGATCATTGACCTTCACAAACCATGAACAGGAAAAAAAAGAAAGCGAAGGCATTGAATGTTCCAAGAGACACGGTTGGAAGCTTAGTTCCAAAGTACAAAGTTGAAGGAACAGTGGTTACACTATCTGGATGGGGCAGAAAAAGGAAGGATCAATGGTTGCAACCAGATTTCTGAGAGGGCAGGTTGTGAAAAATTCTTGAGTGACTGCAAAAGACCTGCAGCAAGACTTATGGCAACAGTCACTGTGGTTTTGAAGTATGAATACTGACAATGTAAAACATTTGATTATATTTAAGTCATTGACCTCTGTGCTTTCATAGAGGTGTACAGGGGGTAAGATAAATATAGGCCATACATCCTTTTAGAACATTGCATATGAAAATTATTTTTTCTTTTGGAATAATTATTGTGATCCGATGACAAATGTGCCTTTAAATATTACAAGGATTTTTCTCTTGGTTGGAGATAATTAAATAGTCCTCTTTATACCGTGTGTGTCTGAGAACAACATTTCCCCTGGAACTCTATCACTGGAGTTTTGACATAACTCTGGAGTTTTGGAAATGTCTTCAAATACACAATGTGCTGCTGCAGACATTAGCAAGTTTGAATATTAATTGTTAGTTCTAGTAAGTTTCTGGAGATATAAGGACAAAAAAAAAAAAAAACATAAAATGCTCAATAATGCCTAAAAGGAACACTTTAGTGTCAGGAATACAAACATCTATTCCTTACACTATAGGTCTAAATATCTGTTAACCCCTTAAGACCGGAGGGCGTACTATTACGTAATAGGCGGCTCTAAACGCGCGCCGGGCGTAATAGTACGCCCTCTTTCTTACTTACCCCCGCTGGATCCTCAACCGGCGCAGAGGTGGAGGGCTGACGGGATCCCACGGGGTGACCTAGGCATAATGTAAACCTGCCTTTCTCTGTTTACATTAGCGGGCTGCCTGCAATCACATGTAGAGACCAGCTGGCTTAGGTAAAAATAGCTTTAAGGACACTGTAATGAAATAACAGGCCCTGCTGGTGGAACATAAAAATGTATAAATAAATGGGTAAAATAAATAATAATATATTTTAACACAAATGTATACCGTGAATGTACATAAAGCCATCATTATATGTAACTTATATATATATATTAATATCAAATTACACGTACACTGATACTGATTAAATATATATATAATTATTGTTATATATATATTTATATATAATATAAAAAAAATAAAAATGTAAATACGTTAAAAAATAAAATTAAAAAAATAATTAAAAATAAATAATTAAAAATATATAGATGTGTGTTATTTCGTTCTAACTGTTTTGTGAAATTAATATATATATATATATCAAAATACACGTAGAACTAAATAATATATATATCTATATACATAAATATATACGTATATATCACTATATATATACCTATATATAAATAAAAATATTTAAAAAAAATTATATAGATATATACATATATATACACATACGTATATATATACATATATTGATTCTACATATATATTTATGTAATATTTTTACATAATTAGTTATCTTAATTAATTACAATTAGCAGGACCTGCATGACAACCCATGCCGAAAGTAAAGGGAATTTAATTTGCTAGCACTATATTTAACCCTATAACTTTCTGAGACACCATAAAACCTGTACATGGGGGGTACTGTTCTACTCGGGAGACTTCGCTGAACACAAATATTAGTGTTTCAAAACAGTAAAATGTATTACAACGATGATATCGCCAGTAAAAGTGACGTTGTTTGCATTTTTCACGCACAAACAGCATTAAACGGACAATATTATTGCTATGATACTTTTTACTGTTTTGAAACACAAATATTTGTGTTCAGTGAAGTCTCCCGAGTACAGCAGTACCCCTCATGTACAGGTTTTATGGTGTTTTCAAAAGTTACAGCGTCAAATATAAGGCTTGAGTTTAATTTTTTTCACATTAAAATTCGCCAGATTGGTTACGTTGCCTTTGAGACCCTATGGTAGCCCAAGAATGAAAATTACCCCTATGATGGCATACCATTTGCAATAGTAGACAACCCAAGGTATTGCAAACAGGGTATGTCCAGTCTTTTTTAGTAGCCACTTAGTCACAAACACTGGCCAAAATTGGCGCTTTTTGCATTTTTCACACACAAACAAATACTAACGCTAACTTTGGCCAGTGTTTGTGACCAAATGGCTACTAAAAAAGACTGGACATACCCCATTTGCAATACCTTGGGTTGTCTACTATTGCAAATGGTATGCCAATATGGGTGTAAATTTCATTCCTGGGCTACTATACAGTCTCAAAGGCAACGTAGCCAATCTGGCGAATTTCAATTTCAAATGTAACGTGCTATATTTGACCCTGTAACTTCCCAAAACGCCATAAAACCTGTACATAGGGGGTACTGTCTTACACGTGAGACTTTACTGAATACAAATATGTGTATTTTATTGCAGTAAAAGCAAACAGTATTATGACACTGACCGTTTAAATGTCATGTAGAATTAAAAAATCCAATAAAATCGTATTTTCTCCCATTTTTTCATATTAAATTATGTTTCATAGCTAAATATTTGATATTAAATGAAAGCCCTGTTTCCCCTGAATAAAATGATATATAATAAGGGTGGGTGCATTTACTATGAAAGAGGTGTATTACGGTTGGACAGACATGTAGCGCAAATGCCAGGTTTTGTTTACATTTTGTTTTGTTCACAACGTGTACATTTGGCTCCGTCCTTAAGGGGTTAAGGCCTGCAGCCACCTCTTAGCTCTGATTTAAAAGGTAATTTACTCACCTTTTCCAGCGCCGTGTGTGTCCAGTCACTGGCCCCACCCCTTCCCCCACCCATGGCTGAAATCCTCAAACTTGATACAGAGTATGGAGACGCTGAACGTCAATACCACTGGTGGTGTCCCTAGGCAGTAATGTAAACACTGCCTTCACTCTGTTTACATTATAATGCCTGCAGGCAAAGGCTGTAGAGACCAGAACAGCAGTAGGTCTCTATAGCTTTAAGGACACAGCTTCAGAAATAACAGGCCAGCATGGTGGAACATTTCCAACGTGTGCCCTTAAGGGGTTAAATAAAGAGCAAAGAGAATTTTAACAAAAACGTGACTTGTGAAATGTACACAAAAGCCGGCATTCCTGTAACTTTAAAATGTGATAAATGTCATTAGCTGCATTATAGGTCGAGGTCACGTATTTCTGTTACAAAGCTAGAGTGTCAATATCTTCAACTTGATGATTAGCTTTATAGTGTAAGATTAAATGGTAGATGTTGCAGTAGACACTGGAACAAGTGGACATCCTTTCGCACGTAACTTTTATTCACAGAAAAGGATCATGTAGTTGCTTCTCAGAAACCATTTAATTATTAGCTTTTGCCACTGACAATAACCAAATACTGTGAAGCACAGTGTAACAAGGAGAGGATACACATCCAATTCATGAAATTAATTCTCTTATAGACTAAGGTAGAAAGTCTATGATTATTTTTTGATTACATAAGAGTCAATGAAATTGCAGTGTCTGAATGTTATGCAAAGGCTATGGATTGAATCATCTGTTTTAGACAGTATAATGAATTATATGGATGCACACAATTTGCTTGCTCTTATCTATGTCTGTAACATGTACTAATATTTACATAAAAAACATTAGGTTAAAAGAAATATTTTTATTTTGAATTGTTTTAGGAAGTTTCTTAATGACCTTCATCTTGCAGTAATACACTGATCAGCCACAACATTAGACACCTGCCTAATATTGTGTAGGTCCCCCTCATGCTGCCAAAACAGCTCTGATACACTAAAGCAGGCATAGGCAACCGTCGACACTCCAGATGTTTTGGACTACACCTCCCATGATGCTTTGCCAGCATTATGGGTGTAAGAACATTATGGGGGATGTCCATCTGGGGCCTACCCCTGCACTAAAAGATAGACTCCACAAGACCTCCGAACGAGTCCTGTTGTATCTGGCACCATGACATTAGCAGAAAAATTTGTGGTGCTTATTATTGTTACAGTGATTTTATTTTGTTTATAGCAGCTGAAAAAACACTGTGGGTACTAAAAATAACCAACCAACCTTACAATGTATATCAAATGTGCACCTTAGTTTAAGTAATAAATCCCTAACTTATAAAGTGTGAGTACAGAGCTTTAAAATAAATGTAGGGACTTGCCCTCACAAATGTAACAATTATGGATACATAGAATACAAAGAGAAGAAAAACTGTTGGCTATTGTAACACTAAACAATGAGATATGGTGAACCAACAACAGTGAAAAATGTAAAATTAACAAACCAACCAATCTGCACTAGTTATCTTCATCCCCGGTTGCTATCTCAAGATATTTGTTATATGATGTATTAACAAGCACTTGGATTTAAATATATTTTTAAAGTTATTTTTATGATGCTATCAACTGAATTATGATTTTACTTTTTATCGAATTAGTAGGGTAATTAGAAATTATAAAATATGATGAAAAAATTAAAAAACACACTTTTTCTAACTTTGACCCCCAAAATCTCAATGTTAACATGCTCTTAGCTTTTTTTTTTTTCAAGTTATAAGTACAAGTAGGACATTGCTGTTTTAAAATATATGGTTTTTAAATGTATCAATAGTGACATTGTAACACTGTTATCTTCCATAAATCTCTGAATCACACCTCACATGTACATATTCTTTAAAAGTAGACAACCCAGGGTATTCAATATGGGGTATGTCCAGTCTTTTTTAGTGCCACTTAGTCACAGACACTGGCCAAAGTTAACATTTATATTTGTTTGTGTGTTAAAAATGCAAAAAAACAATTATGAATGCTAACTTTGGCCAGTGTTTGTGACTAAGTGGCTAATAAAAAAGACTGAACATAACCCATTTGCAAAACCTTGGGTTGTCTTCTTTTGCAAATGGTATGCCATCATGGGGAGCGATCACTCAGTGGCCCGGCAGTCAGGAGAGGTATTGCAGGATGCCTTGACATCGAGGCATTGCTGCAATACCCTTAGAGGGGCTGGAAGCCATCACAATCGCTTCCAGCACTCATATTTGCCTCGGACATATGTAAGTGCATATTTAACCACACATATAGTGAGTGAAACTAGACTTACAATGTATAGAGCCTTTTCAGGGTATAGGCTCGTAACCATAGGCGTGCACAGCCTATTGCATTAGGGTGTGCACCCTAAAGCACACGCCGCGTATATATATGTATGTATGTATATATGTATATATATATATATATATATATATATATATATATATGTGTGTGTGTATTTGCACTAGTTATCTTCATCCCCGGTTGCTATCTCAAGATATTTGTTATATGATGTATTAACAAGCATTTGGCTTTAAATATATTTTTAAAGTTATTTTTATGATGCTATCAGCTGAATTATATTTATACACACACACATAGACTGCTGTGTTAGTGTGATGTGTGTGTGTGAGGGTACTGGTAGTGTACTATGTGGGTGAGGGTGTGTGTGTGCATGCGCTTGTGAGGGTGCTGTTAATGTACTGTGTGTGTGTTTGTTAGGGTCCTGTTTGTGTTTGTGAGGGTACTGTTAGTGTGCTGTGTGTGTGTGAGGGTGCTGTTTGTGTAATTTGTGTAAGGCTGCTGTGTGTGTTTGTGAGGGTGCTGTGTTTGTGAGGGTGCTGTATGTGAGTGTGTGGGTGCTGTATGTGAGTGTGTGGGTGATGTATGTGTGTGTGTGTGTGTGTGTGGGGGTGCTATATGTGTGTGTGTGTTGGTGCTGTATGTGTGTGTGGGTGCTGTGTATGTGTGTTGGTGTTGTGTATGTGTGTAGGTGCTGTATGTGTGTAGGTGCTGTGTATGTCTGTGGGTGCTGTATATGTGTTGGTGCTGTGTATGTGTGTGGGTGCTGTGTATGTGTGTAGGTGCTGTGTGTCTGTGGGTGCTGTATATCTGTGGGTGCTGTATGTGTGTAGGTGCTGTGTGTATGTCTGTGGGTGCTGTATGTCTGTGGGTGCTGTATGTCTGTGGGTGCTGTATGTGTATGGGTGCTGTATGTGTGTGGATGCTGTATTTGTGTGGGTGCTGTATGTCTGTGGGTGCTGTGTATGTCTGTGGGTGCTGTATGTGTGTTGGTGCTGTGTATGTGTGTTGGTGCTGTGTATGTGTGTGTAGGTGCTGTATGTGTATAGGTGCTATATGTGTGTTGGTGCTGTGTATGTGTGTGGGTGCTGTATGTGTGTAGGTGCTGTGTATGTCTGTGGGTGCTGTGTGTGTGTGGGTGATTGTGGGGGGTGGAGGTGGGGGTACATTACTTAATATCCCCTCTCCCTTCTTACTTTATGTAGAGAGCGGGGATCCTTCCTTGCTGCCTTCCCTGGTGGTCCACTGGTGAGTGAACTCTAGCCTGCGGGGCTAGAGTTCACTCTCGCGAGATCTGAGCGTTGCCACGGCAACACTCAGATCTCGCGAGATGAACCCGGCGGAGCTGCTGGCAATAGCTCCCCGGGTCCTCTCCTGCCTCCCTCACTGCCTGTGGGTCAGTGGGGAGGGAGGCTGAGAGCAGAGCCGGCGCTCGCTCCATAGGCATGCCGAGGGGATTAGGGTGTGCCCAGGCACACGCGGCACACCCCGTGCGGACGCCTATGCTCTAAACTCTGTAGCCTCTCGTGCCTTTCAAGAATTATTTTATAAGAAATAATAAAAAGACAAGGCGCCTTCTAGGTGTAGTAGTTTTTGAGTAAAAAAGCAGATTCCTAAAGGTCTAGTGAGGTATAAATAGAAGCATTATCTGGATATATACAGAGATATTAAATGTATATTCTAGGCACTATTGGCATTTCATCTTATTGAATTGATCATAGTGCGTAAAGTGTTCTGACACCATCCAACCATTGTCCCAGCCTGAACTGAAGGTATGGCTAAGACTGAGGTTACACTCTTCCTTAGCCATCCTAGTTCATTCTGACACTCTCACCCAATCACCAACAAAGATTGCTACTTGAGCTAATGCTTCATTAGCCCACACAGCAGCAAAGACATGAGCTGCTTCATTTTAAACCAGCAAAATTAGTTTAACACTGGACAGAAGGACGGCCCTAGGAGAATCCAGGCACTATAACCACTTCAATGAGATGCGTAAAATCCCTTTAAGTTTGTCTTGAAGATTAAGCAAGTCATTGTATTTTGTCATCATAACAATTCTGCTTGTTCTGTGAGATTGGAGTAAAATGAGAACCTGTGAGTAAGTCTATCTCAGTGGGAAAAACATGTTAAGTTCACACCCCAGTGTCATGCTTGGCTTCTCAATTACTTTTAATATTGGCAAAAAAAAAACAATTATTAGACTTGAAATTGCCATACAGTTGTTGCTATATTCCAGATTGATACTTACCTTTTCTCGCAGACTCTTTCCTATATTTAAATAGTTTTCAATTTTGCTGGAATACCATTCCATTCTTTAAAAGGTTCCAGCAAGGCACAGTATTTAATGACACATTTTTTTTTCTGTTCTTTCTCTTTTCCATCATGTTTCTAATAGGGAAGATCAAGTATTATAAAATAAACATGGCACTGATATTACATTGATTTTTGCAACTGACCATATTTCCTCAGAAACTACAGGGACTATGGATGCAGCTTGAAGACTTCTTGATGGATTCTGGCCAAAGTTAAGGAAGACTGCTTACGATAAACTTACATCTGGCAAAAATTTTACCTTTTCACACGTTTTATAAAGAAAATATGCATTATATGCCTATATTAGACATCTGTCAATTTAATTTTTTTTAAATTATGTTTCATAAACTTTATGATTGGATTAGTAACTTCCTGGTTTGACGAGACCTCATTGCAGAAGCTGCAAAGAATACTGATTTGCCTTAAATATAGAAACTTTCAAATTAGTCATCTTTTTTTTACTTTTTTTTTAATAAATTTTTTTTAAATAAATGTTAACACATTATCTTCACAAAGTATTACAGAATAACATATCACCTAAGAGGTTTCCATGGAAATAAACAAAAAAAAAAGCATCATGATAATTTAAAAGAGTTCATTCTGCATCTAAATAATTCCGTATATCACAGGGCAGCATTCTTCACGCGTTGACCATCAGCCTGAAAACATGATATACGCGTGAGCAAAAATATTGAAAATTACATTCCAGCTGCATAGAGACACTAAACATTTAGCCAGGGACATATAAAGGAGCCATGCAAAGTATAGTACTGTGAGAGTATAATACTATTTGATACTATATAAATATTTAAACAGAGTAATATTCTACTATCAGTTCTTTCAAATCTGAATCTCCCTGTCTCAGGACAGAGCGGGTTTGTTCCAGAGCTGATTGTAGAGATTAGGCACCTGAAAACAAATCACATGTCTGCTAGAGTTCATTTGGGTTACCACCATAACTTAGCTTTGTTGGTAAAGACTGCAATTATCATATACATTCCACAGGGTAAATAAACAAAATGTCTGAACTAGGCTCCCTATGTATGCAGCTGGAACAAAACATCGTGATTACAGTCTCAACAATAGGACAAGCAGCTCCTAAGTGATAGTTAAATAATACTTGTAGGTTCAAAGCACTGTGTCTGAGAGAGACAAGTATGTTAATGCCTTTGTTTGCTGTAAATACTGGACCCTACTCTCATGTTGATAGTTCCACATACCTTGTTGTTGCTGTCAGTATGTTTGGCCCATCCCTTCCTTTGTCACTTGTTTGTGTGACTCTCAGGTGGCTACACTGAAAATCTGTCTTTAATGTCTGCACGTAACAAAAACAACTTTCTTTCGGTCTTTAGGCCGTGCTAGTAAAGTTATTGAAATTGTTACCACAGATATAAATGTATTTATATGAGATCAGTCAGTTTGAGAATAAAAGGATACAAAATATAGTTTGTTTTAATAAATAATCCCAAAAGTGCACTTTTAAATTAAACAAAAAGCAACGGTAAATTATATTGGTAATAGCAACTATAATATAGAAATAACTACATGCAAAAATGGACACTATAGTCACGAGAACAACCACAGCTTAAAGAAACAATATAGTGTTAGGAATATAATGATGTTTTCCTAACACTATAGTGTCACTCTTCTCCCATGTTATTCTCCCAGAGGCAGCAAATAAAGGGTTAATAAACCTTTTAAACTCTTACCTGGTTCCAGCGCCAATGTCCCCCGGTGCTCGATCATGCTCCTTCTTTCTCTAACGTCAGCCGATGAGGGGAACCTAATGCGTGACAATCGCTGCATGAGCATTAGGTCTTCCCCATAGGAAAGCATTAACTCAATGCTTTCCTATGGGGTTTTTCAACTCGCTGGATACGCAGCCACGTTTCATGAAGTTACACTCCATGAAACTGCAGGAAGCACCTCTAGTAGCTGTCTGGTATTCAGCCAACAGAGGCAGTCTTAAACCTGCAATGTAAACATTGATGTTTCTCTAAAACCGCAATGTTTTAATTTGAAGGGAATGGGAACAGGGACAATGTGTGCAGACTACTTCAATGAGATGTAGTGGTGTGGGAGCCTATAGTGTCCCTTTAATGTAGTAGTTCTGGTGTCTATAGACTGTCCCTGCAGGATTAGCAATGAAAATGCTGCATTTTCAGAGAAAAGGCAAAGTTTACATTGCTACCTAGTAACATCTCTAGGTGCAGTCACGAAAAAAACGGCCACTAGAGGTGCTTTCTGCTTCAGTGCTTCCCTGTTTGCAGCATCTACGTGCAGCATCTGCATGAGGAGATGGATGCTCATTGGCACAGTGTGGCATTTTGCCTTGCATGCTCAATAGCATTGACTGAGATCTTCAAGATTGCTGATATTAGCCATGGAAGAAGGCCCAGTGTGGCAACGGAGAAAAGAAAATCTGCCTTCTATCTCCAATCTGAAGAGGATGGGGACCTAAACATGAAGTCTGTGTTGTTAGTAAAACATGTTTGTATTCCTAACACTATAGAGTCCCGTTAAAACTGTATAGTCATCTATGGAAATTGAATGCGATAAAGAGATTTCTGCTTTTTATTTTACACATAACACATTACTTTACCCAGATAGTAGATATTTAACCAGATAACACACAATTAGGGACACAAATAAATATATGTCTGTTATGGTTGACAACAAATAGGACAGAAGAAGATTACACTACAAGACAGATGGGTTCATAAGCATGATAAAGGACAAATGTCCAACTTGCAAGTGTGTGGCAGAATGAAGATCGAATTACTAGATATAATTAAATTATCTATATCTATCTATCTGTCTATCTATCTATCTATCTATCTATCTTTCTGCCTGTCTCTCTCTCTATCGCTCTATCTCTCTGTCCATGCATGTCTGTATTATTATTATTAATGAGATATAAATTGATTAAAGATTAATACCTCACATGCTTTAAGGATTATTCCCAACAGGTTACCTGTATATAAATTACCGAAACTAGGTCTAGCAGTACAGCTCTGTATCACAGGTAGTATATGCAGTCATAACAATATGGTATTTAGACAGACAGTGATTCTGATTATTAATATTTTGTTATTGAATGTTATTGCCTATTCCTAAATATTATTTACATTATAGAAGCAATACCCAAACTAATAAAAATTAAGCCGCAGAGTAAAAAGATCCTAATTCATTCACAATACATGTTGTGTACCCATATATTGAATGATTCCATCCATTTTACATGTTCTTTCATCATTTATGCATTACATTACATTTATGTAAATGTTTAACATATGATAATAGATTTTCCCAGGGAAGTTGAGGCAGTGGTCCAGTAATAGTTTACATAAGTGCAACACACGTAGTCCTTTCTAAACAAAAAGAGAAATGTTTTTTTAGCAATGGAATATGACTTTCTTCCAAATCTTAGCTCACTAGCTTTCCATCTAATAGTTAAATAGATTGGTGATATTCTGTCTTCAGTACCGCATATTGAGAGATGATGTATTCTAACTGCAGGAGAACCTAAATGGATCTAAGCCCCATTTATATAAAGGAAATGTGATGGTAAAGCGTCTATTATGGGAAAATAAAGGACCGAAGGACGAATGGTTTCTGGATGTCTACAGAAATCCTCAATGTCATTATTATTTCATAATACATGATCCACATTTATGTACATTTTATAGTTTGTACTATTTTAAAATTAAGGTTATGCTTATGGGTTAAAACTAGGATTAGGAATATTTAATCGTAGGACATAAAGCACATGGATGGATCTAGTTTAGCTAGGTGCAAGTTTAACTCCCAGTCAGTAGAGAGTGAGAGTGACATAATGCAATTAAGGGGTTGGGAGGGGTTGTAATGGCATTATAATGAACTATGAGCATAAATGTTAAATGATTTATGAAAGTATTTAAAACTCTAAATTGGAAATATTTCCCCCTATTTTTCCACTATTATGTTTCCTTTATGACTTTATTTTTATTTACAAATCAGTGTTAAAATTAGGGTTAGGGTTACATTTTCTTTTAATTTAGCACTGGGGCACAATGGTTATTTGTCACTTCTGCCCTTATTTCAGCCCCTTGTTTTTAGTCTTTAGTTTAGAGAAGATATGTGGCGGCAGAGGCAGTGTGAAGACAGTGTCAGATCAGGAGCTGGGGGAGGGAGAAGTGCACGGCTGCTGTCTCTCCACCACCTCTTTTGGAAAATACATACTTGGTAGAGTTTGATAAAATTGCAACGGGTGCAAACTCCTACTGATCCCAGACAGTGCTGTCTAAAGATAACAGAACCCCAGCCTAAACCATACACTGTGCATTACGGTTTCTGAAAAAATGACCTGCCCATTGAAAGGAAATAAATCTAATATTAAAATAAACATATGAACTTTGACATAGATGCTTGAGTAATAGTGGATCTCATTTTACATATAAATAATTAGGTGTTTCATTAAGCCTCTTTATTCACTTCATTTTTTTTTCCTTTTCTAGGAAATGTCATTTCTTGAATAGAGAGGTATCTTATTCCATTAGATTACATTGCTAGCTTAAAGATGGAAGTATTTTAAGCCAATTGATTATATCAATTATTCAATGCGTCCTCCAGGCTATTTTTAATCTGTACTGACATACTCACTTGGCTTTTAAAATATAACAATGCACCTTCAACATCGATTACCCGTTGGAATTACGTAGTGATGCACTGACGTAGCCCCTGATGCCATCAACAGGGGAATCAACAAATGAGAGAAAAACTTAAATTATTGCTTTTTTCCGTTAGGACTTATTTCATCTTATTTGCGTAGAACTTGCTCTGAAGTACAAGTGGGCCATGGGAGAGCTTTCAACAGAGGGCTAATCATCTTTCTAGTTTTATCAATACTTATACAAATATTTAAATAAGAGTCAACTAACTCAATTATCGATCAATTATCACCTGAATTAACATTAAAGAGACATCCTATGTTTGAACCTTGTTTTCCAATATATACTATGCATAAGAAACAAAACATGCCAAAATAAATACATTTGGAACAAAATCCAAACAGTTACAGTTAATCAACTCTACAAAATCTGGTTTTGCAGAGGGCATCTAGGATTTGTAGCCTCTGTAAACTACAGTCCTTATAACATCTAAGCCAATATCCCATCCCTCCCACCGTTTTTTAATAAGGACGTTGAACATGTTCCCTAAACCTGTGCCCAACAGGATAATATACGTTTTGTAATTCGGTAATCAGGAGCAGTTTTTCGAATGAAAAGACATGAATGAAACTGCTATTGAAGGTTAATGAGATGCTCCATGTAACGGAACCGCTGGCACCCCGACTGGGTACCTTCCGCCGACGGATGCTCCTAGTGCTTTCCGAGGACTCCAAGCACTCTGCCTGACACCATAACCACTGCAGACCCCACGAACCGCCGCAGCTTGGTTGGGGTCTCGCCGTCTCCACCCACTCTGGACCCAGGACCAGGGTCCAGCTTCCAGCAGGTCGACCTCTCTCCGAATTCCAGAGAGCAGGAACAGGAACAAGCTCTTAGCAGAGCTTAGTGATTATACCCTGGGGAGTATAGTGATTATAGCAATCCCCAGAGTGTAGTTTCTCCAATCCCCCAAACATGAGCCGAAACTTCATGAAGGTACAAGATGATCTGACTCCAATGAGCGTTTATTACTGCTTATATACAAGTTTTCAGGTCAGAGGCACACCCCATGGACCTGGTGGTAAACTGTGACAAAAGGGACACAAACCAATGGGAACACTAATTAACATGATAACACTCTCACATACACAATGAAATCCCTCCTCTCCATCCTGGAGATAATTGGCTTAAGGCACTGCAGTAAACTCAATTATCTCCAGGTACAGAAAATATCTACATTTAACACTAACAGCAAAAATACGTAAAAGTACATAAAAATACATAATTCTTATTTTATTACACAGAACCCCCACATTTAACCTATCCCCAGATAGCTCGGATCTGAGCGCCCAATCTAGGTGAACAATAGACAGGAAACGGGGGAGGGGAAGAAACACACCTTCCCATGGATTCCAATGGGAAGAAACTGTCTTTAGAAGCCAATAAGCCCCAAATAGTCTTTTTTAAATGGCAATACACCCCAGGGCCATAGTCATGAGGAAGGAGGCTGGCAATCAGGCTCCTCCAAAAGCCGGGGGCAAAGGGCAGCTTGTCACCTAACAATACAGGGACAAAAGGCATTTCGTCACACTCCATTCATTATTCATGGAGGCAAGCTATCAGAACTAGGAGTCATTTTTGTGTATACGTCATAGCAGATGCAGAATACTGAAGTATTGCAGTTTCTTTAATACTCTTTTTTACTAACAGAAATTTTTTGTGCTAAACTTTCAGATGTTCCTCTTTTTATACTCAGATTTCTTGACTACATCATACCAGTGCATTAATGTTGATATAGTCAGCTATGGGCTTACAGGTGGAGCAATTTTTGCTAATTCTTGCAGCTATTATGCCAAGTGAGCGCCTTAAAACATAAACTATTCAAAGAAACCAGCTTGTAATTGTGCTTGGTGTGTCCCTTAAGAGACCCTTACATCCATTTTTTTTTATAGATTTCTTTTCATATTTATTGTGTACCAAGCATGCTCTGTTTTTTCACCTGAGTACAAGACCAAAACAAGTAAAATGCTTTGTTTATTGTTAGCTATACCAGAGCCTGTTCAGGATCATCTCATTCATGGTCATATACCATTGATTTTTATACATTTACTACCTTCCTTTTCGTCCATAAATAAATCAATTCATTTTATTGGTGTAAATGTCTATTAGGGCTGAAGCCAATGCAGTTTTGGAGTAAGAAGAAGTACCCAGATTGGAGGAAATTGTAAGAGAATGCATACTGCCAAATGCTATTTTTTTTTACATTCTTTATTTTTGTTGTGCCGAGATTAGCACTCAAGTACATATAAACATGTCAACATGTCAACTTATATCAAGTAGATAACATGAATTGTCGTGAGTGCTGCACTTATTAGAAATTAAACATTACATGCAAAACATCGGCAGATATTATAAGATCTACTAAATAGTACTACAGTAAAATATAATATAAATAGATATGATTAGGAAGACGTTTGAACAGAAAAAAAGACAAATGGGTAGCTATGTCTTGAACAGGTCAGGTAAATGAGATGACCACTGCAATGGTGTGTATATATATATATATATATATATATCGATCTAGATCCTGATGATAGTTTGGGTTACAAACTGAAACGATCTTTTAACTGTGGACATTAAAAGTTAAGCTTTACTTTAAATATTTTGAGGCCTGAGAGTGCTATCTTCACGCTACCTACATATAGATAACAGAAATAAAAATAATACCTCTGATATATTCAAAAGATTGGTATGGCTGAACAAGGCATATGAAAACAAGATAGGGGAGGAAATCTGCTGGAGTGCAGGCATATGAGAGACAAAGGTACTGAGGTGACTGTCAGCATGAGAAAGAGATTTAGCATTTGCCTCGGCTAGGGTATGTGTCAGACCATAAGAGCATCCTGGCAGTGCGTGTTTTATAACACCGCTGAAGACAATTCCTCCAGCTCTGGGTCACAGTGAGAACCTCAACACAATGTCCACGGACCATTGAACTTAGGGTGACCAGGCCGGTAGCTCGAGAGAGTCCTGCTGGTGAATTCTCTTCCCAGGTGTGCGGAAGATGTCTGGGTTGAGGCCCCCACTGGGTACCCAATTTCTAGGATCCCAGCCCAGAATGCGGGGGACCAGGTGAAATGTCCTCTGGGTCTGCACAATAAGGGAGCAGAGCTACTTGGTGGGACCATGTGTGAATAGCAAGTCAGAACTGTGCATTTATACGCTCAAAAGTAGAAAAGAAGGCCTTTCTCCAGCTCTGCAGTGAGTCCTCGTGCGAGGTCTGTGGTAATGTACATTCTGCCTCCATCTTGAGGCTTGGTAACCCATGCACAACTTCAAGACTTGAGCTTACTCAGGAGCAAGGTAAGTATCAGATGGTGGAGCAGTGGAGATCAGTAATCCCAACCAGTCCAAAAGGGGAGAAAGTCACAATCCAGCCAGCAAGGTCCCCTAAAAAGACAAGCTGCAACTTCCAGCCAAGTCCACATTAGGCCGCAGGTCAGGATATTCAGAGCTCAGCAGCAGCCAACAACTGGATTGCCTTCAAAAGTTGCCCAGATAATCTCAGACATCGCCAGGCGTCCCTTAGAGGAAGGCTTAAGAGGCTCGAGGCTTGAAACTGGGTTTTCATTTCTCCTGGTCTTGGTCAGTATACCTTTTTTATGGGTGTATGTAATTAGCATTTTATTACTATTGTGGTACAGGTACTACTGACTTGGTATGCATTATTCTAAGCACTTTTATTTCGTCAAAGTTACTTGATGTATTTCTTCAATGCATGAATTAACATTTTTTATGGTGTGCCTTGGGTTCATTACTATATCATTTGTATATATATCTGGTGTGGGAACAGGTTTTTTCCTTGAAAAGCACCCAGTACTTTTTATACCACATTACTTCAAACCCACTTTAAGTTGAGCTTTTCTTATAATTCTATATTAGAATATTGTTTGTACAGATTTTAATGTGAAAGGCAACATGATTGCTGATCTCGTGTCCAAAAGGGCAGTCATGTCCCCTTCCCACTAAATGCTATTTTTAATTTATCTTTCCCTTTATCTACATTGGTAAATGATAGCTTTTATGATTATATTTTTCTGTGTGCATTTGTTTGATTTGGAATTGGTTGAAATCTCCTGTCGAGCTATGATCATTATGCTTATGAGTATTGCTTCTTTGAATGTTGTGCATTAAAAACAAGTTATTGTGTGTTAAAATTAGCCACTGACCTTAAATGTGAAAGCTTAAAATGAATGCAAAATATATAGATTTTTTGGGATAATATAAGCATTTTGGCATTATATAATTTTCAATAACATACAGAATCTAAATATTGCAAATATGAACTGTTATGTGCAAACTTTATAGCTGAAACAATGCTATTTAAAAAAAAATGATATAAAGAACTATATTAGTGAAAGATAAACATTAAACATTTTCCAGTGTATATTTTTTATGCTTTTTTCTTTGAGTTATTAACTTATGTTATGCTAAAATAAAAAATATTTTTCAAATCACAAAATAAATCAGAAAATAAATTTGATTATTTATTGAATTATTTACCAATTACGTTATAAATAATACTTGTATTGTTGCTATTATTAATACCATATTGTATATATCTATTCAAGTTCCAAGTTATTATTAGCATCATATGGAAACATTTTTATACCCTTTGTCTGCAAAATAATGCCAGTCACAGGCTGTCTGTTTTAGTGCTAAATTTTAGGGAATATTAAAAAAAAATGTCTTACGTAGATACAATGGTCATATGATCATCTCATCTGATTACAGGTGCTATTGCTATCTTTTCAAGATTCCTTATCTAATGTTTTTGTTTCATGGGACAACAATGATAAGAGAAAGTCATCACAACATTCCAAACTGTTTTACCATTGCTTAGCTAACCGTGTACTCACACATACTACTATAGTATAAACATGTAAACATACACCCCTCTCTGAAGAATGACAAAATTATGTTTCCTGCTTTTTATCAACATCAACACTTTCATGTTCTGTAGATAAAAGCAATATATACACACTAATATGTGAGACAAAATCAAATAAATAAATAGTAATACGTGAATAAAGTGATATGCCAGGTGTACCTCACAACAACACCCACAAAAATGCAAACAGTAAATAATGTGGAAGAAAATCACAATACACATAAAAAAATATATTGTAAAAATGTATCAAATTAATATTAAACAGTTAATCCAGTTTTTTTTACACTTGAAAAAGCCTTTTACTGGTGAAACGTGTTGGGTAGTATTTGTTTTATTTATTTCTTTTAACATTAAAGTATATTTGGTTTTCACTTATTGTATGTGTTAGACAATTTATCACACTTTGTATGCTTTTTAATAGTTTTTAACTATTTTATTTGTTCATGGCACATTCAACTTTAATTTTAAACAACTACTCCAAACAATATCCCTGCACAGATATTTGACCGATAAACCGCTCTATCAAATGTGAATAAAACACATCCATCTTTTTATATAAATCGTACTTATAGTGAGCACTATTGCATATCTCTTTGTTTTTTATATAACCATCTGTACGCTGAGACACTGACCTTCAGAGTTTTATATCCATTAGAGGGGATTGCACTGCTTGTAAGCAATGTTACTTAGAGCTACTTTAAGCTCTATGAAAAGCGAGTGCAATTCCAATCATTATTATTGAGAGTTTTATCTTCCTGCTTAAACAGTCTGCATTATTATCTTTAATTTTGTATCTTTTTACATATGTTAACAAGCCTCTTAATCAAGAATTAACACCTATCAAGAATTTAAAAGAAGCTGAGGTTAGGATCATTGGACTGTGAATATTGGACTTTGTATAATTATACTTCTTTACTCATTTTATCTTTCTGTCCATCCATTGGAGCAACCTGTTTATGTAAATTCTATGTTGTAAATTGTTTAGGGTTTGAGGGTATCCCCTAAATCCAGAGTTTTCCACCTATATTTTGTCAGTATTTCTAGCGCTTATCCCTACCTGTGTTTTTGAGTTATTCCAATGTGTTTTATGCCTTTATGATATTTCCACACGTTTAATTTAGGTCCCATCCCACACATGTTTTTTGCATAAAGAATGTGTTAAAATAGTGCAAAACCTATATGAAATCCAACACTGTGACAAGTTCAATTGGACCTCGTCCATACCTCTTCTTTTGTGGTGTAGAGTCACAGAGGAGCATTGATTCGTCTTCGTGATTATGTGACATGCACTAGTTCGGAGGAGAGGGTGAACAAGGGAAGGAATTACACAGAGGGAGGAGATAAGTTGAAAGAAGATTGAAAGGGCTGGTACTGTAGGAGGGACAGTATATATTATTATCAGACTGGTCACTGGTTGAGGGAGGGCTTACTGAGGAACGTCAAGGAGACTGCATGTGTGATTTGTTGACTTATCCAAATAATTAATAAGTATGTTGCAGCATGCAGTCACACTGAAAACAGATTTAATTTTTGCACAGAATTTACATTTTGCAATCTGCCAAATTCACCAGTGCACTGAACTGGAAATATCTATGGATGTGCAGAGTTTAAAGCAGAAGCATTGCACGTACAAATTTCTACCTCTGTGACCAGCTCAAAAGCAGAAGTGGTCATGGACATTGGATTAACCCTTTAACAGCTTACCTGGGTTATTCACTAGAGCATGAAATGTTAGGAATTCAAAGTGAATTTCAGATCAAAATAAGTAAACTGAAATCTTGGCCTAAATTTTTAAATTAATTTTAATTTCCCTTTTAGGGCTATTACTAAAAATAGAAATTTAGAAATTAAAATCTGAACTGAGGATAAAATAGCTTTGCTGTGCTTTTAGTTGAGTTTTAGTTGAGTTGCAATATTTTTTTTTCTAAATTAGCTAGCTTAGTCTCAATTTTACAATTCAGATTTAATTCACTGTAATATGGAGCTTAGTGAACTTACTCTATTTTAATTTTCCACAGTTCTCACTTTGGCGAACAACCCTATAAGATAATTTAATAAACATTCCAATCTGTGTATCATATACCTACAGAGAGGATATATCGATTTAATGTTTTTAAAATGGAGTAAATTGCAGTGAGCAGTGTCTTTTTAAATTCCTCCCTTTCACTTCTCCCTATCCTTGTGGTTCCCAAGTTTAAATTGTGCCCCCCCCCGCCCCCCATTATTCCATACCACCCTGCACTGGGAGATATCAATTCAGGATTCAGGGTGTGCCAAAGGAGTATGACAGGGATCATGATGTGATGCAAAAGTGGACCCACTTAAACAGGGGGTGGATCTGCCTCCAAAAAAGAGAATTTAGTTGGGTGTGGATGCACATCAGGCTGACACTAAACATGATGGCCAGTCACAGTTAGGGGTGGTCGTGTAAAAAGTGTTTCTGAATCACTTTGTCCATGGTCTTAATGATCTAGGACAGGCTTCCCCAAACTCCAGCCCTCCAGATGTTGCTGAACTACAACTACCGTGAGTCTACAAAAGAAATAGATAGGCTGAGAATCATGGGAGTTGTATTTCAGCAACATCTGGAGGGCCGGAGTTTGGGGAAATCTGATCTAGGAAAACACTTTTAGTAGCCTGAAACTGAGACTGACCCACTGGATCCAGGACTATTGGGAGTCATGCTATCTTTGTGTCACTCTACTTGCTCTTCCACCTGTTTGTCTACTTTGACCACATTTCACACTGTGTGTTCTGAATTCTTGGACTCTTCCCGAGAACTGAGTTGCTGGAAAACAGCATGTGGTCCTTCTTAAATCATAGGGTCGACTGAAATGAGCCTTGATACTGCATACAGGAGGACTTATACTGCTCTAGCAGACTAAAGCGGAATCACTAGAAGTAAAATAGGAAGTATAGTTTACCTTATCTATATCTGTAGTTCTGCCCTGTTGCCGCCTGCTAGCTCAAGAAGGATAAAGAAAAGACTGATCAGAGACTCGTTATCATATACTGTATATCTATTTAGTTTATAGAGTGTGATCAGTTAATGTGTTGCGTCAGATTATATGTATTGCATAGCACTCAATGCTTCTTGTTTGCTGTAGTACGCATTCAAAGATTCGATTAAACATCCAGATGGAACACATCTATTGTACGTAGACATGTGACTGAAGTAACTTAAATATTTGCACTTTAAAATGTACAATAGTTAATTTAGTGATTAGAAGTATGACGATAGAACAAAGATTACATAACAAACCAAACACAATTTGTTTAATATTTCAATCTTTAGTTATGTATTAATTAAGCAATATTCAATATGCATTATCATTAATTTTCACTGACTTATTAACATTGTACCACGATATGATAAGTTAATAAAGCAAAAACTAAAGTTAGTGTACTGTACATACTATCAGTTTTACATGTGCAATATAGCATCTCACACATAACCTTTCAAGATCTGCAGCACACACTGAGGTGTAAAAATCATGCTGATGTATTTATAATAACCTTGAGGATTTAACTAAACATTATTATAATTGCCTGGGGCCATAATTTATTTCTTTTTGACATATACAGCATGAAACTTGGGATTAGAAAAAGTTTAATTGCTGCATTTTTTTCCCAGATATATAATGTCACACATGGATTGTTTAACTATTTAGTAGTTTGGGGTATCGCATAACTAGACAATTGTTTATGGTTGTTCCTTGTCTTAACGGGAGAGGAATGTAATTTGAAAACCTTACCCTACCATGGCTTGGTTTTCCCCTTGGGATACCTGAGAGCCAGAGTTCCTAGATGTTTCTAAAGAGCTGTATTTTCCACAGATTTTGAAGAAAGATAACTATTCTAAGTTATACTATTCTAGAATGCCATAGGTTATATTGGCAGAGAGATAGACGCATTAATGCAGACTATGTCTCCATGCCATATCTGTTAGCAAGAGAAAGCACCAATCAGCTGTTAAATTGCTTATCCTCTAGTGGTATACGTGCGCATGCACTATGGTTGTGTAATGAGCTTTCCCTGTATTCTTGATTGGTTAGCAAAGCAGGCTTTGACTGGGGGCTGGTTGCAGCCCATGCTGGAACGCATTAGCAGGAGGTGAGTATAGCTAAAAATCCTCTAAGAGACATTACAGGTTAGTAAAAACACAGTTTATTCATGCCCTACACATACATTTACAATTATTGATGCAAAGTTAAAAAAATCAGAGAAAGGTTCACTTTAAAATACTTTCAAAATGTAATGATTTAACATTAACCAGATGCTCAACAAAAAGTAAAAGCTTGTCGTCTTGCACAGGAAATTCAACCTTATACACTATGCTTTCCCAATATTTTTTTTTCTGCTGTCTGTTAGAAGTTATGCTTCATACTTTGCCAACTATACACGCTTTATTGGTTATGTGTACTGCCATCTATTGGTTGTAGTCCCCTACTGTACTTTTATGCCCGATTCTGTATGTTATCCTGTTTGTTTTGTCACTCCCATTTTATGTAAATTATCTGTTGTCATTATATATATGTCTCAAGCCCTATATCTAGTCATTGGCTCTGTGCTAAATAACTGGCCCAATTTACATGAACATAAAACAGTTATTGATTAAGGTCCCTAATAAGGACAGAAACATTGATGTGTATATATATATATATATATATATATATATATATATATATAAATATCTGTGAGAATATGTGTCATCCCATCCAATGTTATTATATATGATTATCATTAGTCTGGCATGGCTAGCAAATATCGTTATCTTATAACTAACAAACTCAGCTGTTGTCCTTTCCAAAATCAATGACAACCTTCTGCATTACAGATGTTGTGTACTTATGGGAGATGTAGCCCCCAACATCTGGAGTGCCAAAGGTTGTCTACCTCTGGTCTAGACCTTGCTTTTGGGAAACCTTTCAGTGCCACGTAAACTGTGAGTAATCAGAGAATGCCACCAAACCTGTGGAATGATAAGAACATGGAGAGTGGAGCAGATTGATCAGTAAATGTTCGTCAATGACTCTTGTTTCAAGTCACTTCCTGCAACCATGGTGCTTCAGGCTACAATATCTGACTGAATCTGTAGGCCTTGTCATCTGATTAGAAAGATCAAGAGAAAGGAGCTATACGTTAGTTCTCTTTACTGACTTCGTCAAGCTGATAATCAGCAACCTGTTGTGTTCTCTCATGATAGGAAGACAATCATCGTACATCTGATCAATCAACAGGATTTTGGGGTTCCCACAATCACCATGTATAAACTATTCACATTCTTGTTGTACATTACCCCTTATAGAGATTTTAGGTGGGTGTGGGTGGTGGTCATGTTCGAGTAATTGTTTTACTGTTTTTTCTTTAATTTTACAGCACGTTGTTGATTTTTTTTTTGGTAATAAGGAATACCTGATTCTGGTTACAAGGAAAATGCAAGACAACCATAATTAAATTATTTTGATGACTTTTTAAGTCTTGACTGATTTTACTGTAATATCTTCCTGTATATGGAGAGTTCAATATTCTATTCATTTAATTTTGTTATTTTTATTACGCCTATCATGTTTTATTTCTCACGGACGTGACTCCTGAGGACGCCTTTGCTGCTACAAAATGAATTTCAGATGAGCCATTGCTTTGATGGATCTTCCTTTTTGTGGAAAACCATTCGCCTTGTTGCTCTTTAAATCGTATGAGATGACCAAAAAGTCTTACTTTCTATTTTAAAGTTTTATAGTGAAATATAGTTTACACAATGAAACAAAAGCTATTTTTTCCATGTATTATTTTATTAAATTATTTGTTACATTACACATTTATTTTCTGCAATTTGTACAGATTAAAATATACATATCATAATAACGCAAAGCAGTAAAGAATTTTTTTATCCTCCGTTGTGTGAATCGAGATGCTGATTAAGAGTTCAAGATTTAAGACACATTAGTAAAAAGATCGAGGGAGCAATATGGGTGACAACAATTTATCACGTCGACATTCTATCTCAAGAAAATCATGTGGTGTACCAGCATTTATAATAAACTTATTCACCAAACAAGACATTAGGCGTACATTCAATATGCTGAGAAGACAATCTCTCAGCTCTAGGGAAGAGTTTATTTCATTTCTATCTCCATTAAGCGTGGGGAAAACATGGCTAAGCAGCTCAATTAACAGCATCTTTCAGCATCCCATTCCAAAAGGGCATTCCGAGAAATACATTTGAAAAATGCCTTATATTGCAAGGTTTCTATTACATTGATATTTTCCTGGTATGACTTTACATATCTTTTCCATTTTTTTGCTGATGTCCCTCTATTTGCACTAACAATTAGAAATGCATAATGCTTTTTTTTTACCGCGATATTTATCAATGACGGCTTTCTGGCGTAGATCAACTGCAAAATTACAATTGATAGCATTTATTCCTGAGAATATATCACCAAATGATATATATATGCTTGTTAATTTAATTGCACGTAGTGCTGACAGCATTCTTTCCATCTTTGCAGACTATCATATTAGGTTGCAAACTGAGTTTTCTATCTTTTTTTTTTTTTTTGGAACTACAGTTTTGTTAAGCATTGGTGTTTGAGTAACCTGATTAATGTAAGGCTATGTATATCATCTTGTTAAAATCGCTAAAAGTCCTGGATTAATTCTGTTTTAATTGTGCAAGTACATTTAGTGATAATTTAGATCATTTACAGTGATAGAAGAACTTTTGTTTTCATTACAAGTTTATTAAGGTTCCAAACAGTGAACTATTGTTTTCATATAATCTTTTCGATCTAGGCAAACGCTATGTTGCTGTCATTTGGAATAGATGGGAACTCCAAGTTTCTGCTTGCTAGACTTTTCAAATCTTTTGTGAGAATTTTCAAATTTCTGAAATAAGGGTCAATACATTTCTCCTCAATGAATTGAATTTTTAATTGCAGAGACTCCTATTTATGCTCTGTAGACATCATCCAAAAATTTAACCCTTTGCCGTCCTATGTCAGAATACATCCGACAAAATATCTGACCTCTTGTGGTCCAATGTCAGATTTTCCCTTAAGATTACCACTGATTCTTTGTGCCGGGTTCACTGCACCCAGAATGGGGGAGAGGCGGTGCTCTCCACGGAAAGTTCGCCATTGGACTGCAAGAGGTAATATATTTTGTTGGATATATTCTGACATACTACCGCAAAGAGTTAAAATAGCTATACTGTTTAAAAAGTCACATTTTATTCTCCAAAGGATGCAAATATTATCTGTTTTCTAAATCTCTAATTTTTAATCATCATACTTTTTGTGCACATGAACATACTATTAAGTGCTACAGTGCATGAAATGTTCAACGTATTTCTGTGCTGATTTACCACAAGTTATGCATATTATAGATTAATAATGCTGAAATTAAAACTACATTATACATGCTGATGGACTCACCTCTTCATATGTTTGCAGATTAGAGCATTAGTAACTGCATTATAACTGGGAACACAGGTTCAAATCCCAGTCAGACACCCTCACCAGTAAGTGACCTTAAGCAAGACATACAATATGGCAAGACATTCAATATATATCTCAGCCTACCTTAATCATCATAGATTGTAAGCTCTTTTGTACAGGGCCTTATTCACCTCTAAATATCTTCTTTCTATAATTGTAAAGTGTTGAAGAATATATTGGCGCTATATAAATGTGACTAATAGTAATGTACCTCTCTCAGAGAGGTATGGCTAACTGGTGAAAGAACTTTGTCTATGTTTGGTTCTCTGTGCCCATAAAACCCTTCCTTTGCTTGACTTTTCTATGTAGAGGTAAAGCTAAAAGGGTTACTGGAGTATATTCTTGTAAGTTCTAATTCCAAGGGTGAATAGGTGTCTCCTGTTGCTCTATTCCTGATATTATAACTAGTGTTTTGACTACACCATAGTCAATTAAACAAACTGACATTTATGAATTGAGGTCAGCTTAAATTTCTACAAATGTAAAAAATTCTCACACAATCTGATTAAACGTATTGTGAATATTAATTGTGAAGGTTTTGCTTGTGCGTGCTTGCTTTGGAAACCTATTCCTATAGTGTCAAAGCAAATAGATGTTTTAGCATAGTGAAGGTTATCAATACATTTTTATCAAGTTAAATCTGTTAAACAGGACTTTGCTGAAGTAAGAAATGCTTCCTCTGGGAGGTTCTCTTCCTCCTCTCATAGCTCCACTGAGCTAACGGAAAAAGTAGGTGTGCTTAGCTAAAGTGCGCCTCCCTTCTCCCAGGTATTTATAGAACCAGTGAATGCACTTGTAGCTGTCCACATGGTTCCATAAATACCTTGACCTACATGGCTGCTCCTGCTGCCCCCGGATTGTGCATTCAATCTAGGTTTCCTCTCTCACTGTGCAATTGCACGTACAGCAGAATCAGCGACTTTTCGATGATCTGAAATGGTAAAGCTTGGTAGTACTGCAAGCAGAAGATCTGCAGCTTTTGCAAGTTGATTGTCGATATATCCTAAATTACTGCATTTTCACTGGGGATAAAGCTACTATATAGTAAAGTGGGTTTTTTTGTTTTTTTATTTGTGTGTGTGTTGAGTGTTCCTAGAAGAACTCTCAATAATGCCTTAACACCTGGCTGAATTGCACTTTTGCTGTCTTCAACAATTTCTACCATCCTCTCTACAAGACCCATAAAATTAGGAACATATACAAGGAGAGAGCCAGGGAATTATGGCTCAATCTGGGCGCCTGTGGGATAATCAAAAGGGATCCCACTCCCTTTACATGTGCAGGTTGTCCTTTACTGGTTCCAAAAAGGAATGTCCACACCAATTATTATTGGGGACTAAAGTGAATAAGTCCTCTGTGGGATGCAAAACAATTGCATTTGTTTTGCATCCCACAGAGGACTTATTCACTTTTGCACTTTATTGCTATTTTATTTATATTTTATATTTTTTGTTTGATTATTATTAAAGTAATTTAGTCCCCAATAATAATTGGTGTGGACATTCCTTTTTGGAACCAGTAAAGGACCACCTGCACATGTAAAGGGAGTGGGATCCCTTTTGATTATCCCACAGGCGCCCAGATTGAGCCATAATTCCCTGGCTCTCTCCTTGTGAGTACAACAATATTGGCTCTATACTGTATTACTCTCATACTGTATGATATTGCACTAGGTGCCTGTCTACCATTGTATTTTTACAGTTATTCCATCTGTATCTGTATCTGTACTACCATCTGTTACCCTGGACCGAGATACCCCACCCATTATGTATGTATATATTATCAGCAATATGACAACAAAGCTACCGAAACCACCAACTTCTTAAGCTATGTAATAATTGGGACGAGGTTAGTATTCGTTTCCATGTCAAACTCTTATTTGGCATTGGATCTAGTGCTGCTCTCATGTCTTCTGCCAACCTTCCCCTCAGTAAAATACAGTGCAATAAATTAATGAATTTGTCTTTAGGAAAGTTACTATCTCTACATTGTTACCATCGCCATCAAATCAACTGCGAATGCTGAAGACCTGCTCTTAAATAAATACTTGATGGTAAGATGGCAACAGACGAAACTAATGATACTACATCTTAATGAAGTATTTGAACAAACAACAATAATTTTGGTTGGAAATCAATGATATAGCTAATATCAGCTCAATGACCCTGTTATGAAGGAAGTGATTAATGACCAGAGCAGACCCACAATCAATTTTTCATTGCCTTGTTGATTGACTACTAGTGATACTAGGTCAGGTCATATAGCAAAGCCAATGTAGTAATCTGTGACTTTCTACCATACCAAACATTAATTATATCATCAAACGGTAAATGCACAAATTAGACGTCTATATTGATGTAAAATAATGAAGTAAAAATACAGATACATTCTTTGTACAAATTGCACTGTTTAACTAAGTACAAACCACACATCACATTATGCTTCATTTATTGTGTGCTTGGTACCTACTGAAACAAATATATATATTTTTGGTGAATTTGTGCATATACACTAACATGATGACTCAATGATTTCAGGAAGAACTAATATGATTACTAATGAGTCCATTTTGATCTCATTTGAAATAATGAGCACAGAAGAGACACCGCTTTACTTGTGATATTCACTGCCGGCCATAGACCAGCTCAGGACCTGCATGACTTGAAATAGGCCCTATTGTAGAGCTGAACCATTGCTGTTTATTTCAGTCCGAAACAGTCTGCCTTTGAGAAGACTTTTGTGTGCCCGGACCTGTTCTGTCAAATATTCATGTTATAGGAGTTACACCACTCTGGCCTATGTAGACATCTTTGGAGGCTTTGCCTATTAAATAGGTGAGTGCAATCCCTTGACTGCTATTTCTACATTAAAGGACAACAGTCACCTCAAAACAATTTTTAATAGTTTTGAAAACATTTTTTAATTAATAAAGTATATTAGAAAAAATGGAAAAACTCATCCCTACATTTAGTACTATGACAGGATCCTTCTGCCCTATACATGCACCTTGGGTCAGACAATGTTTGAAAATAGACAGTTAGTCTCTATGGTCTTTCCTGCTTCAATCCCTGCACAGAAGCAAGAAAAACCATAGACTCTAACTGTCATTTTTTAAACACTGTCTGAACCAAAGTGCGTGTATAGGACTAAGGGATCCTTTCATTGTACTAAAGGATAGGTATTTCTAATTGTTTACATGTATCTCATTTATAAAATATATATTTTATTTCAAGACTTGGTGAAATGATTATTATATTAAAAAACTGTTTTGAGGTGACAGTTGTCCCTTAGGCACCTACGGTCATGGTAGTTTAAGGTAGTACTGGGCAATTGTTCAGAATGGGTTACCTGGGTATCTTTAATATTTAGCCCAAAAACTTGATATATGCTTTTTTGTGCTATTAGTCATTATGTTTTACTTATTGTGTGGAATTTAATTCCTCCTTAAACCCAAAAATTAGTTGGCAATAAGAGCACAAACCCATGGAGGTCGGGAGACCTAGGAATCCTTAGGAATACTCTGGCCCCAATACCATGAAAGCTTCAATCCATCTGAAATATATAATCCTACTACCGAGGAAGCATGGCAGTAGAACTTTTTATTGATCTCCTCAGCCTGCAGAGAAGGATGAAAAGGAGGAGAATGTTGACATAATGTCACCACACAACCCTCCCCAGTACAGAGATCACCAAAATAAATAAGTGATGGAAGCAAGCCATTCCTTCACTACAATTCAATTGTGCCGCCATCCACCATCACTGCCAGCCTCATATGCTGCAAACCCAGCACCATAGACTCCACTGAACCATCTATGTGACACATTTTTCTGCAATTAGGTTACCAGATAATGTGAGAAAAAGTAAACCAATAAAGGGAAACAGAGAAGAAGCAGTAAAAACAAAAAATAAAATAATAAGTAAAAAAAATAAAAAATAAAAAAATATATGTATATATACCAGAGGATCAAAACACTAACGACTTGTTGACCAAGCTGTCACACAAGACCAGAAAGACCAATTTGTGCACAGTCTTGATTGGCTACAAGAAAGTCTATGACACATTTTCATACACATGGATACTGAAATGATTAGATATATGCAAGGTTAACAAGATTTCATCAAAAACTTGATGATCAAGTGGAAAACTACTCTAGAAGTCAATTCCAGGACAATGACAGAAGTGAACATCAAATGTGGCAAATAACAAGATGATGCGCTATCCCCAATGCTGTTCTGCATAAGTCTCAACCCCCTCATGAATAGTGAATACAGATACAGATTCAAGAGCCTAGTTACCATAAGCTACGAACTCTACATGGACACCATAAAGCTGTATGCCTCTTTGTATAAGTCTGTATAAGAGTAAGCGGGACATTGACTTACTGATCCACCTAACTAGCATATACAGCAAGGGCATCAGAATGTCGTTAGGACTAGATAAGTGTGGGTGAATGATAGCAAGACGAGGGAAGATGATCAGAACATAAGGAGTTCAGGTATCAGAAGTTCAAATAGGAGATGTAAAGAAGAGCTGCAAGTACCTGGCAGTACCACAAACACATGGAAAGTTCCTTCCGAGAGACAGACTGGTCCTGAAGTCCCAGCTCAATTGCAAGAACAAGATCCAAGCAATCAACACATATGTCCTACCAGTCATCAGGCACCCAGCTGGAATAATAACCTGTTCATGAGGAGAACTTGCCTCCATGGATGTCAAAACCCAGAAACTACTCACTATGAATGGAGGCTTCCAACCCAAATCCAGCACCCAGAAACTGTACACCAGCCAGAAGGAGGTCAGGACCTGAATGAAACACAGAGCATCCACAAGTATCACGAAGATGGCTCCAAAAAATGAATTGCTAATGGATAGCCTGAGACAAAAATAGAGAGAGGATGCAGAAAAGGAGGAGGTTCCATGGCAAGACAAAACTGGTATGCACTACTGACATATAGTGGAGGAGGCACATTGGACATATTATATTTAATGTAATACTTGCATCACATGAGGCTTTAAAAGAACACTTCAAGAACCATAACCACAATAGTTCAATCTCTGTTTTAGAACATTTGACTTCTTACATGGGGTTTGCTAGACTCCATTTTTTGCAGTCAGGGGAGCCAAATTATCTTGCTAAGGGAATTCTATTAGTACACCTGAGGCAAACCGGTGGTCCAGGACTAGATAACTGGCTGAGAGCATCAGATAGAGAGTTTTTAGGTCTTTGCAGGCTGCAGCGGAGGCGGGGGTGATGCCTGCTGGGCTGTAGTTAAGAAGTCAAACCATGTTTGTGCTTGGAGTCTTCCTTTATTATATATTTTAGGTAGGAAATTAATAACAGTAAGTCACTGTAAATACATTTCAAATGTGTGTATCATTATTATTATTTTATTGTTATTATTTAATTACTGGTAACCTGAAAATGATTGTACAGATATAAAACAACTGCTGAGCATTGCCTTTGTTTCAAATGTAATAATGCATACATTTATGGACACATAATTGCATATATGACTCTGCTGATTATTAGGTCAAAAAAAGAAAATGTAATGTATAATTTGATTTCTTCTGATATATTTGGCTATTTGCAGGTTATGTTCTTTGTGATTGCTTTTTGTGATAATGTGAAATATCCAGGTGTCCTGTATCAGTACAGGAAACGTGTTTAAATAATAATAAGTTTAAACATTTAAATAAAATATTCAGTGTGCGTTATGCTAATTTGATTACATAGCTAAGCGATCTAATGTAACAAGCTGAGGACATTTGCAGTCTGCCTGCTTGTAAATTATCCTCATTCAAAGTTTTAGGTAAAATACTCAGTCAAAATGCTGTCCCTTAAATGAGAACTTTTCCCAGGTAAAGCAAACCAAATTAATAAGAAAAGGCTGGATTTACAGCCCAAGCAACTTCTTTGCACAAATGCAACCAGTGAATGCAGTTGGCTTGATACATAATGAAACTACCACTGCAACTCAGGACCACAAAGTTTTATAAAGAATAAGAATTTTTTTTTTTGCATTACATTGTTGGTGATATGACCACTGTTAGGAATTTGTGGCCATTCCACACACGGAGAGGGAGAGATATTCAATTTGTGTGAAAAATTCTCAATCAAATTGAGAACAACCTCCATTACTGAGATGTCAGGAAAACACAAAGCTTTAAAATAAGATTGATGTTTTCTTGAGCCATTAAGATTTACTTTGACCAAGAAATGTATTTCCCATTTCCCCCCAAATCATCAGGAGTAAGAGCGCACAGAAAAGAAGTGGGGAACACATGGAAGTGGAACATATGGAACAAATCCTTAGAGTTCCTTGCACTTAGGCTTCAATTTTTTTTATATTGCCGGATGCATCAGCCAGGGCTCCAGTATCCAGTAAATAAATTAACAAATAGATAGCCCTCATGGTCTTGAAGCTAAAATTCCATACTTTATTGAACAAACATTAAAAATTGTGGATCAGCGTTTCAGTCCCCGATCGGGATCATACAAGCCATTCCTGAACAATTTATGCAGTGTGGCAGGGTGCATTATCTTACTGAAAGATGCCACTGCCATCCGGGAACATCATTGCCATGGAGGGATGTACATAGCCTGCAACAGTCTCTAGGTAGGTGGCAAAGTAACATTCACATGAATGTCAGGACCCAAAGTTTCACAGCAGAACATTGCCTAGAACAGGGGTCAGCAACCTATGGCACGTGTGCCATGCATGGCATTTGGGGTGCCTTTGTACGGCACTCAAGGCTACCAGAGTCAAACAGGCAAGGCTCATCAGCAGTCCTTAGTGCAAACCGACTGATGATTGCAGATGGTGAAGGCCAATCCTCAATTCACACATTACAGCATTTAGCGGAAGTGATCTCAGATCACTATTGCCCAGCACTGGTGAACAAAACCCCGTAATGGAGTAGAGCAACCCACAGCGTCTATTGCAGCTCCTGCCCTTGACCTGTACCTGGCTAGCCCGGTTCCTATTGGGCCCCAGGGAAGTCACCCACCGTCACGTATTCATCCGCACATAAAAATGTGGTTAATGGCATTTATCATCCAGACAGGAAGAGTTGTGCTGAGCAGCATTACCGTCCTGACAGGAAAAGTTGAGCCGAGCAGCATTACTGTCCTAAGTTGTGCTGAGCAGCAATCATGCACATGGAAACCTGGTAATTGCTTTTGGGGTCAAAGGCCTGTCATGGCCAATCAGATCCACAGGAGGGTTTGTGCTGAGCAGCAATCATGCACCTTGAAACCTGGTAATTGCTTTTGGGGTTGAAGGCCGGTTACAGCCAATCAGACACACAGGAGGGGTATTTAAACCCAGCTCTCCTCTTGCTCATTGCCCTGTCGTGGTTTCATGCCTATGGTTATCCGAGAGTGTGTTCCTGATCTTGATTTTCTGGTATTTGACTTTGGCTTTGTTTTGACTTCCCTGATATCTGGTATCCTTGACTTTTGGCTTTCCCTCATCTTTGTGTCTGATTCTGTGTCCCTGACCTTTTGACTATTCTTGGAGACGTTAAGTACGGCCATTCAAGGGTCCAGCTATACGTTATCCTCAGTCCTAGGTGTGACACAGTACTGCGTGCTGGATCAACTTGTAATCCTGACACCGACACTGCTAAATAAACACAAAGCAGCAGAATAAGCATCCCACTATACAAATAATAGAAACAGTCCACACACAAATACAGTCCCCCCAAACACAACACTATGTACTATCCACATACACATACAAACACACATTTACACAAACACATAATTAGACATATAATCCACACACAATTCCACAAGCAGCCCCCATACACAGCCCACATTCATAAGTATCATATACAATGCCACAAACTACCCATGAATGTGTTATGTACAATATAACAGCCCACATAGGTATAAATGCAATGCTACAAAGCAATTGCAGTGCCCACAAATAACACAGGCATAATATGGCAACATACACACCTCAATTTAAAAAAATAGTACCGGCACACCTAGTGGCTTTAAGATATCCATTTGACCACTTTACTACTAAAAGGTTGCCTACCCCTGACCTAGAGGATATTTCTGGCTCCGCCAGTCAGCCTTATTCCCATTGCAAGTTCTGACACCTTTCTACCTTTCTATCATGGTCATCATTATTATTATTATTTATTTATAAAGTGCCAACAAATTCCGGAGCTCTATATAGTTGTCAAGTATTTTTAAACAAAACAATTACATTTTGTGAGCTTTGAAGTTGGTGTTTAGTGAGTGAGTTGACTGAATTTTGTATGTTGCGTGTATAAATATATATATACACAGAACATCCATAAAAGAAGAAGAAAATACAATACAGAGGAACAATACTACAAATTCCTAATTAGGTGAGCTATCACAGAAATAGCGAGGAGGAAGAGAGTATTTTCTATATATATATCCTGGATGAAGTCCTGGATGAAGGCACCATGGAGATACCAACCAAGGCAGAAGAACACAGACACTCTACCAGACATTCTATGAAATGATATAAAGCCTTGCAGGAAATCAATGAGTCATTGAGGCAGGACAGGCCTATTGCTTAATGTTGCTCTCATTATAGTTATACTGTCAGTCCATGTTCTTTTGATTAACATTTGTTTGTTATTACTCCTTCTACTTGTGCTCACCAATTTAGTAATTTGCACAGGGTCAGATTAAGAGTCTCAGTGCTGAAAATTATGGTAGGCCTAATGCCAAAGCAAAAGAGGCATGGACACGGAGCTTCATCCCCAACAGCAGCTATGTTAATGAAGGTATACATGGTGGGCATTGTTGATGGTGGCCATCTTGTTGCCTAAAAGATACAGAACACCTCATTGCGATGTGAAGTCTTCCCTAAGAGAACAGGAAAGCAGTTTTCTATTGTAAATGCGTTTTCTTAATACATATTCTTTCAAGCATGAATTCTAGCTCAATGAACCATGGACTTTGCAATCATGCACTGCATGACACTGCCATACATTTAAACTGAGAAATAAAAATGAATAATCATTTGCCTTTAAATTGTATAGCATGCTTCAGGTCACAGCAGAGGATTTCTCTTTTGCATCTGTTAAATTACATTTATTTCAGTTAACTATATTAAATATGCACGTCTTGATATGTTAATACTGCTTTCCGTCTGAGTTAAATGAGATATCAAATAGGAAATGTTTATATGCATTTCACTCAATCCCCCTGAAGAATTGTAACTAGTGAAGCTCTCCCCAATTCATTATAAATATATATCCCTTAATTGTTCTGTGAGACAACTAGAACAATTCTATTGCAATAGCTGATCTCCAATGCACATTTCATACATTGTTTCTAGTGATTTGTAAAGTGTTGTGCCAATATTGCCTTCCAGTAAAAGTCAAAGCATTTACTTATCCATGTTGGAAAAGATTTGCCACGGATTTAAAATTCCCCTTTTTAAGAATCCTAATGCATCACATTCTAAAGTGAAACACAAACATGCCAGTCTTTGTGCGATACATTACATAATACAACGGTGACTTAAAATGCTTGAAGCAGCATATATCAAAAGTAAATACTAAAAGGTTACTATACAACCATTTGAAAGAGGGGACCTTTCTGGTGTAATATGCACTACAGGGAAGGTCCTTCCTTGCAATTTGCTGTAAAACCTGAAAAAAACGTTTTTACTCACCTTGAATCAAAACTACTGGCACTGCTTTTGTGTGCCCCTCCTGACATCACTGGGATCATGTGTGGTCCAGTCATAGGCATCTCGTAGAGAAGCCTGTGGTTGGACCATTTTGTTGACTCAAAATGCATGCAAACTCCAGGGCGGCGAGGGGAGGGAAACGGAAAGAGTGCAGAGAAGGTAGGGGTGTGCTCCTCCTTCAAGGGAAAGATTTTATGCAATCACTTTATTTATGCACAGAAGTGACATTAGGCAACCTGGAGTTCTGAGCTGCCAATGTCACTTGGCACCCCCAGCACACAATTACAAATATTACTTTATATGTAGTGTTTCATGGAGAGACACTGCACATATTGACTCCTACCACTACGACTACTTCAATTCACTGAAGTGATCATGGTGGTTGGAGTAACCCTTTAAATAACAAATGCATTTATGCATACACCTACAATCAGAAAATGCATTTATTTTACTTTATGTAATGTCATTGTGATTGTTAACTTACATTTTCTGGTATGATTCTGACTGTGGTTAATGAGGTAGGAGTGGCTTACAGTCTGTGTGAAGCGTTAAATACCCATAATACACTAACCATAAGAAAATAGGATTAGCTAACCTATTACTAACCTTAACATTACACTATTCCTAACCGTAGGGTGAGCTAAACATAATAAACTAGCCATAAATCTAGGATTAGCTAACCTAATATTAACCTTAACATTACACTATCCCTAACTGTTGGGTTAGTGACATTGAAGAGGTGGGAGGAAGAGGGGTCTAAAGCAATGCTAATACTATATTATTATTAATTTTACATGTGCAATGGTTGATTAGAAAGGGTAAAACAATTGTGACTTCACTCTCTCAAAATGCATTTTGTTCACTATATTAAATATATGTGTGCCTAATTCAATGTTTGAAACATAACTTTACTGATTTAAAAACAAAAAAAATAATATATATATATATATATATATATATATAATATTTTATTTTATTTCTGTCTGATTGTTCCACAACAAGATGTCAGTATATTACACATCTTATACACCCTTGTTAAAAAAAAAAAAAAATAATTCAAATTCCGAACATGTGATCTCGTCTTCTCAAACCATAAAATACCACTGAATTACTGTCTCCTTTATGAGTTATAACGTAATAAAATATTCCCTCATCCATCTTTCTCAAACCATATTAATTGTAGTTTCATTATTTATTTATAGAGATATCATTAATAACTTTTCACGTACGCAGTATGTACAGCTTAATTCTTAGTGATGCAGGAAAAAAAAATATTTTCAAAATGCACATCCGTAACTGTACTTTCATCAAGAATTTGTTTAGAGCGTCAAATTAAAGGGACTTTGGTTTATATAATATGACAGCATTCTGTTTCCATTTTATAATCGTTTAATTTAGACATTGTGCTATCGCCGATCAGTCAACTTATCTACAACGATAATTCTTCCCTTACCACCCTGTCCTGCTAAAACTTGACAAACCTCCCCAATGCAGCTATTTAACATAAACTCTTTGAACCTATGCTATGATAACTATCTTCACATGTTCAGTAATGCTTTGCAATATATGTTTTCCATCTTTAAGTGAATATGCTTAAAGAGCTACGGACAGATTAGCTGTCTGTCTTGTCATGTCTTGTCTGTAAATCTCCTTGATTAAAAAAATACTCTAAATAACCGTAAACATACTGCCATTACATAGTAACAGGCCTCTCAATTTTGTCATGACAGCCCAGATTTTAAGGCCCTGCCAGGTTTTTTCTGGTACACCGCTTTTGGGGACATGAGGGAATCGTCCTAAACAAATTGTAGCATGCCTACGTGATTAGACGTGCTCGTGCTGTTCTTAGGATTCCAGGACCATGCAAAGAGCACTGAAACATTCCTTTCTACATGGTCTGCCATCAGTGGTTCAGCCTACCTGATTGACAGACATCCTGGTTTGTGGTGCTTGGTGGTGCCAGTGACATGAATCATGTCATGCCCTTTAGCCCCTCCCACCAGCTTCCTGATTCACAGAACGCCAATGTTGGGACCTATATGGTAATCATGAATCATTGTAAGAATTTCTATTCTAGGAAGCTATGCCTTGGCAAAGAAAAAAGGGTAAGGTTAGCCATTTTTTTGGCATGTGGAGAGAGGTGGGCAAGCACAGAAGTGTTTCTACAACCAAATTGGATGGAGTAGCTCTTTAAGCATATTCACAAGAGGAAAAAACCTATGTTGCAAAGCATTACTGAACATGTGAAGATAGTTATCAAGCATAGGTTTACAGGGTTTATGTTAAATAACTGCATTGGGGAGGTTTGGTAAGGTTTTAGCAGGACAGGTTGATAAGGGAAAAGGTATTGTTGTTTTAAAGGTTCATTGAGGCAAAAATGGCAAGTTACATAGCTCATATTTCATATCTGCTACATATCACAATGTATTAACTAGTGTTATTAACAGATGACTTTACTTTCATTTCCATAGTTTGATATTGGTAAACTAGGAATAATAGAATCAAGTTTGGATCAGAAAAATGTGAAAACAATTACACTATTATGTTAAGGGAAAAACACTTTGGTACCATCCTATATAATTGCATGTAATATTTAATAAAGAATACATGAATAAAAATAGTGAATATAATAATTAAGAGTCTTGAGGCTAAGCAAGAGCCCTGTAAATGTCAGTGTGTTAGTGCTTAGAACCATTAGCATCACATTTAAATAGGTTTTATGGTGCCTTTCTATTGCATAAATCTGTTTGCAATTCTGAGTACATGAAAAAGCAGCTTTTTTTTAAATTTATTTTTATTATTTTATGTATCTCAGGATGTAACTGAAAACAGCTAAATGCTAAATGCTAAACATTGGCTTTCGGGTTAAACAATGTATTATTCTTATGCAGTTAAAAGTTTACACACTCAGTGGGTGAGTGGGTGAGTGGGTGAGTGGGTGAGTGGTGGGGTGGGGGGCGGGATTAACTCCTGATCGAGCAAGAAGCATGATATTTACTGGAATTAGGCTTAGAAAACCTGCTTTCACAATTTATCTGAGAGTGTCAACCTAATTTCTTATCTGAAACAAAACCAGTTGCAAGACTGGACCAGGTTGCTCAAAAACAACTGTGTGTTTCAGATAGATTATCCCTGGAGGCACACTGATCTAATTGAGACAGGAAAAGCAGCCAATTCCCCACCTGTTGATTTATCTTAGCTCTGCTGGACTCTGTGGTTCTCCCTCCCTTTAGACTAGTGGGTCTTCTGCCAGTTTACATTGGAAAGAATCAGTTTCATGATTGAACCAAAGGCCATGAGTCCAGAATGGCTCCCGTAGCTGGACTGACCTGCCAGCGTTTCTCTGCTTTGCCACCCTCACCAAGAGGAGCACTCCTACAAGATTTTGATGTTATATGCTCTAGATTTTGGGCAAGGTTGGACAAGCGGGTCTTGCAGAGAAGGTACCACATGCATGGTTTACACTCCTGGAGGGATTCCGGTGGTCGACAGTACATACTGGCTGCAGGAACCTCCTGGAACTCTGGTTTTGGAGGAAATGGTTGACGGACTAGTGAGTAATGTAGTTGCAGCAATGCAGGCTCATGTTCAGGCCTAAGAATAATGGCAGGCTTTATAAATCCGGATCTCTGAGAATCCCACTATTAGAGTCTTTCCCTTTATCAGCCTAGGCAAATTACATCATCTCTAATTCCCTGTGGCCATATTTATATGACTGTTATATTTTCTTATAAGTTTTAAAGAAACTTGTCTCTCTATGCATTTGTCAGTCTTTTTACATGCACATGCTTATGTTTATCCAATACCACCCAGTGGTCTATTTTGTATACTGCTATGTCTATTTTTCTCTATGCAGCTTAAATATGCAGTGTAGTTTAAACCTCGCTAGATTCACATATTGCTCACTTACAACTCCAGTGCTTCAACTCTAGCCTGTTTATGCGTTTTTTTTACTTTCACATGGGCAACCTATTATTTTGTGTGAATTATTATGGAGAATCTCTCTTGCATTTGATGATACACCTTTGTGTACCACCATGTCTATCTCGGTGTATGGACCCATGCACTGAAAAAAAAAAGAATGTCACACACCCACACACAATATCACCGTCCAATGCAAACCAAATAATGAAGTATAAACAATATATATGGGGTATATAATAATATAAAATGAAAGATAATAGCAACAAATCATTAACAGTTAAAGGCAATAAAATATTGAATATCCATTCACAAAGTATTAGAATTAATTTTGCCTTTAAAAAGGTCTTGTGATTATTTCCAACTCATATTCACTGTTCCAAACCTGCTTTCAGACCTCACTTGATTATACCTTCAAGTACCATACTACACACTACAATATATTGTTACTTGAACATTTATTCAAATGACTTGTGATTATTAATTGGCCACTCATGTAGTATTAGAATTAAAGTTGCCTTTAAAAAAGGTCTTTGAGTTATTCCAACCAATCTTGGAAGTTCCAAACCTGCATTCTGATGTTGATTTATCACACATTCAAATACCATATTATACCATACCATAACACACCATGTAGTCGTACTTGAACATGTAGTCAAGTGAGATTTGAAAGTGGATCTGGAACAGCAAATGTCAGTTGAAACAAACACAAGACAGCAAATTTAATTAATGAATTGCCAATTAATGTGTCATTACCTCAATATAATTTTACTCTGTGTTCCATTTTTGTCACTTTTATCTTTCAGTTTACTTTATTATACTATATACTGCATATCTATATATAACAAAAAGATAGGATCGCAATCTCAAGTCTTCATTAAATTAATACCTAACTCTTATTTTTAATTTATTTATCATTTCAGTTTAAAAATAAAATTTTCATCAGGATAATTCACATGAAAAACAGCACATATTTATAGTATAACACACAAAAAAAGAAAAGAGCACTCACCCCCTGTAAACATCTGGAAAAGACAAAATTGTCGTGTGTCCCAACCGTGTCGACAGACGTTCTCTCCACTCCAACATGGCCAGTTCTGAGGGGGCATGTTTACAGATTACCATAGTAATGATGTCTCTACTTCTGGTAAACATGGCTTGTTAGTAAGGGGAGCATGCCCGTGGGCACCGGAAGGAAACAGGCCAAATTTGATGTTCACAGCATGTAAGAGTACACTTTTTTTTGGTGTTATACTGTGCATTGTCCTCATGAATATTTTATTTTTAAACTGAAATGTTGACCATTAATAAAAGTTGTGTTTTAATCTAATGAAGACCTGGAATCGTTTTGCTGCATTGTTTTGCTGGATTGAACACGGGGCATATTAAATTGTTTAAGACCCCCAAGTGCGGGTACCAAAAAAATAAATAAATATAAATGTATATATATATATATATATATATATAAGAAACATATAACAACATAGGAAGAGACCCTCAGTATCATTTCCATTCAGAATCCAAAACCAAGGGGCATTGGAGCATATTTCAAAATGATAACTTATCAGGCAATAGACATATATTAGATGAGAGTAGACACAAAATTAATCTCGACCGATACACTACACAAAAATATATTTTTCGTATGCAGTGTGTTTTGTCACTGAATAAAGTGTAGAGACTGTCCTACATAAGGACCCATGGGGGGTACTTCAACCCGCTTTCCCACATGTCGATGTGCATTTTTTTCTCATCAAGGACGTCTTTACCTTGAGGTGTCAGGTGCAACATCTTCTGTCTGCTTTGAAAAGGAAATCTAAATTACGTGGATTATCTAATAAAATCTGTTTTCAAATAATCATGAGGGATATGTTTTCAACTAATCATTCACAGTATTTGCTTAAGGCTTGAATGAGCACTTGCCAAACCATCTGTTCCTGTCTTAAGATTTCAAAGACCATCTGAAACATTTGGTGGCAAGTTACAATAGAGGATGTCATTTCTCGTCACACACACTCTGCATAATCCGGAATTGTGTTGATATCGGATGAAATGAAGAGTAAGTAATTTGTCAGAGCTAGATTTTGATTTTGTTGTTTTCTTTTTATGAATGTGGCTTGCATTATAATTATGATGAAATTAACCTTTCGGGATGGCAAAATTATTCTGCATACATTTGTCTTTTACAAAAGGGTTAAGGGTTAAAAATGCAAGCTTAATATATCAAAATCTGTGTTTACTATATAAATTAGCTTAAATAAGTAAATAAGTTCAATTTTTTTCCTAATGTTTTTCTAATCATTATTGTCAGTGGAATATCTCAGTAGCTGTTTTGGCATGCACTAATGAAAAGTCTGACTGGCCAGTTTTACCGATGGAGTTAATTTCACACTTAAAAGAGCATTGTATCTTTTCTCCCCTGGTCCCCATCCATGCGTACAGGTGGGCCCTAATAATTATAATAAGGGGGAGGACTCTTGAGACTTGGCTGTCAGAACACTTTTATTGATTGGTTTACTAGCCAATCAGAGTACTTTTGGTTATTTTGCAAAGCGTGCCCACACCTATAAAAGACCTTTCCCAGCTAGGATCATTAATTTTGCGTCAAGCGCTTCGTAGGTAAAGAAGAATTAACTTTTGTTCCGGCGTGGTTTTAGTTTTGTGGGTTTTTCTCCTTTGTGTTTTTTTCTCATCGGGCAGAGTGGGGTATATAGATGTAAGATACCTCCACTGTAGCAATATGGAAATCTTATTGACCCCCATAGAATTTCTATTAACTATTTTAGTTTTTTTATGTTTACTTTTTCCATGTGGTGGCTGGCTAACAAATGCTGACAAGCCGCCGCATAATTAACACTTGTTAATGATTTGCCCACTGGCTGCTAGCGCTGTCAACAAGCAAATAGTTCTTCAAATTATCAAATTACAATGCACATGCAAATATCGAATGAATGATAATTTGCAATTCTGGCGCTGTAGACTCTTGCTGTAGATCTCTGCATCCATACCAATGTTAGAGTATCCGTCAAGCTGAAGGAATTCTGACTGCATTTGGCTTTAGTAAATATGAGAATGGCCATTGAGTTCGGAGTTCGGACCAGGCAGAGCACACAGGGCGATAGCTGATGATGTCACCGGTCTGTGCATTAAGTGAAGCAGGAGCCTAACGGTCAGATTATACCTCAATCCTACTGAAAGTTGATAAATATGGTAGAGGGATCTAGTGAATGTAGGGGGCAGAATTTCAGGTATTTTTTACATATACTTTACTTATTTTTAAAATGCCATATCTTTTCTTTACATGCTGCAAAGATTCTTACAATAAAAAATACATTCTGATCCTTTAGACCTAATTTCTTATGGTCCAACTCCACCACTTCAGCAGTTCTGAGGGTGCTGCACTGTTGTAACACCCACTGCCTTTCCTGTGAAAGGTTTTGCCCTGCTTGGAGTCACGCTGACACACTGGCTTCATCAGTGATTGTTGAGTGACATAAATCACACCATGCCTTTTGCCGTCTGGCCAGAATAAGAAGTCCTAGCTAGAGGAGTTACCACAGCAACCACAGCGCATGCAATATGTTTGCAGTGCCAGAGAGGAACTATGCCAACTATATGCTGAAGAAATGATTGACAAGTGGAGAGGGACCTATTTTCAAATCAATACATTTGATAGCAAATCTGCGAGCACAAAGTATAGATGAAATGTCATATACTTTTGAATTAAATATCCATTAGGTGTACTATCACATCAAACTTTAAATGCTGGATAGGTTTATTACGAAAGAAAAAAAACCAAAAAACGAGTATATTGCAAATTGCTTATTACTTTTTGAAATGCCTATTTAGACTTCATTTTGACCACTCTTGACTCGTGTTACATTATATGCATAGCTGGATGTGGAGAAATTTAGGGCTCTAGATGGGATTTTATTTTCTAAGCAGAACATTACAAAGCAACGAAGAGACATATACTCACTAAATTATTCTCCCTAGTAAAATTGCTCACTAAGTAAATGCTTTATAGATTCATTTATTTCCTTCATCTAAGCAATATTTTTGAATTCCAATAGGAGAATGTTAAGTTTGCATTATTTATTTTATAAACATGCTACTGTGTAACTGAAATTTAAGTGCATACGCTATATATAGACTGGATCTCAGAATTAACTTGTCGGAACGTAAGTGAAATATGACTTCTACTACAGTGAATTATACGGGAAATTGGGATCTGTAACCAATACTAGGGAAGGCAAAGTTTACATATACAGGCGAACTATAACAGGCCGGGTTTTGACACGCCAAATGCTAACTAAAATCCATGTAATGAGCTATTTCTTTAACATAAGTCCTATCAAATTTTATTTTATAGTTGATATTGTATGATTGATGTCCTGACACAATCAGATCATACCGCATGGATACATTTAACCCCATGTTGTTATAACATTTTGAATAATTATCCACGTGTTCTTAGAATCATACATTATTTTCAGCATATGTTGAGCATCATGGGACAGTGACATCATTCTGGACAAAGAAGTGCTTCAGAGGTGTGTTATAGAATTATTACTCACAAGTAATAAACACGTCAGTAGTATTTATTGATGGGATGCGAGAATGAGGAATTTTGACTTTAAAATTCAATGACACCCAGAGACTTAAGTACAGTTTTTTGATGGGCTGGGTTACTGTCAGTAACTCCTCCCACTGTGCTGGGATGCGATGTCATGTCCATGCAGCCATTATTTGTCTGTATGCAGTTGTGTGCAAAGTGGGAGGAGAAGGGAAAGTTGCCCTGTCTAATGCATAGGTGGCCGCTCCTTCAGTACTAGACACCATACAGTCCCCTAACCTAACTCTAGAGTGTAAGCAGGAAGAAGATCAGAGAGAGGTGAAATACAATTATAAAATATGTGTATATTTAATAGTAGATGTAAGTGTGTATATGTGTTAGTGTGTATCTGTGTGTGCAAGTGTGTTTGTATTACGATATTTTGTTTGTGTCTGTGTGCATGTTTGTATGTGTGCATGCATGCTTTTGTGTGTCTATGTGTAAATGTGTATTTGTATATATATATATATATTTGCTAATAAGTGTAAGTGTGTGTGATTGTGTGTCTGTGTGTGTGTGCTAAGGTGTGTCTATGCAAGCATGCTTTTACATGTATGTGTACCAGTGTGTTTATTAATGCTGGTGTATGTTTGTGTATATGTGCTAATGTGTCCTCTAGTGTGTATATACATGAGTCATAGAGTGTATGTGTATGCGTTACTATGTGTTCATTCATATGTGCTATTTTTTTTGTATGCATGTAAATGTGTGTGTCTGTTGATGACCGCTACTATGGATAGGAATGCAAGTGTTATTTGTTTATTTTTTTAAGACAATTTTGTATTGGGAATGTAAAATATAATTGAGATTGCAGTATATGTGTAAGTGTACAACTCTGTGCTAGTGCCAGTCTATGTATGTGTGTTGCATGTTAGGTTGATGTATGTAATAAGATATGTATGAGAGTGAGTAGCTTGTATTTTTTGAGGCTGATTGTGTATGTGTTTAAATAGGAGAGAGAGAGGGCCATGCAAATGGTAGGAGGGGTCTTGGTATGTGTCTAGTAACATTACATTAAATGGCTAAAGGTTTTATGTAAATTTAATTACATATTTGGAACATCTATAACAATATGCACATTTGGATTTTATAGCGGTACTTGAACAACTCTGCAGTTTCATAGTTATATAAATCACTTTTTATGAGTTACTATATCATGAAATATTCAATGCACTCTGATTATATTAATTGTAGTTTCATTATTTATACATAGAGTTATCATTAATATATAACGTTTCAAGTATACAGTATGTACAGCCTAGTTCTTAGAGACACGGAAACGGATATTACAAAATGTACAGCAGGTTTTGTACTTTTAGTATACAGTTGTAGAAAATCTAATTAAAGTGATTTTAGTATAGGCAGATTCATATAGTTCTTTATTAATCTTCTAATAATTTTATTAGCAATTTAAGAAAGTTTAAGAAACTATTTATATAACTTTGAGGGTTAATCACGTCAAAACAGTTTGCAAAGAATTCTGGTTGAGGACTTGCAAATACAAATCCTCTGTGTCAGTAGGTGTTCAGTCAGTGGTGGAGGTAGACAATGTGTTCAAAGTGTAAATTTCTATATGTCCGGTAACGTATGTATTTATTGGCTTTTTGGCTAGCGCAGTGAATAGAAGAAATAATCGAAAGTTAAAAATAAAACTGTCAGGGAATGCATGACAAAGTCCCTTTAAACCCTTAAGGACACATGACAGAAATATTCCGTCATGATTCTCTTTTATTCCAGAAGTTGTGTCCTTAAGGGGTTAAAACAAAACTGTGGAATTCTCATATATAAATGATCCAGTATTTATTTCACATTTTATTAGTTACAGACAGCATGCAGCTGTGATTAAGAGGTCCCACATGAGTTGCTATTGAATTCATCCAAGTGCAAGAATATAGGGAAGTACTAGAGATTTTTTTTCTTCTCTTTACTGTGTAGTACATAATTAGGAAAAAACATGAATATTTTGAATATATTTAAATAATAAAGTATACAGGAAACTAAGGTTGCATGTGGTGCAAGCAATAAAACTGATATTTTCTAGAGATGATAAGAGATTGAAGAGAGCAATGGCATCCTGATTTAGAAAATTATGAGGAAAGCGAAGTTTGTTAACTTTTTTATAACCAACCACATGGCACAATAGGACGCTTCCAATATGTCTTTGGTGTAAATAAAATAATTATTCATTGTAATTGTATACAAATCATCTGTTCACTGTTGGCTGTTAAAACGTCAGGCTAGCAGAGAATAAAGGGATAAATATTTTAATAAAAATTGAAATGCCATGGTTGGAATCCACTGCTCTACCTAATCCTCTGCTCCATTTCCTATCCAGTGAAATTCCACTTTTGATGAGTGATAATCTGTGTTCCACAACATAAGCATGTATAATGAGCATTTGTTGTAGTCTTTGTATTCATCCCTAGCACCTTAGAACAGGTAGTGTAAAATGGGTGTAACAGGTTTGATCTGTGCAGGTCAATCACCACCAACCACCTCAGACTTGGATTCTTGGCACATGATGACTATACAGGTAGACCTCACTTAACGACTTACCCGTTTACCGACTGCTCGGACATACATCCAGCTCTCTAGCGTGGGGATCCCCCCAAATCTGAGTCTCGGGAATTCTCCAGAACATAGATTCCAAAGGTATTCTCTGCTCTGTAGTTTATGCGAGATTTGGTTGTCGCGCCGGTGTAAGGCATCCTCGCTTACCGACCAATTCACTTTACAACCTAGTCATAGCTATAGAACTTGGTCAGTAAGTGAGGAGTGCCTCTACGTCAATTCCAAACAGGGCAAATCATAAAACAGCAAAATGTCAGAAATGCCCTGTGAAATTACCAGCAATGTTGGTAGCTCAAGTCCAAGAGTAACCGAAATAAAAGAATTCCACATGCAATCGGAAGTTATTGGATCCAAGCTGCCAAATCAGGGGCACATAAAGTTAGCAAAAAAAATGAGAATGCTCAAATGATGACTATCCTAAGCTGCAGAACTCACTAGTTCACTAAGTTGCAAAGTATTTCTACAAACAGTATAGAGAAACCAATGTATGTTACCCAATTTACGAAATAATAAAGAATCACACTTTCAAGAATGTAGACATGCATGGTAATGTATGTTTCCTCTTTGAATACTGCATCAAATTTAAACTTTATGGAATTACTAGCATTCTATATTATAATGAAATGCAATTCTAAATGTCATTGTTTCACATGAAAACTCAAAACATTTTCAAATTAGAATAAAAAAAATATATAATTTGACAAACATGGATTGAGAAATTCTTACCCACTCAGCCACAATCCCACATACTATGTAAGAATTACTTTCTACTTACTATACATAGATGGGATTTCCTGCATGATCCTCTGAGACACGTTGAGATCAATATAAAGCATGAAATTAACTCAATGTAACTTTATATTTTTGTCTCCAGGATCTTAACAAATTGAAATGAGTAAGTATTCCCGTATTCGAGAGTCCTTTCTAAATATGTTTCATCCATTGAGTTGCACATTTTGGTTAAATTTAAAATGAATGAGATAGTCATATAGTAGTATTGATCCAATGAAAGATAACTGAGTAGGGAGCACAGACAGACTGTTATATCATAGAGAGAATATTGATGTGGGGTGTGACCTGCAAGACAAAAAAAACTAAATCATTCCTAAGTCTAATGAATGGTCGCTCCCGGAATCAATATTCCGTCTACATTTTAACTTTGACATTTTGTTGGATCCTTTTAATATGTCTTAATATTTTGCTGAATGTTATTTTTAGTATAATACGAAAGAATGTAAAGTTAAGAAATTCAATTTTGGACGCGTATCTCAATTTATATTACTTGCTTTTAAACCCCCCCCCCCTTCCACAAAATATGAATACACATTAATTTATTACAGTAGTGTACTAGAACTGATGTTATATTTCTGTTTAAACATAATTTCTCGTACACCACTGTAATAAATGAAAGTGTATTTATATATTGTTGTTTTTTTTTTAATTTAATGCGTTATACAGCCGTTCACTATATATTTATTTTCTGTAGTGGTTATGCCAATTCATACATTAATCTGTTACTTGCCACCGTCATATTTAACCCCTTAAGGACCAAACTTCTGGAATAAAAGGGAATCATGACATGTCACACATGTCATGTGTCCTTAAGGGGTTAAACAAGCAATAAAGTATCTTTTTTAGTGATTATTATTATTATTATTATTATTATTATTATTATTATTATTATGTTATTATTTATATAGCGCCATCAAATTCCACAGCGCTTTACCGTGGGTGGACGAACATACATGTAGTTGTAACCAGACAGGTTGGACACACAGGAAAAGAGGGGTTGAGGGCCCTGCTCAATGAGCTTACATGCAAGAGGGTGTGAGGTTAAGTGAAAAAAAAGGTAAAGGTAGTATTAGACTAATTACAGTTGCAAGAGAGGAATCAGTCGGAAGCTATTAACAGTTTAATTGATACGCTTTTATGAAGAAGTCAGTTTTTAATGATTTTTTGAAGGAGTGGAGACTGGGTGAGCATCTAACTGAGGAGGGAAGTGTGTTCCACAGGAACGGTGCAGCCCTTGAGAAGTCTTGAAGGCGAGCATCAGAAGTGGGGGTACGGACAGAAGATAGACATAGGTCTTCAGCAGAGCGTAAGGGCCTAGATCGGACATACTTGTGTATTAGGGCAGATAGATAGGTGGGAGCAGCATTATGTAGAGATTTTAAAGCAATAACCAGAATTTTAAATTGAGCCCTATATCTTACAGGAAGCCAATGTAGGGACTGACAGAAGGGTGAGGTGTGGGCAGATTCTGGACTCATTCATTCTGGACTGTAATGGCACAATTTGGGAGCACGTAAGACCACTGAGAAGCGGATTACAGTAGTCAAGGCAAGAAAGAACAGTGGAATGGACCAGCACCTTAATCGCATCTGGAGTTAAGTAGGGGCGGATGCGTGCAATGTTTTTGAGATGGATTCGGCAGGATTTGGTGATAGACTGAACATGAGAACACCTAGGCAGCGAGCCTGTGTGGTGGAGCTGATGGTAGCACCATTGACTTGGAGGGACATAGGCACAGGAGTAGCCGCACTTGAGGGAGGAAAGAGCAGAATTTCAGTTTTGGTCAGGTCGAGTTTAAGGAAGTGGGCAGCGATCCAGTTAGAAATAGCAGAGAGGCAGTCAGAAATACTAGTCAAGAGGGACGGGGTGAGATCAGGAGAGGATGGATAGATTTGCGTGTCATGCACATAGAAATGATATTGGAAGCCAAAGGAACTAATGAGTTTACCAAGGGAGGCAGTATAGATGGAGAACAGTAGGGGACCAAGGACTGAACCTTGGGGGACACCAACAGAGAGGAGTTGGGGAGAAGAAGCAGAGCCAGAGAAAGAAATACTGAAAGAGCACCGGGAGAGGTAGGAGGAGCACAAGGAAAGAGCAATATCTTGTAGACCGATATTGCAGAGGATAAGAAGAAGCTGCTGATGATCAACAGTGTCTAAAGCCACAGAAAGGTCAAGGAGAATTAGGATAGAGTAGTGACCACAAGATTTTGGTCAGTGCCATTTCCACAGAGTGCTTGGCATGGAAACTAGACTGAAGCATGTCTAGCAGAGCATTGGACTCGAGGAAGTCTGTCAATCTCACATACACAACTCTTTCAAGGATCTTGGATGCAAAAGGCAGTAGCGAGATAGGATGGTAGTTGGACGGGGAGTTAGGGTCAAGGTTGGGCTATAGGTGCATGTTTGAAGGGCGATGGAAATGTGCCAGAGGAGAGAGAGATATTGAGAATTTTAGTGAGAGGTAGAGAAAGAGAAGAAGACATAGTACAGATGAGATGCAAGGGAATTGGATATAGGGAGCAGGTGGTGGGGCGGGAGGACTGGAGCAGAGCAGAAACCTCTTCCGCTGTAGCAGGTGCGAATGAACATAGAACAGCAGAGGGAGTGAGGTTAGGGGAAGTATTATAAGGGGAAGAAGAAAGATGAGAGATCTCTTCCATGATTTTAGAGATCTTGTCAGTGAAGTGAGTTGCAAAGTCTGAGGCAGTCAAGTTAGTAGGTGGAGGAGGAACAATAGGGCAAAGAAGAGAGTTAAATGTGTGAAATAGTCGTTTGGGTTTGCGGGAGAGTGATGCTGACTTTTTTTTATGTATTGTGTCATATAAAAATGTTTTTTCAGCATATCCATCTAGGTTTGGGTCTAAATCCATTTGGCCAGTATTGGAGATGGTAATCTGTTTCCACAGTGAAATGTATGTCATAGGAAGAGAAGAAAATAAAACATTGTTTAATTTTAATTAAATTAACTTTAGATTGTATTGGTAAGGATACATTGTGATTTGTCTTGTTTTCAGAATTGTTTTAGAGAGCGGTTATCGTTACAATGTTAAAAATATAATAGACAGCAAAGCTATAAAATATAGCAGCAGGGAATAAGGAGGTGACCAAGCACAAGAATATGAACATAGTGCATGGATAGATTGCAGATATTGCAGAACATATGTCTAACAAGTTGGTGCATAGTTCAATAATGGTATAAATATAAGTGTATGAAATTCTAATACACCTTGCATATATTCAATTGCAATATAAACATTGTTTGAACAGTCATGGTAAAAGGCTTAATCGTGAACGTGTGTGACAAATTTTTTATTGTTTTGATAAATATGCTTCCAGAGAAGATGCTTATCGACTTTGAATCTGAGTCTATGTTATAGCATAAGCTCACACAACAATTTGTAGATATTTAACATAAAAACTCTGCAGAAAAATATGTTTGGATATTGTGTAAAATTGGTTGCCAAAGTCAAGAAGGTTGCCTGACCTAACCTATGTTCTTTATATTGCAAACAATATTGTGCACCATAGATGTCTACTATTTTGCCAATTTTACCGACTTCAGGATTAGTGGTTTGGTTTTTAACCCCTTAAGGACACATAACATGTGTGACATGTCATGATTCCCTTTTATTCCAGACGTTTGGTCCTTAAGGGGTTAAAGACATTTAAAAGGTGGCATAGTATTAATAATATTCTGAACAAAAACAATAGGTTGTTCATCAACTTTGTTTTGCCTTGCCCACCTAATAACAATGTTTGCAGTTGCTTATTGATTGAAAATAGATTGATGTAGACAATTTGAGGGAGTTCAGATTTGTGGCTTTTTTTTGGCTGATTATTCCTCATGTGTGAAGTTCTATCAAAGAGAGTAGCTTGACTGATCTCCTCTTTGAGATGATCAATGGGAAGTATGTAGCAGGAAGTGGTATTGAGGACATAAGGCTTTAAGGAACCTGAAGAAGCACATAACTCATTCCAGAAAAGACCTAACTACTGAACTCTTATAGTATTAAAATACAAACGTAACTATGTCAAAGCCCAAACAAACGTCCACACTACTGCATATCCCTTTAACACTAATGTGAAAAATCTGAATAAAAGCAGGTTCCCTCTTTGAATATGAGCTTATAGTTGTGTTTCTATTTAAAAATACATTCTACATATCTTCAGAAAATGTATCAAGAAGAATAAAAAAAAGTTTTCAAAATCAGGTGTTAATATAAACAACGTTTATGTTAATTGAAATTGCAATAAACTATGATTCAATTCATTATAACTTATTACAACTCATTATGAGAACGATATGTCTCATTTCCCTCTAAATTAATGGAATTGCTTTGTATTTGAAATTGTTAAAAATATTTTTGCTTTGGCAAACTTGTTCAAGTCACTGCCTCAGGTATACAATTATTTTTCCTACCTGCAGAAAATTAAAGAGACTCATTTTTTTTTTATTGCTGTGCATGAATTTAATGATATGCTCACCTCGACTTCTTCCGTCCCCAAAAAGTAACACAAAGATCACAGATCAGTGCTCACTATCAAAAGCTCTGCAGATGTAATAGAGTTCATAAAGATCTTATTTTTATCTCTTAGCTTTTCTGAAAAGACCTTGAATTTATCATCTAGAACAACCAGTGTCCAAGTCCAAGCTTTTACATGACCACATATTTTGCCATCCAATAACCACATAGTACAATAAAAGATAAAGACACAGCATTCTACAAAAAGAATTAAAAGACAGATAGTGACAGACTAAAGAAAATAAAGATCCTGAAACAACAAATAGAATTCTTCACGCATTTCACACTTAATAATTTGGTATCATACAGTTTAACTTTGTAAAACCTCAAAATGAGTAATCCAATAACTAAAAAACACATGCCAACTGTGTAAAATCTAACACAGCAATAGATGACTAATTTAATATAAAAATATGTATTAACCATTACATGTGCAACCTTTAAGGCAGATTCTAAGTTAAGAGAAAATTATAATATAATCTTTCAGTGCATGTACCAATACATTGTAACTTGAAAGTTGTACGTAGAAGAGCCTTGTGATTTTACCATATTTAACGAAATACTCAGACTCTTCCTCTGTACTTTGTCTATAAACTGTCCCCTTTTCCATCTCTCCACAGTTATATAATCTTCAACAGATTTATCCAGTCCCCCATCTTTTATATCCATTAGCTCCTTCTTTCCACGCTTCTCCAGAATTATATCCATGACTCCCGTCTTCCACTTCTGCCTATTTATTTATCCTTGTTGCTGTACCCTCTATCCATTGGCACCATTCCTTCCTCCTCCTTGTTGGCCACATCCTTCCTCTCTCCCCAAATATTTACCTATCAGCATGCTCTTTGCACCCCACCTGAACACTAAATCTATCAGTTCCCTCTTCTACTCCTCCGTATACTTTTCCCTATACCTTTCCCACGCTTACATTGTCATGAGTCAATTACCTCTGGAATTTTTATATTAAATAAATACTTTTATATATACATTACTGCTTCCCTGTGGTCTCCACTACTTGGAAATATTGACAAATGTAATATTATAAGTTAGATAAGTTAAATAATCTACTTTTTTGTGTTGAACTTGTTTTTTCTTCACACACCTTCAATCACTGTCTCTACTCTATACAACTTAGCCGTGGAACAAAAGTTATGCTAGGCGTATGCTGTGACTTGTTAATAAAGATTCCAGATACAATGGAGACATTTTTTTCATCAAATATAATGGTCTTTTAAGAAACGCAAGGACTTTCTAGACACAATAGGGGCTTAAGAGACAATAATAGATAAAATTGAATAAAAAAACATTTTGGAAAATTAATATTACTGCATCATTGTTGCTTCTATTCAATATTGAATAGAAATCACCAAAAACTGTAATTGATTTTAAATCAGAAAACAAGGTTTTATGTGTTACATTCAGCATGTAGCCTTGTTTTTATGGATTTTAGCCCAACAATGTATGTCTGTGATGAAATAAAAATGTTATCATCATTGGATTCTTTTATGGGTATTGGCACAAGTAATAATGTTACTATCACATCTGTGAAAAGCAGCATTTAGGCTGGCTCTACAATAAACCATATGTCTTCTATGTTTCAGTTGTAGGGCACAACACGCAGTGTTTACATGACAGTTACTCTGTCCCCAGAGGCAGATAAAGGAGGATGGTGATATGTAGGAAAGTCTGGTAGGCAAATTAAGTGCCCCACTGCTAAGCTACAGAACAAAAATGATCACAGTGCCACCCTGATGTAGCTTAGTAAAATAATAAAAAAGTGGGTGAATACATTTTAAGAATCAGGTGTTTATCATGTGTTTCTCCAGTGCTTATAGCCTATTAATTCCATCTACAACTGGACAACATTGGATGGATATATCTGAACAGCAGCAGGGGAGATGGACTTTGGGTATCAGGGGAGCTGTGTTTGTTTGTCCTTCGAAAACAATTCAACCAAACAATATAGTTGGCGAAGTCGAAAGGCTCATTGCATAGACTGCCCCTATAAATATATGCATAGAACTGTTTACAGCTTTTATGTGACATACCTCAGGGCTCGAGGAATCCCAGGAAAGAGAGAGTAAACTTTCCTTTAACAATATTACCTAACTAGCCTAATATTTTTATATATTTTATTCGTAATTCCATAAATATACCTATATTTGCATATATATAGCCTATATAGGTGCTTCCTGCTTTCTTTTACAGGGATATAAAGTAGAATTAACACTCTAATTGTAGTCATACAAACGTGTATTTCTAACTTTACAGTTATGTAGGGAAGCATTGAGGGCCTAGTGTACATGTGTGGAAATCACCGTGCTCAGCCAATCAGCATCTCCTCATAGAGATACATTGACTCAATACATCTCTATGGGTAGAATTTGGAGTTTCCAAGCGGCGTCTCCTAAGAGACAGCCAATAAAGGTGGCATTAGGCAGCAATGTAAACACTGCATTTTCTCAGAAGACACTGCTAAGTCACCAGGACAGCCTTCTTGCAGTAGAATCTGTACATTAAGTTGCATTATTTCTGGTGCATAGAGTATCTCTTTAATATTCTACTTTGATATTTCTGGAAAAAATCTGAAAAAAATGACATGCTATTCTGCCTCATATTTATGGTAAATTTGAAATTCTGTGGACCCGTGTATTTCTTGCTTACATTGCAGGCCAAAAGTGATTTTGTGTTCTGTATTCTTTTTATTTTCTATTTTTATTACTCAGCGCTAGTAGCAGAACACAGCGAGAAGTTGCATAGTGTGCAATTATATACTGTACCAAAACGACTGCCGCTGCAACATTAAAACTTTTTTTTTACCAAGCAGTACAGCATGATGTGCTAATAACGTGCTATTGTCCATGTTAATTTTAATAAACGGGTCTGGGCATTATTAGACATGAAGCTCTGGGCTTCTGAACTTCTATAGTGAGTTAAAAGTAGATTGTCTACATGTCTTTGTCTAGTAATAAGATTTATATATATATAATTATTATTGTACTGTGCCACATTATCACCTATTTATTATTTCCCAAAGCTACTATTGTCTAACAGTGTCTCTTTTCACTCAGATGATAAGTTATGGTTAACCATTCTATAATTTCATTTTTCTTTTAGCTCTCTCTAAGACTGTAGCATATGTATCTACAAAATGTGCATCTGGATAACTGTCTAATCGGATATCAACATCATTTTAATTGTGACATCCCATATGCTATACTATGTACAGGAGTATTTTTTCCATCAAAGAGACTGATTGAAAAGATATCGGAATCTTTTGCCCACCTTTATTTTATCATTCTTAGAATGCTTGTCCCCACTAAGTGGTCTCGCTCCAGTTAAAGGATCACTATAGTGTCAGGAAAACAATGCTGTTTTCCTGACAATATAGTGCCCTGAGGGTGCCCTAACCCTCAGGGTCCCCCTCCCGTGGTGTTGAAGGGGTTAAAACCCCTTCAGCAGCTTACCTTATTCCAGCGCCGGGCTCCTTCAGCGTTGGTGACCTCTCCTTCCCCGCCGACGTCAGCGGAGCCGAATGCGCATGTGTGGCAAGAGCTTCTTGCGCATTCAAAGTGTCCATAGGAAAGCATTTCTCAATGCTTTCCTATGGACGCTTTGCGCGATGGAGGCATAATATGCCTCCAGCGTCGCAGATGCGCCTCTAGTGACTATTTGGAAGACAGCCACTAGAGGCTGGATTAACCCCAAATGTAAACAGTTTCTCTGAAACTGCTATGTTTGCATCTGCATGGTTAAAACCTGAGGGACCTGGCACCCAGACCTCTTCATTGAGCTGAAGTGGTCTGGGTGACTATAGTGCCCCTTTAAGGAATGCAAAGATTAGGGATGGTAGATGCGAAATAAGAAGCATTCATTCCAGAAAATTATGTCCACATATTGAGATTATATGGAATTTCGATGGACACATACTTAGATGTTCCAGTTTTTTTTTCATGAGAATAGTACAATCCAGCATGGAGTAAATCATATTCCCTCCATGTCTATTTGTTGTCTCTCTCAATACCCTTCCTATTGTGTTTTTATACCCCACCTCCTCTAGATTGTAAGCTCGTTTGAGCAGGGTCTTCAACTACCTATTGTTCCTGTTACACTTTGTTATTGTCTCATTTTGGAAATTCCCCTCTTATTGTAAAGCGCTGCAGAATAAGCTGGCGCCATATAAATAATAATAATAATAATTATAATAATATGAAACTGGTATAGCACTAGAGAACTTTGCTAGTGTAGTATGTTCAAATAGTGGAATGACTTGGGTGATTTTTGGTTTGACCCTGGCTAGTGTCATGTTTCTTTTACCCTAGGTCTTGCCCATTAATTGACCTTGTTCTCCACAGTCGCGTTACCTCTGCTTGCAACTTTTTTTGTGCCCTGCTACAGACATATTTTTCTTAAAATCTCCAGAAGTGTTTATAAAGCATGGCAGTTTTAAGAACCGGGATGATTCTCTCTCTTGTATTTGCTCCCTATTCACTGCTGTTAGCTTCTGGCCAATATTCTGTGTTGTTGGATCCATGTCTTTCCTGACCAAATCATAATAATGAAAAAGGAAAAAAAATATTTTTGAACTCGCCCATTGTATTGTTAATTTACTAGCCAGAGCTAGAATCAGTGAGAACTAGACCTTTTGATTCACTTGAGACACAAAAGGAATTTATTTCATTTTGAAAAGAGAAAATAAATAGACAGTTTAAATATTCTTCTTCTTACATGTTATGATATTTTAGAAGCTGTTTTCAAGTAAAAGTGAAGGGTTATGATAATAACAAGGCTTGATTATATATTTCATTTCTGCGCGTTCTCCTAAACAAGTTATTATGGTAAGAGAAATATTGGAAAATGTGTTTAATGGAGCATAGTTTAGCAACACCTGTAATTTGTGTGAGACAAAAAATGCTGAATGTTTTCAAACATGATTCTCTTTAAACTGAAACAGATCAAATTGTTTCTGAAAAAACCCAAATGAAATAAATCAAAGAACATTTTTACTATTATGCAAAATATTCCCAAATAGTAATAATAAAAAGCATTATGACGTCGATTACATTCCCAATATGTAATATTAGCAGTTTATTGGCTCCCAGTAAGCCCTTAATAGGTTTTGATTGATTTAAATTGGGTAAGATTGATTTTAAGCTGATAAATACTTGAATATTTGAATATGAAACCTGATATTTCATATATTAAATATTGAATTGATGACTAAATGCCAATTATGATGGACATACTTATAGTATATGAGTCAATAAATGTTTATATTAACTAGCAAATAGTTAAAATAAGCCAGAAGGGGTAAGTATGATCCCCACAATAGTGTAAGGGGTATTTATCACCTCCCCCATGAGCAGTTAATAAGAGCTATTAAATTAATAATACACAGGAGGCCAACCTGATTATTGGGTCCAGCTGGTAGAATTTTGGACTGGCATTAAGTGCAGTCAAAATTCTATAAATATATCGGCCTAAACTAATCAATATTTTTCCCTAATAGAAAGTAATAAAGGCTGAAATATGGTTTGATTTGTAAATGTGAATAAAGAGACAATTTTGTATTAAGTATGCAAATCTGAGAGGACTATGTTGTAGCCTAGGAAAGACCAGCTACTTGCACCTACCCCCACCCAAAACAAACATTGCCAACTTTGTATGTTTCTTTCTTTCCCCAGCCATTGTGTGTGTCTCTTTCTCCCCAACACCTTTGTGTGTCTCTTTTCCCCCTTCCCCAGCCCCTCTGTGTGTCTCTTCTCCCCAGTACCTCAGTGTGTCTATTTCTCCCCTATCCACTTTGTGTGTCTCTTTCTCCGCCCAGCCCTTTTGTGTGTTTCTTTCTCTCCAGCCCCCTTTTGGTGTCTCTCTTCTCCCCTCAGCCCTCTGTGTGCCTCTTCTCCCGAAGCCCTCTATGTTCCACTCCCCCCACCCCTCTGTGTGCCTCTGCCTTCACTCTTCTATGTGCTTTTTGTAAACTCAGCCCTCTGTGTGCCTCTTACCCCCACTCAGCCCTCTTAGTGACTCTTTCCCCCAGCCTTATGTGTACTTCTTCCTCTCAGCCCTCTGTATGTCTCTTTCTAACCTCAGCCCTATGTGTTCCTCTTCCCCCATCAACCCTCTGAGTGCCTCTTGCCCTCAGCCCTCTGTGTACTTCTTCCCACCACCCCTCTGTGTGCCTCTACCCCCAGCCCTCTCTGTTCCTCTCCCCCCAATGTAGCCTTATGTGTGCCCACCCTCCATCCTGTGCCAGCTCACTTTCCACCATGTAGTATGGCCAAGCTGCAGACCGTGGTGAAAGAGCTTCTGTTTCACCTACCCGGGCTGACAGGAAGCTGTTGCACTCTAGGAGACTGCCTAATTTGCCTTGTGGTTTCACCGGCCCTGAATGATTCTTCTTTTAATCATCATTTAATCATAAGTAGCTGTATCTGTTTGATATGCAGTCAGTTACCGTTTCTCTGAATAAAGTTGTTTATTCTACAAATGTTATAGACTGAAAGCAAGAGGATGTTTTTTTATGTACATAACAAATGCAGATGATACACATGTCTCTGGAAGGTAATAGCCACTGACTGAGGACAGTTTCTGCATCTTTGAAGGAATACATTTGTATATAGATGTTATTTATTATTATTTGTCATTGGAAGCCCTTGGATAATCTGGCCTGGACAATCACATGACACTGAGAAATGTGTGTGTTATGTAAGTGACAACAATCTAAAATTTAAATTTACATTAAACATGCATTGTAAGGCAATTCGTTTCTTGGTTTACAACAAAAAATACTATATCAGAGAATTATAGAAAGACACGAAAGGTAACACCATTTAACATCACGTTGCCATCCTTCCCATATGCTCTCAAGGGTGACCTTAAGGAAATACACACATTTTGCAGAAATTGGTTCAGAGTCCAAATTTATAACTGTCATGCCAAAGGTATAAAGGAAAGACTTTACCTTTTAAAGAGTCTACAGCCCTATCCGATTGAGAGGAGTTATCTCAGGTCACAGAATGAAGCAGATTCCGTAGCGCTTTACAATATTATGAGAGGGGGGATTTAACTATAAACAGGACAACTACATGAAAACTTACAGGAATGATAGGTTGCAGATGACCTTGCTCCAACGAGCTTTCAGTCTATAGGAGGTGGGGTATAAAACAAATTAGGATACAATTAGATTTTCAACTAATCAATTTAAACAAAAAAACAAAAAATAGAAGCAGAAAGCATGCCTTTTCCGTATAGAGGTACAATAAAGTAGACATTATAGGGATATCACACAAAGTATTAAAAAACACTCAGTTGTCTTTTGTTTGCATCTTGCCTACAAACAAATTTAGAAAAAAAATGAAAAAAAACTAATCCATGTCATATCAAATAATTTCAATGATTGCTCAGCTAAATCTACATTTAACCTTTAGTGTTGCAATATACTATAACTCAGATACTCCCAGGAAGATTACTGCGCATGTATACACGTCTATTCGCTAACTGACTTTTCAGCCAATAATTGTTCTGTCTCCTAAATATTGCTCACTTGTACTAAAATCAAAGAAAAAATGCAAACTAATACTAATATAACCCTGTAACTGCTGAAAACCAAGAGTGACTTCCATCTGCCAAAAGGTGATAAGGAAATCTCCTAAATCCTATTTGATTTAAAAAATAATCCACCAGACCTATTATTAGACATAGCTGTATAAAAAAAGAGAAAGGCCAAATGAATAGCCCACAAATATTGAGTTAAAGGGACAGTATAGTCACCCAGACTACTTCAGCTCATTGAAGTGGTTGGAGGGCAATGCTCCTGTCCCACTTTTTCCTGCAATGTCAATCATCATTTTAGAGAAACTGTAATGATTACCTCTCAGGACTAATACTCCCTCTAGTGGCACTTCCTGGATCCTGATGGACACCAGGATGCCTAAATGAAGATGGACAACCTCGCGCTCTGCATGACTACATCCAGTGTCAGTGAAATCCTCATAGGAAACATTGATTCAATGCTTTCTTATGGGGAGGGCCAAATGTGCTCACAGCGCTCGCTGCACATGCACATTAGGCTCCCCCATCTGATGATGTTGAAGGACGTGGAGCGCCAACCCAGCGCAGAAGGACATAATAATTGCATGTATGTGTCTATGTTTGTCAGATTGTGTTTGTTTGTGTGTGTGTGTGTGTGTCAAGGTCTGTGTTTGTATTAGTGCGTGCATCTGTGTGTTTCAAGGTGTTCATATTCCAGTGTGTGTATCCCTGCAATCAGACACAAACATGCGTACAAACACACCACTTTAATAAAACACTAAAATGATTGTGACGAGACCAATCTCGCCACATTGCATTGGAGAAGCCTGGTTGCTCGCCTGTTGCCTTTGGATTATGGCCCCATGTTAAAAGGCTTGATTTTCCCCTGCAAAGACATGAAAGCCGGGTCATTTGGAGCTTGCCCTGTTTGAGCGGTGATACCCCAGATAGCTATGCCATGGAGCCCATTCGTATAATGAAAGACTATGGGAAAGACTTTGGCTCCATGGCAATTGAACTGTATGTGTGTGCTCTGAGCGCCATTCAGTAATAATGTGCGCTCAGATCTGAGCTATCTGGGGATATGTTGAATGTACCTGTTTTGTGCAATGGCTGCACAGTTATATGTTTTTATGTGTTTTATTGTCTTTTGCTGCCATGTGTTCAATTGAGTTTTGCCTCTGTCCTTGGAGATAATTGGATTACTTCACACTTATCTCCAGGATAGAAGACTCTGTGGAACAGGATTTGGGCAGAAAAGCCATGCTTCCTTTGGTCACAAAGGACTACGATCTATCTTTTGAACCACTGGACCAAATTTTAAGTTATGAATAATGTGGAAAAATTGTATTTCTCTGCTTGTTATAATTACATTAACCATTGTGTAAGGTAATTGTATCACAGGCAGAGGGGGGGATTTTGTGTGGGAGTGTCTGAGTGTATTGTGTTCCAAAACCCTGTGGGTGGTACTAATGTGTAAGAACGTGTACATAAGCACAATAAACCCACAGCTCTGACTGTTCATTGCTTGACCCTCAACACGGAGCTTTGTCTCGTTCTTGGGGGGATTTATTGTATGCTGTTCCACTTCGACTGCTAGGAGTGTAAACTTATTCGGATGGTTTTTCCTATTCGGCTGTTTACGGCATTCATATGGTTTCCTGTTCGGCGGATTGGTGTTCTGCAGTAGCTTTGCCTGTGTCTCTGGAAGGGGAAGATCATCTAAATGTTGGTTTAACCCTTTTATGCTGAGGTTGCCGATACAATGATATACAAGCACCCCCTTCAATCAAACAAAAACACTACACACAAAAGGACATTTGCATTTAAAATCCAACACTATATACAAACACATCCCTGCATTCATATGCAAACATGCTTACATTCAAATGCACAAACACTGCTCACAAATACAACCTTGCGAAGATGGGCAAATGGTAGATCCCTGCTGGCATCACAGCGTTGGAATTGTACTTCAGCTGGGGATTTAGCTTTTGGCCACTCTTGCACTAGAGGGGGTCCTAAAAAACATTCCTGCACCAGGACCATCTCTACATTAGTTCTGCCCCTGCTAACCACAAACTATAGACTCTATGCCCTTACAAACTACAGCCTGTCCCACCACACACTACCACCCCTATCCCCATGCACTACAGTCCAGGGATAGGCAACCTCCATCACTCCAAATCCTGTGGACTATATCTCCTATAATGCTCTTACAGCTATCATCCTAGCAAAGAATCATGTGAGATGTAGTCCAAAACATCTGGCGTGCCAAGGTTTACCTACCCCTGCACTACACCCCCAACTCATGTCCAGTAATATGATGCTTCTATGTATACTGCTAAACAAAAACACATTTTCATCAAGATAAAGTCAAATGTCTAACAAAATATGATGTTGTATATTATTGTGTTATAATAATAATAATCATTGTGTCACATTAGAAACTGGTGGAGAACAAAAAAATGGTTTGCAAGAGTATACTGAGAACGGGCAGCAGCTGAGGTAGCCTGCCCTTCGGTGGGTCCCTGCTCAGATCTCAAGCTGGTTTTTGCTCATCTTGTGCCATTACAGAGAGAACATATCTGAAGAAAATCAGACTGGTCCCACCCATACGGGCAGTCCAGATCCAAAATGCCAGCAAGTTCTCCCTGCACGAGAGATACAGCAACCCCAGACGATCATTTCAGCCTTGTTAGGCGACATCAGTGAGGCATAGCTAATATCTCCCTAGGCACCGTGAGCAAGGGGTCCATGTCTGGATTATCCCTTTAAACTTGTGGAGAACAAAAAAATGGGTTGCAAGAGTATACTGAGAACGGGCAGCAGCTGAAGTAGCCTGCCCATCGGTGGGTCCCCGCTCAGATCTCAAGCTGGATAACTCTTGCGACCCATTTTTTGCTCTCCATTAGTTTAAAGGGTAATCCAGACGTGGACCCCTTGCTCACTGTGCCTAGAGAGATATTAGCTATGCCTCACTGATGATGCCTAACAAGGCTGAAACGATCGTCTGGGGTTGCTGTATCTCTCGTGCAGAGAGAACTTGCTGGCATTTCGGATCTGGACTGCCTGTATGGGTGGGACCAGTCTGATATGCTTCAGATATGTTCTCTCTGTCATGGTACAAGCTGAGCTAAAACCAGCTTGAGTTCTGAGCGGGGACCCACCGAAGGGCAGGCTATTTTAGCTGCTGTCCGTTCTCAGGATACTCTTGCGACCCATTTTATGCTCCACATTAGAAACTGAGATAATTTGAAAAGTGAGAAAACATTTAAAAACCAATAAATTAAAATCAAGATAGAGATACATTTAATTTAATTTAACATCAATTAGTAAATGGATCTCTGAAACAAATTGAAATAACATTTAGAAATCCATTATTGTAAGCCCAACCAATGTTGTTTATCAATAATCCAATATTTCCATAATTCAGTGTGGATCCACTTATGCCACTACACCAAGGACTGTCCCATAAACCTTCCATCTGTAAGCTTTTATATCTGAAATGTAAGCACAGCAGGGGACCACCTATAGTCCATTACTATCGATTGATTACAAATCTTTCAAAATATAAAAATGATACACTCACAAACATGGCTCCTCAACAAGCACAACAACGGAGGTGTTGGGGAGGAGAAGCTGTATAATGGTCCCCTCATGAAACCCACGTTCTAGTATGTTTAGTTTCTTCTTCATATTATTATTATTAAAGAGCTGTTTGTGAAAGAGTTAATATTAAAGTAGGTCACAAATCAGGATTAGCAATGGACAGTGACAGAACATCAGAGAATTGAAAAATTGCCGGCATCTGGGAGATCTTCTGGAATCGGCAAACTCCCTACTGATGCATTGCTGCAGTTAGAGTTCATAATATCATAATAACTAACTCATCTGTTCTGTCTACTTGGCTGTGATCAGTTCCCAGAAGCAAATGAAGATGTCTGGCAAACATTTTGAGCTAAATTACATGAAAAGCGAGAACTACACTGTTATATAGTTAGTTTCTATCTTTTTTGTTGTTTTGTTTGGTAGCCACTTTTTGCTCGCCCCTAGGGTAAGTACCGATCATTAGGACAAGAAAGTCTTGATGTTTTTCTGTTAGTGTGCCTGGACGATATTTTTTTTTTTTTTTTTTTTTACAAAAAAACAGTATGACACAGAGTTTATGTTTAAAAATGTGTTCTTCAATAATTTTAATAAAAGCATTTTTTGCAGGCTACCAAATTCTAACAAGCGTCTCCCCTAGAGTTTCCAGCAAGGTGCTGATTAATTAACTGAAGTAGTGAAGCTGAATGGTGTAACAGCTGGTTAGAGATTTGTCATTAAGTTGGTAGCATCTCTTGTCTATAAGGATTCTTGCCGTGACAACCAAAATGCAAATTTCTAAGCTGTGTATCAAACTGGGAATGGGGACATAATAAAACAGCCCACGTCTTAGCTTAGTATATGTTATAGAAATGGAATATCTATTTCTGCGGAAAGGCGATCAAAAGAATTAAAATGGTTAACGATTTTTTTTTTTTATCTACACTTAAAGTACCAATAGTCTGACATTTTTAACAAGGAAGAATTCGGACAGATCAATCAAGTGAAAGAAAGAGCTCAATGCTTTGCAAATTACAGTAGCGAGCAAGGTACATTAGCAGCAAATTATATTGTAAGCTGTCAGACTGTATAGTGATTATGTACATTCTTTATGCAAGCTTCGGAGAGCAGGTTACTTTATAATGCATCAAAAATATATTTAAAAATTGTGCGAAAAATAAAAATAAAAGAGAGAGAAGCTACAAGTGACAGATGCACAGGGTACTAATTTACATGTTAGTTCAGAACCCTGGAACAGCTGAAATGAAAACAAACAAACAGATATAGAACATCTTTTATAGGAATCTGTGGGAAACACTGTGTGTTTTTGTGAAGGTCTCACAAACCTACAGTTGAACAGCATTATTAAAGGAACACTATAGTCACCAGAACAACTACAGCTTAATGTAGTTGTTTTAGTGAGTATAATAGCTCCCTTCAGTCATTGTTATGTAACCACTGCCTTTTCAGAGAAAAGGCAGTGTTTACATTGCCCCTAGGGACACCTCCAAGTGACCACTACTTAGATGGCCATTGGAGGTGCTTTCTGGCTCAGGGCTGCACGCTCTGTATGGAGACGCTAAATTTTCCTCATAGAGATGCATTGATTTAATGCATCTCTATGAGGAGGTCCTCATTGGCCAAAACAGCATTTAGCCCCGCCCCGTGCTGATTTAAGCCAATCCAATGCTTTCCCTATGGGAAAGCATTGGATTGGCAAAAAATTGGCCATTTCGATTATGTCACAAAGGGGGCGGAGCCAGCACCAGCGGACCGACACGGCGCTGGAAATAAAGTGAGTGTTAAACATTTTTTGGGGTAGTAAGGGTTGGCAAGCCACCTTAATGGTGGGTTTAGCACTTTAGGGTCAGGAATACATGTATGTGTTCTTGATCCTATAGTGATCCTATAAAATGAAGTGGTAGACAGTATGGTAGACAGCAGTAAGTTATGTTAAAGAGCAATAAGGTATGATAGACTGTAGTAAGTTATGTTAGACAGTAGTAAGGTATGATAGACAGCAGTAAGGTATATTAGATAGTAGTGTTAGATACTAGTAAGGTATGTTAGACAGTAGAAGGTATGATAGACTGTAGTAAGTTATGTTAGACAGAAGTAAGGTATTTTAGACAGTAGTAAGTTATGATGGGCAGTAGTAAGTTATGTTAGGCAGTAGTACAGTATGTTAGATACTAGTAAGGTATGATAGACAGTAGTAAGGTATGATAGACTGTAGTAAGTTATGTTAAGCAGTAGTAAGGTATGTTAGACAGTAGTAAGTTATGATAGACAGGGGTAAGTTATGATAGACAGTAGTAAGTTATGATATTGAACTGTAGTAAGGTAAGTTAGATAGTAGTAAGGTATGTTACATTTTGAGTATGATAGACTGTAGTAAGCTATGATAGACTCTGGTAAGGCATGTTAGACAGCAGTAAGGTATGTTAGATACTAGTAAGGTATGATAGACAGTAGTAAGGTATGATAGACTGTAGTAAGGTATGATAGACTGTAGTAAGTTATGTTAAACAGTAGTAAGGTATGTTATACAGTAGTAAGTTATGATAGACAGCGGTAAGTTATGATAGACAGTAGTAAGTTATGATATTGGACTGTAGTAAGGTAAAGTTAGATAGTAGTAAGGTATGTTAGACAGCAATAAGGTAGGCTAGACTATAGGACGGTATGTTAACAGAGACTTTTGAGTACTTTTTTTTTCTTTGACTTCAAGGCTCATTTTCCATCAATTTAGTCTTTAATTTCAAGTTCCAATAAATAAATAAAAACTAACACCAATAACATTTAAAACTGGAATGAATGATAAGTAGATCTCCAGATCGCCCATCATGCTTTGAAAAATGATATAAAATAATAAATAAAATATTACAAGACATACCAATAAAACCTATATTTACATTTACAGGGATGCGATGGTCACCAGAACTACTACATCTTAATATAGTTGTTCTGGTGTATTAAGCCTGTTGCAGCTGGCTTTTTAATATATACACTTTGCAAAAAAAATGTAGTGTTTACATTACTGCCTATTAACACCTATAGTGGCAGTCACTCAGTGCTGCAGATTGTGGAGCATTGATGTTTATCATTTCCTAGCTCTGCCTGGAAACGTTGAAAGCACCCCACAGAGATGCATTGATTCACTGAGGTGCAGTGCAATATTTTGCCTTCCTATGATCTCCTATGGTAAAGCAATGGATTGGCTGAGATCATCAAGATGGATGACCTCAGCCATGAAGGGGGAGCGGGGCGGGGCCATCTGCAGTGAGACCCGCAGACCACTGAAAATAGGTAAGTTAAATCACCTTTTTAAGATAAGGAGAGGGAGGCCAGAAGCCTAAATTATTATTTTAAAACTATGGTGTCAGCAATACATGTTGTACCTGTGTTAAGATTGTGCCTCACCGGTCAAAAAAAAACATCTAGATAGTTTACATGCTTCTCTTTGCAGATGTTTACATGAACATGTTTTGCATTGAGAATGGTAGCTTTATTGCACTGTTAACAATACGCATAATAACAGCACATCAAATACCCAGGGCCGGCCTTAGGGGTGTGCGAGCTGTGCGGCCGCACAGGGCGCCATGGCAGCAGGGGGCGCCCTATGGCTGACACAGCTTGCACACCCCCTGCCCTCTACCAGGGCTTAGCAGCGAAAGAGACTGTAGGAGGCGGAGCCAAGCAGCCGATGGGGGCGGAGCCAAGTGGTCGGCGGGGGCGGAGCTAACCGAGGCCTGAATCTGCTGCCTGGTAAGTGAGACCATAGTGCCCCTGCTCCCCCTATAGTACCCCTGTTCCCCATCTATCCCTATAGTGCCCCCCTCTTCCCCTATAGTAATCCTGTTCCCCATCTATCTCTATAGTGCCCCCCTCTTCCCCCCCCCCTCTACCCCTATAGTAACCCTGTTCCCCATCTATCCCTATAGTGCCCCCTCTTCCCCTATAGTCTTCCCCTATAGTACCCCTGTTCCCCATCTATCCCTATAGTGCCCCCCTCTACCCCTATAGTAACCCTGTTCCCCATCTATCCCTATAGTGCCCCCTCTACCCCTATAGTACCCCTGTTCCCCATCTATCCTTATAGTGCCCCCCTCTACGCCTATAGTAACCCTGTTCCCAATGTATCCCTTTAGTGCCCTCCTCTTCCCCTATAGTGCCCCCTCTTCCCTATCGTAACCCTGTTCCCCATCTATCCCTATAGTGCCCCCCTCTTCCCCTATAGTGCACCCTTTACCCCTATAGTAACCCTGTTCCCCATCTATCCCTATAGTGCCCCCTCTACTCCTATAGTAACCCTGTTCCCCATCTATCCCTATAGTGCCCCCTATCCCTATAGGGCCCCCCTCTACCCCTATAGTAACCCTGTTCCCCCTCTACCACTAAAGTGACCCCCTCTACCCCTATAGTACCCCTGTTCCCTATAGTGCCCCCTCTACCCCTATAGTACCCCTGTTCCCCATATATACCTATAGTGCCCCCTCTACCCCTATAGTGCCCCCATCTACACCTATAGTGCCCCTGCTCCCCTTATAGTACCCCTGTTCCCCATCTATCCCTATAATGCCTGCCTCTACCCTTATAGTGCCCCTACTCCCCTTATAGTACCCCTGTTCCCCATCTATCCCTATAGTGCCCCCATCTACACCTATAGTGCCCCTGCTCCCCTTATAGTACCCCTGTTCCCATCTATCCCTACAGTGCCCCTGCTCCCACTATAGTACCCCTGTTCCCCATCTATCCCTATAGTGCCCCCTCTACCCCTATAGTGCCCCTGCTCCCCCTATAGTACACCTGTTCCCCATCTATCCCTATAGTGCCCCCCTCTACCCCTATAGTGCCCCCTCCTATACTCCTATAGTACCCATGTTCCCCATCTATCTCTATAGTTCCCCCTATCTACCTCTATAGTGCCCCTGCTCCTCGATCTACCCCTATAGCACCCCTGCTCCCCATCTACCCCTATAGTGCTTCCCCATTTACCCCTATAGTGTACCTGATCCCTCCATCTACCCCTATAGTGCCCATGCTCCTTATCTATCCCTATTGTGCCCATGCTCCCCCTATATTGCCATTGTTCCCTGTCTACCCTAGTGACACTGCTCCCCTTATCTACTGCTATAGTGCATTGCTCCCACATCTACCCCAGTGCCCCTGCTCCCCCTATCTACTGCTATAGTGAACAAAAATCACACACGGTCAATACACACACATATCAGACACAGTCAATACACCCATTACAAATATGGCACACAGAGAACACATCACACAATCACGTCTGACACACACATGATAAATGTAGCTGTCTTCCGAGTTCCGGCCAATCAGAACGTTGCTTACCACAGGAAAGCTCTGATACTGTAAGTGCCTGAGCTCAGGAGACAGTTGCTGATGGTCTGCACCCAGTGAAGGCACCGACCATATTCCCAGCAAACTGTATCACCAGAGATCAGCATGCCCTCCCTCCATGCAAGGTAATGACAGGGAAGAGGTGATAAATATTTGTTAATTGTTAAATTTTCATTTAATAAATCCCCTATACACATGGATGGCGGGGGGGGGGGCTGTTAAGATTTTTCGCACAGGGCGCCTGAAGGCCTAAGGCCGGCCCTGCAAATACCACTGTATTTTGTGCTGTGATGTCATGAGATACAGGCATGTACCACATGCATGGTGAAATTTAAATATGGTATTTCAATAGACTACATGTATCTGTGAAACAACAAACACTTTAAAGAGCATGACCTGATGCTGTTTGGTAACCATTGATAGCCTTAGAAAACAGGACAATACATTGACATGTTTTTTTTTTAGGTCATTTCGCCATTGTATGAAGTAATAAATCCAGTTAGAGCAGACTAAGCGTGTATGAAGTTCCTACAGAAAATGGGGTGTTTTTTATTGCAATACCTTTTACCTGCAGAATTAATCAAGACAGGAACAAGCTGAACTTACCATACAACAGATAATATTTATAATTTTATTTCTTTGTCACAACAAAAACTGGAACTCCCCCACCTGTGGCTACATTTCAGCCAACACTGCTACCTAATCTCAAAGGGACACTATAGTCACCAGAACACTACAGCTTAATGTTGTGGTTCTGGTGAGTATAGTATGTTCCTGCAGGAATGTTCATGTAAACACTGTCTTTTTAGAGAAAGGTTAGTGTTTTCATTGCTATCTAGGGACACCTCCAGTGGCAATCAAATTGACAATCTCCTATGGGAAAGCTCTGAATTGGCTAATACCGTCAATTCTAATGAAGTCAGCCAAGGAGGCGAATCAGGGGCTGGGCAAGTGCCTGCAGACATGCACAACCTTGGAATAAAGGTAAGGTTTATAACTTTTTAAAGGAAAATCCTAAATATTAGTTGCGAATTTCAGTCAAAGCTATAGAAAAGTAATAGGATATTTAGAGTATTTATGTTGCCAATTTGTGACATCCACATGTAAGACAATATATAAAATAGCATAATGCAGAAAAATTAATTAACTTTTTTAGTGCAAACACCGTGGAGGTAATAATATATAGATTGAACATTTAGATATGTATGTTTAACCCCTCGAAATGAAAAAATTCATTTGAATGGCAAAATGAGTCATTGGAGGGCTCCTTTTAATTTTATATTGTTTTACTTGCACTTTAACAATAAATTACTTTTTGGACCAGATTGTTTTATAAGGCTTCTATTTCCCTGGTTTTTATTCCATCCCCGGTGGAGAGTTATATCACCGATGCTTTATATCTTGAGCTTTTGTGTGATCCATCAAGTGTAGGCAGGTTGTGTTTACACATCTACTGTTTATCTTTAGCTTAACACTACTTCACAAAATCTACTGCATTCTATCTTTAAGTGTAAGGTCCAACATTATCTATATTCAAAAAAGAAGATCTGACCTCATATACCTAGGGGGGTTGTACCGCACTTGTTAATGTTTCTGAACTTTTCTAAGCTTTTTAAGTATGAGTGCTCATTTGGTGTGTTTTAGTTCTACATATATAGTCATACAATATTATTATTTTTTTCTTTTATTTCTGTATTTCTATTTGTGAACATACTTGTATGTATATTGCATTATTTTGCACTTAGGTTTTTTTTGAGTGAACCTTTACATACGGTTTTAACATTTTATTTCTTATTTGTTGTTCAGCCATAGTGATTTGAAATGCAATGAGCAGACATGCATAGCTCATTGTGGCCACATTTGACACATGGGAGCCTCAAGTATCAAGTAATACCTTAGATAGATACAGTATCCTCTATTAATATTTACCTTTGGTAAATATGAGCAAAGGAGGCTTAACAAATTATCTTTAATGTTTAACCTTTTGATCTTTTGTACAAAAATTACACAAAAAATATTTGGCTCTCATGGATATCAAACAATTGTAGACACAAACCAGGTTTATAAATAGTTTTTAGGCAATGGTTTGGTGCACACAGATAAGTAGCCATATGGAAAAGTACCTCATGCCCACATCTCACCCAAAAAGTACCTCATGGCTCTTTAATGTTTTGGGGCTGTCTACCAGAGGACCTGGACATTTTGTTAGAATGCATGATGTCATGGATTCTATGAAATATCATCAGGTATGAAATAAACTCCTGACTTCCTGTGAAAGAAAGCTTAAAATGGGAGGTGGTTGGATCATCTAGCAGGACAATGATCCAAAACATACATCACAAACAATACAAACATGGTTTACTGAACTCCTGGCTTGAACTCTATTGAAAACTGTCGGGTGAACTTGAAAAAGAGAGTCCACCAGTGTCGACCTTAAAATCTGGAGAGATTCTGTATGGAGGAATGGTCTCAGATCCCTTGCAATGTATTCTACAAACTCATCAGGCATTATAGGAGAAGACTCAGTGCTGTTCTTGGCAAAGTGAGGTAGCACAAAATATTGAATAAAAGGATTCCAATAATTATGCCACACAAGTATTTAATTTTTTTTTTAAATAAAATGTATCCTCTTAGTCAACCAGGTGCACTAAAATATGTAATATTAATTGAAATAATTTAAATATATTTTTCTCATATGATTTCATAAGGGGTGCCAAAACTTGTGCCACACATATGCTTAACAAATATTTTTTTAGTTTTTTTTTTTTTTTATAAACTTGTGTTGTATTGTTTGATATCCATGAGAGGAGCAGAGTATTTTGTGTATTTTTTTAACAAAAGGTTAAACAATAAAGACATTTTTACAGCCTTCTTTGCTGATATTTACCAAGTGTGCCAATATTAATGGAGGGCACTGTAGATAGACAGACAGACAGATAGATAGTTAGATAGATAGAGACACATTTCTTGTGGTTGGACATGGTAAATGATTGCAGATACATAAATGTCTGAAATGGAATATGGAGCAACATTGCTAGCACATACACTGAGCATCATTAGATCATAGATACTTAGCAGAAGGGAAGGCTACCGTGAACTTATAATAAATGATACATGATATCTTTTAATGCAATTTTACATTGCTATTTCTATTGACTGCTTCATGTATTCTGTATGTATTCTGATATGTAGCTATATCAGAGGATTAAAGCTGTGGGAAACTTGCTGAATAGTTTAATGTGAAAAAGAGGCATTCCAAAAGTGAATAGACATTTTTTGAAAATTAATTACACTCATAATGTCAACTAATGAGGCTCATTATGTCAGCTGAATTAAACAATGAAACAAAGCATTAAGAAAACCAGTGAAATATATGATATTACTCAAATAGATAGGTTGAAAGCTCAAGCTGAAATTTTAATAGAATTAAAGGTTAAGCTGGAGAAATAACATTGTTTTTTCTCAGTGCTACTTTTTTATCCCATGTGTTCCATATTTGTATATCAAGCCTTATATATCTATACATATTACACTAGATTTTGTTGTGTCTTTTTTTGTGCTAGAAAATTTCATCAATTACCACTCTTCCCTTTTTATAAGGGTAAGAGTGCATTTGTAGCTCTTCACTGGGTCCACTTATAATACTTGGTTTACTCTGAATTATTGAATGATTTTGTGTAAAATTGAGGGCATTTACATGTGTGTATTGGCTGCTATTGATTACTTGTTGGTGATATACCAACAGTACCATTAAACTGGGTAATAGTAACATCCTCAGGATGTTGGGCAAAATAATTATATCTCCAAGATGTACTTGGAAATCAGAGTAATCTGAATGTACCTTTCCTGGTTAAATACTTTGTTATAATTATTATACACACCATATAGGCCCCTTTATTGCACAGATCACTTTTAGAAATCATGCCTATTGGCTTGATACAACTATAGCACATTTAAAAGCAACCTGGAACTGTTGCAGTATTCTGCCATCTGACATAGAACTCTTAATTTTACCTTTGATTCTGTCCTCCCTGGGAAAATGCTAGCACTGTGATTTTGTGGGTGGTTCTATGTTTAGATCTTTGGATTTATTGTTTTTACATGGTTTTATATTGAGCTATTGCAGATTTGAATGTTATTTTCTCATATTCTGGCCATGCTTGTTTCTGGTAGATGAATAAGTGCTGAAAACATGCTTCTTATATGCCTAAGTGTTATTTGGTTGGTGTTTTTTTTTTTTTTGTCGTTTTCTTTTTTAGACTTGCCACAGCAGAAAGATTTGTTTGGCCGAACCATTTTCCCGAACATTAAATTTAGTTTGTGACCTCTGGCACTCATTCAGTGGATAGTTCAGCTCATCCAAATATCGTCCATGGAACATAATCGGAAAAATGATTTCCAACCAACCAAGTAACCAACAGAGGGAAAAAGAGGAGGTGCAGTAATACAAAAAAAAAATATATATATATATATATAGTATACATAAATAATTTCTTTTACTGCTCCTCGTTGTTTCCCTCTGTTGGTCAATTCTCATTTTATCTGTGAATAAAATTAACATTTAGTGTCTAGCCCCTAGCCATCAATTATTTTTTTTCCCCCCATTAGTCTTTTTTTTTGGCACCTTGGGTGGAACTTTGATTCCCAAAGCACTAATCGTTTGCTATGTTATCTGTCTTTATGGCGATCTACCTAAATTTAGACATTGCAATTCTGCCAAAATTGAGTGCACAAGTCTATTCCGTTTTCTACTTTTTTCTCTTTATTTTCTCTCCATTTCATCTGCTTCCCTCTATTGATACTTCATCATGCGTTCTGAACTTAATTTTTAAGAACAAACTGGGTCTGATTAATGCTTCCCAATTTTCCTTTCAATGTGACTCTTATTTGACTATTGCATTCATAACATTTCAAATAGCTTAACACCTCCAATATGTAGAGACCTCACTTTATGAAAAAAAATACATAATTTCTATGTGTAGATCTCACTTTCTTAAAATTGCGTGGAAAATATTTGTTTGGTTCAGTCATGGATTAAGGAGATATTAATGCAGAACTTTTATTTTCTAAGTTACAATATCTGATACAAAATATACTTACTAAATATCCTTTTTGAATCATATTGACTCTCTCTGTGTGTGGGTTAGTTCTCCTACAACTTCCTGGACACTAAAACAATCATTCTTATTGTTACGGCTCCCCCGGTAGGGTTACTGCCATATAGGACGTTTCCTTCCTGAATGCAGAGGTAGCTACTGAGCACTCCAAACTGCCGAACAGCAATCACATGAACCAGTTGGTCTCCAAAAGAGCCGAATAAGCGTAATCCATACAAATAATCCCCCCAATGACGAGACAAAGCTCCGTATTGAGGGTCAGCAGGAATCTGATTTAATGTTGGCTACATGCCCGGTATTTATGCTGGTCTCCCATCTGGTGGACACTCCCCTAGGGGACCAAATGGGAAACTGTGACAAGGACATTGCAACAACCAATCACAGAGTTACATACATAGCCATTCCCCTTTTATTACCCAGGATCCTCTGCTCTGCCCGGGGAGATATTTGTGAAGTAATTCAATTATCTCCCAGGACAAAGACCAAACGCCATTTTAGATGACAAGGACAAAAAGGCATAAAAATATATAACTGTTCAATATTAAAACATAATATAGGCATTCAACAGGTCCTCAGATAGCTAGGATCTGAGCGCACAAAAGTACTGAATAGCGCTCAGATCCAATCGCTGAGTCAGTGTTCACAAATTCTGTTCTTCGTACGAATGGGCTCCACGGGATGGCTATCTGGGTTATGGTTTATTCGTTCACAAAGTACCGAACAAAGGGCCGTTTGAGGATTTCTACCGAAGGAGAAGGGAGGTCGGTGGCTTCAGTGGTGTTCGTGCCAAAAAGTGTCCGTTTTGAGTTCCATGAGTTGGCCGTCGAATACCACTGAGCTTTCGTGGATTTTAAATGGCCGCGACCTCGTGTTCGGTATACGAATGACAGCCACCCAGCGGCAGCATCAATTAAGAGGTGTTTGCGGTTAACCTCAACGTTCTAATGGGGCCAAGAGGTTAACCAGTAGCACACTTCTCTACTGGATGGCCGGCCGGTCGGGAGTTTGATTCGGTAGTTGAAAAGGGAACGGTATAGAGTCCACATGAACGGGAAAACACAAATTAAAATAATGAATGAAGAATAAGTCTCTGTAAGTTCAAGACAGAGAGATCTGTCACACTTATACACAAAGCTGTCCTAATGGAATATGATACTTTACTTTTCTGAAAATAGTTCTTTTGATTTCTTACCAGCTATTGCTTGGGTGGCTCAGAAAGTCACTATAAGGGGTCCTTTGATTCAGTTATACACTCAAGGCAAAAAACTGCTTCAAAGCCAATGAAGTTTGCAGACCAGATAAATGTATTTATAATAAGTTAAGACTTTGTTTCGCTATAAAATATAGATGTGAAGCTTCTTGACAAGATTTTTTTCAAACAGATTTTCCTCACTCATACTCAATGTCACATCTGACCTGAGGGGGTTTATCTGGCAGGTTGGCTTAACTAAACACAAGATAAGCAGTGGATCTCATCTTGTTAGAAACCACTTAGAAATCTATTGATAGGCTTTAATACCCTTTTTTTATTTTGACTATTGTCACATTGGGGTTTTGCAAACACTTTTATTATTGAGGTGGAAGCAATTTACCTAGGGAACAGGTGTTGGCCTTTGGGTTTTCTCCTGACCCTTTTAAAATCCACAGTTGAACTTGGCAGGGCTACATTCTCTCTCTTCTCTTGTTTGCACTTTCTCTTGAACTTTTGGGGTCATTTGTTCTCATTTTTTAACATAGCTTCCAGACATCACATGGTCATTTATAATTGTTTATTTTTACTTTAGTTTCAGAGTTAGTCCTATTATTTAACAGGCTTAGAGAAGACAGATTTTAAGAGATGTATACATCACCCACCAATCACTATGCCTCTCTTGGTGGGTGATGTATACACAGTTTTATGAGACTTTCTTCCTCTCCATACCTTGTTTTATTTCCCTCTAAATTAGGGATAGGCAACCTTCGACACTCCAGATATTGTGGACTACGCTTGCAATGAGGTTTCAGAGGTTAAGGAAGTTTTTAGTGTTTTTGCCAATGATATACGGCAGGTTGCTTCCACACTGTCATTCTCTGAAGTTCTGCCTGTGCATAACATTCAGAACGACAGGCGGATGCGTATTAGGGACTTTAATTTGTGGCTTGGTGAATGGTGTCGGGAGCAAGGTTTTGGCTTTATTTCTCAAGGTAGCTCTGTTTGGAATGGAGATAAGCTGTACAAAAAAGATGGTTTGCATCTTTCTCAAAAGGGAACAAATGTTTTCAGTGAGCAGTTCAGAGGTTTTGCTAGGATGTATTTAAACTAGGAGGGGGGGGGCAAAAGGGTGATAAAACATCAATCCAATTGTCCCCCAAAACAAGGACAGAAGGTGCCTGTAGCAAGTGTGTTAAAAAATGATAAGCTTAGAGTCATGTCTACAAATGCTCGCAGTTTAGGGAATAAGATCCATGAACTTGTGGCAATAATGGCAACTGATAGTGTAGATTTAGTCGCTGTTACTGAGACATGGTACAATGAGAAAAATGACTGGGACATAGCAATACCAGGGTACTCTTTATATAGGAAAGATAGGGAAGGCAAGAAAGGGGGAGGGGTGGCCTTGTATGTGAAGGATAGCATAAAATCTAGCCTAATAAAAGTTAGTGAGGCAAACATAGAGTCCGTTTGGGCTACGTTAGAATTTGGTAATCACACAGTAACTCGTGTAGGTGTGATTTATAGGCCCCCAGGACAAATTGAAGAGTTAGATAATCTACTAGTTGAGGAAATAGCTAAAATGACAATGAAGGGGGAAGTTATCATCATGGGTGACTTTAATCTTCCTGATGTAAATTGGAAAACAAAATTAGCTACTTGTGCCAGGAGCACACATATTCTAAACTCCCTACTGGGATTGTCTCTAAAACAAGTTGTTGAGGAGCCAACTCGTAAAGAGGCCATACTAGATTTAGTGTTAACAAATGGAGATTTGGTATCAGATATTACTGTAGGTGAAAGTTTAGGATCCAGTGATCATCAGTCAGTGTGGTTTAATATAAGAACAGTGACTGAGTCACACCACACAAAAACAAAAGTTTTAGACTTTAGAAAAACAGACTTTTCTAAAATTAGAATATGGGTAGAGGAGTCATTATCAGACTGGAGCAATTTAAATGGAGTCCAAGAGAAATGGGATTATTTAAAAGTTGCACTATTGAAGGCAACAGAAAATTGCATTAGGCTTGTCAGTAAAAGCAAAAAATTCAAGAAACCACTGTGGTACTCCGCAGATGTGGCCAAAATAGTTAGAAACAAAAAGTTAGCATTTAGGAATTATAAAAAAAAACAGAGTGAGGAAGACAAAATGATCTATAAGATTAGGTATAAAGAGGCTAAGCAAGTTATAAGAGCTTCCAAATCACACACAGAAGAGAAAATAGCACAGTCAGTAAAAAAGGGGGATAAAACATTTTTTAGATACATACATGAGAAAAGAAAAGTAAAACAAGGATTAGTTAGATTGAAAACAAAAGAAGGAAGGTATGTAGAAGAGGATAAAGGTCTAGCTGACTGCCTCAATTAATATTTTTGTTCTGTATTTACCGATGAAAATGAAGGAAAGGGACCTCAGTTGAGAAAAAGGATAAATGAGTCATTTATTACACGTGAGTTTACAGAGGAAGAGGTTCTATTTCAACTGTCAAAAGTAAAGACAAATAAGTCAATGGGACCTGATGGAATACACCCAAAGCTATTAAAAGAGCTTAGTGGTGTACTAGCAAAACCATTAACAGATTTATTTAACCAATCATTGTTAACAGGAGTAGTCCCAGAAGATTGGAAGTTAGCGAATGTTGTGCCCATTTACAAGAAAGGTAATAGGGAGGAGTCGGGCAACTATAGGCCAGTAAGCCTTACTTCAGTAGTGGGGAAAGTGATGGAAACCATGTTAAAGTATAGGATTGATGAACATCTAAAAACACATGGATTTCAAGATCAGAGACAACATGGGTTTACTTCAGGGAGATCATGCCAAACTAATCTTATTGATTTTTTTGATTGGGTAACTAAAATTATAGATCAGGGTGGTGCAGTAGACATTGCTTACCTAGATTTCAGTAAGGCTTTTGACACTGTTGCACATAGAAGGCTTATCAATAAACTGCAATCTTTAAGTTTGGATTCCAATATTGTTGAATGGGTAAGGCAGTGGCTGAGTGACAGGCAACAGAGGGTTGTAGTTAATGGAATATATTCGAAGCTTGGACTTGTCACCAGTGGGGTACCTCAGGGATCTGTACTTGGACCCATTCTCTTTAATATTTTTATTAGTGATATTGCATAAGGTCTTGATGGTAAGGTATGTCTTTTTGCTGATGATACTAAGATATGTAACAGGGTTGATGTTCTAGGAGGGATAAGCCAAATGACAAATGATTTAGGTAAACTAGAAAAATGGTCAGAATTGTGGCAACTGACATTTAATGTGGATAAGTGCAAGATAATGCATCTTGGACGTAAAAACCCAAGGGCAGAGTACAGAATATTTGATAGAGTCCTAACCTCAACATATGAGGAAAGGGATTTAGGGGTGATTATTTCTGATGACTTAAAGGTAGGCAGACAATGTAATAGAGCAGCAGGAAATGCTAGCAGAATGCTTGGTTGTATAGGGAGAGGTATTAGCAGTAGAAAGAGGGAAGTGCTCATGCCATTGAACAGAACACTGGTGAGACCTCACTTGGAGTATTGTACACAGTACTGGAGACCGTATCTTCAGAAGGATATTTATACCTTAGAGAGGGTTCAGAGAAGGGCTACTAAACTGGTTCATGGATTGCGGGATAAAACTTACCAGGAAAGGTTAAAGGATCTTAACATGTATAGCTTGGAGGAAAGACGAGACAGGGGGGATATGATAGAAACATTTAAATATATAAAGGGAATCAACACAGTAAAGGAGGAGACTATATTTAAAAGAAGAAAAACTACCACAACAAGAGGACATAGTCTTAAATTAGAGGGACAAAGGTTTAAAAATAATATCAGGAAGTATTACTTTACTGAGAGGGTAGTGGATGCATGGAATAGCCTTCCAGCTGAAGTGGTAGAGGTTAACACAGTAAAGGAGTTTAAGCATGCGTGGGATAGGCATAAGGCTATCCTAACTATAAGATAAGACTAGGGACTAATGAAAGTATTTAGAAAATTGGGCAGACTAGATGGGCCGAATGGTTCTTATCTGCCGTCACATTCTATGTTTCTATGTTTCTATGTTACGCCTCCCATAATTCTCTTACAGCCATAATACTGGCAAAGAATCAGGGGAGATGTAGTCCACAACATCTGGAATGCCAAATGTTGCCTAACCTTGTCTACATGCTCCTTTGTATGTGAATTTATCCATGCCCCTTGTGTGTGTCTCACTCTATTCCCTCCATGAAATTGCAACTCTCCGTGCCACATTCTATGTCATCCTTTTTTGTGCCTTACTGAATCTCACAGTTGTGTGTGCGCCACTCTCTATGCCTCTTTGTATATGCTTTTCATGATGCTTCCCTTGTGGTATACCCCTCTCCAAACCATGCAGATTAATTAGCTATTTGAATGTTGGTTCAGTTGTACCCTCGGCATTCGAATGATTAAGGAAAAAAAGTGGAAATCTCTATGGTTTTCTAGAATGAATGCAGATCTTAACTGCACACTGTAAGACATTTTCACAAGCACTAAAGAAGAAAAATTAAATAAAAAGCACATATCCAATTTACTTTTGATCATTTCACTACCAGAAGAAGTGGTACTAAACTTAGTTCTCCCAAATGATGAGGGGGGAAAAGGAGTCATGAAAGATGGTGAGAACCATCGTTCTAATTTGTCTCTTGTGCAGCTTAGTATATGCTCTATAGGACCATCTCTCTGTAGCTGGACACAGGAAGACAGGGTACATGGTGGTCACTGTAAATATACAATAGACACTAGCTAGAATTGTGGAACCAAAGTTACATGATAAGGCTCATTGCAATTACTGGATACTTTCACAAGTTATGAAAATAATTTGGCAGACTGAATATTTATGCTCTTTCTTTTGTATTTTCTTTGCAAACATTTTCATTTTCTTCAAAATTTTATTTTTCTTTCCATGTTTAGTCTAAAAATTGACAATTGTTATTTGTAAGTCACACTGTTTTTTGATTGCTCCATAATATTCCCAATAATGTTACATTTTATTTTGTAATTTACAGTTGCAGTCTAAAGGAATGGCAATCAGCACACAGTGTCACCAGAAGCGAAACATCTCGTCCTAACCAGTGGCCATCACCTAACAAAGTAATATTTAGAGTACTTTTCCCCAAGTAATCCTGGATAATGGGTAGAGTCTGTGTGCCCATCTCACTTTCATGGCTGCCGTATCAGTTGGATACCCTCCTGGGTGCTAGTTGCCTGCCGATTCAATTCCTGGTGTTGATCTTCTACCCAGCTGACTCATCCAGTTTTTCTAACACCTGCTATCCACCCTACAGAAACACACTGATATATTATCGTGTCGAGTCAGGACATTTATAAGTGTCAGGACATTTTTTTTTTTTTTTAAACCTTAGACTTCCCTGAGGAGAAGTCTAAGAATCCGCTTGTTTTACATATTATTACTACTGAGTAGTTATGGAGAATTTTAAGGTGAAATACATAAAATCAGGCTAAAATAATTATGCTATCAGTGTAGTTTAGTTGAAGACGTTTTCCAAAACAAACATTTTGATCTACAAGTTACAATTTGATTTTAAATTAATTACAAAAGTGCGCAACCTGTTAATTACAAGAGTACGCAACTTGTTAATTGCAAGAGTATGCAACACAGTAAAGCTTGAACTGTGCTTGTGTAAGTTCCTATGTTGCAATATATGGTTTAGTATATGTGGGAACTGTTAGTATATATGGGATCAATATACATGAAGCACATTTGACAGCATTTATGGGACAAAGTGACTATATGGGGGCTATAGATAATTTGTTCATAATTAATATAAAGATTTTCATCGTTGGACAATTAGTTAACATGCTTTCTATTCTTACATAAAAGACACATGTATGTATACATATGCCTTCTATATATGTAAACATTAAGTGTATAAAATCATTTTATATGCTATCTAACTTTCATTAAGATACAGGACCCATCAAATGTATATTTACAATACAATATATTCATTTATTATTAGCATTTTAAAACATTAACCTATTCCCCAGTGCTTTACAATTATAGAAAGGGAATATGAAGAAGGCCCTGATCAAACAAGCTTTGACTTTTCTAAATATAAATAGACTTTGTGGATACACAGCTCATCCCTCTCTTGTCATTTTGCACTCATATTAACCTTTTGAATACATTGCTTTGACAGTCTACCCTACAAGACTTATATTCAAGCATCATGAATTGCTGAAGATTGTACAATTCTTCATGTTTAATACTTCTTTGCATTATTTGATCCATATAGTTGCAGATATTTTTCCTATAATATGACTTCGAGAGATGCAAAATTTCCATTTTCAAATGGTATAATTCGTGTCGCAATCATCTGTTACATCACAAAATACGTATTGAAATAGGGAAATGTTGACTGGACATAATTTTTTCTTGCGTTTTATGATTTATGTTGCTGTGCTGTTGTCAAATGTAGTTATTATACATGTAAACCACATGAAAACCAATGGATGATGCGAGAAAACAGCCACTGGGGCCGATACATCACTTTATCTAACGCATACTTTTATATGGATTCATAATATGCTTTGTTTAGAGGCTATTACAATGCAACAATATCCATCGTGAGTGTCTGTAGATGGGGAAAAGGGATTCGCTCCCCTTGAAATGTATACCATGCCCAACGGTTTACCCATGCACTTATGGGAAAGCCCTTATACATTTGTGTCTAGAGGCTCATGGAATGTAAATCTAGCAATGGATTTAAGATGTGTGTTTTAATGTTACTTAAGTTTGGCAAAAATGTCTGTGGGATCCCATAAGGCATTTTCAAAGATACAGTAAAATCTAGTTTATTTTTCTCCTCTTGAACTTGTAATAGCTCTAATAATTCCATGCCATGTATTTAAAAAAATAGTTTGCCTTGATGCTGTACAATTATTATTGATGATAACAATATAAGACTACACAATTATTTAGTTCAAACCAAAGTAATAAGATCTATATCTCCTGGTGGCTTCCATCACACTTATTTATAAAAATTAAAAGGCAGAAAAACATGTATATCTTGCCTAGTGGACAAACAAATCAGATTATTAGGATGCAGGATTAGGATGGTACAAAACAGCAAACAATTATTAGTGAAGAGTAGCAAGATACAAGCGACGACGACCGGAGAAAGACAACAAGACCCATCACACCATCCCTGGACCACAACGGAACCCAGGCTCCTGGCAAGAGGGTACCAGCTCTGACAGAGCACCGGGGCGGAAGGAAAGCCTCACCTCCAATACGCCATGATACTCCCCAGAGAGATTGAGCCCCAATATAAGACACACACCTTGCAGGGGTGTTAGATGAAAGACTAACCCACTGACAGAGGGGACCTGCATGAGAGCCAGCAAACAGGGTACAAGGAGAACCGCATGGAGCACATTTTCGTATGTTTAGCACATATGTCAAACTCACACGCATCCACTAGCACGCACCGAGTCACGATTCTCCTACACACTTAGCCTATTGATCTCATGCTTTTATTCCTAAATTTATGTAGCTTGTCTAGCATAATCACTACTAGCTTACTTAAACGTGCTATGAGCTTATAATCAGATGATCCAGCATATATTTCATGTGAATTCACTCTTTGTTTCTCTTCTGTCAATCCTGCTTCAACTATTTAAAATTTGTGCATGATATACCTCCTGCCACATTTGTAATATGTGATATTTAGCCTAAGGAGTGCCGTCTGGGTACCTCAAGCATACCTGTACCTAACTTATGCACTGCAAAAATATGAAAGAAAAAAAAAAAAGTAATCTGTGTTAAATGTAGCAATATGTGTACTTATAAGGTGATGTATACATGTGCTAGTATTTAAAGTACAACAAGTGTTCTGGAAAGAGCAATACAAATTTAAATAATTTAATAAAGTGGCAAAAAACATAAAACAACCATATGCAATATATTTATGAAGGTGCTAAAACAGTCAGAAATTTGTGCAATTCATATGCAATTTAAAGGTGAAATCAATATGTACAGTGCCTCAACCACGGAGACTAGAAAGCAAAATCCAAATGTATCGTGCACAAAATATAAGTAAATGTACTAATCCAGCTATTTATATAGCTTGTATACTTGCTTCCACATCAATACCTTCAAAATAAAAAGAACAAATTCATAGTGCACAATATATCCCTTTAAAATAATTTCCTTAAGAGAGCAAATCACAAACTATGAGTGACTGAATGACACTAAAACTTCCTCGTATCGGGAAGACCAGACCTTTCAGAGTGATGTTATCTTAAGGGAATCATTTAAAGGGATGTTTTATTTTGCCTTTCAATTGTCTACACTATGTATTCATCTTTGTACTTTTGAAGAAAAACAAAAATATGTAGAACCACTATGGTCCACAACATAGGGTGCCACAATCACAATGGAGCAAATATATTTACCACTCAAATCCAGCGTTGGAACATGAAAAATAAGCAATATTAAATTACATAGTGTAGTATTTATTACGAAGTTTGAAATAATAATTATATTTAAAAGCACACTCACAAACAAAGTGGCACAATATGACATCTCAAAATTGTGCAAACAAGCTAAATAGGCTGCATCATTTTATATATATGTAGATATATATATATATATATATATATATATATATATATATATGTGAATGAATAAATGCACTCTCTTTTATATAGATAAATAAGAATTTATTCCAAGTAGAGGTATTACATCAAAAACGATCGATGTTTCGACCGTTCGGATCTTCCGCAAGATTTATATATATATATATACACACACACACACACACACATTTTATATCTGCTTTATCATATTTGAGTTATGGAATGCATCCCATACCATATTTGACTAACATATTGCTTTTGGTCAGCCATAATTGACTTATTATTAGTTATTTAACATTTCATCTTGGTTTGCATAAGTGTCTGGTTGCACTGTCCCTGTTACCTTGACCCAACATTACAATGTTACCGAAACTCCAGTGTTACATTGCAGTGTTAAGACTGCCTCTAGTGGCTGTCTCTGTGAAATGATGCTGGACATCCAGTGTCTTCAAAATCCCCATAGGAAAGCATTGAGCCAATATTTTCCTATGGGGAAGGCCTAATATGTGTGCGGGACTCACCGCACATGAGCACTAGGTTTCCCCATTGGCTGATGTCAGCGGAGGAGGAGCCCAACCTTTAAAGTAACACTGAAGTCACACAGACCACTTCTCCTCAATGAACTGGTCTGGGTGCAGTGGCCCTGTACTTTGAACCCTGCAATGCAAAACATTGTTTTAGCATTGTTTACGTTGTCGGGTTAAATCCACCTTAAGTCATACCTCTAGTCAACCGGCAGCCCTTAGAGGGGCTTCCACTGCACTGACCAAGTAAAACATGGTCACATAAACATAAGCTCATAGTAAAGCATTCCTATGGGGAAGCTGGGAAGCATGCCCTTGTCATGCATGTACATCTGGTCCATGTGCTCCTCTCTAAGGAGCATTGGACTGGCCATCACTAAAGGAATAGTGAGCAGCAAAGCTAAGTAAAACTTATTTGTTTTTTTTATTATTGGAAATATGTGTGTAGGGGACACACATGTATGCAGCATTAGTTTTGTACTCTTAATGTTAGTGCTTTTTCTAAATCTGACTGCCCCTAATCATTTTATCGTAAGGAGAAAAATCTATGGAGGAACCTAAATTACTGGAGTGATAATACAACCTCTGTATAAGCAAAGCACATGATATATGTAGTTATGCAACAACGATTTCCTTCATCTCTTTCCTGTAGTTATGATCATACATCCCACTCACACATAACACAATTCTTGACTTTTCACCACCGTGATAGCAGTGGCTGTAGGATTGGACATGTCAAATTTAAAGTGTATATGTCACCTGTATAATTTGCAAAGACCCCTGAAGGTGACATTGACTGTTTAGTTTAGGTGGCCGAGAGTTGCAGTTGAAAGTAGTTTTTACTTACCTAAAGCTGTCCCTCACCATCTTCTTCCTCTTGGTCTTCTTTAGCTCCTAGACCTTCATTTGCCAGGAGCTGTGTCAGTGCTATGATCACGTGCATGTGCAAGAGCAGAACACTCTATGAAGGATAATGTTTAGTTCTAAGGAGGATAACAGGAGTCTCCATAGATGACGTCTTTCGATAGGCGTGAAATGTCTGCTGAGATTGGACAAACGTTGACGGCTGAGATCCACTTTTTGTCAAATTGTGTTAACCTCAGAATTACCATAAGACAAAATAGTCCTTACTTTGTCTTATGGTGTCTATGGCTTGTGTTGGAATTCAAATGCAAATGCAGTCAACATCAGTATTTCACAAAGATAATATCTTTTAGAAATATTGAGAAGTGACAGAGCCACTTAAAACATCTCCTCTGCCAGTGCTTTTTATTATCGGATTACTTACCCATGCTTAGAAAAAGCACCTAATTTAAAATCCCCATAGACACTGCAGGAGTAATGTATACTTTTTTAAGCTGTTTTGTCACATTTTACGCTGAAGCCACAAAATATACTACAATAGCCATTATTTAAAATCTATGCTAATTTGTTTGGGTTATTTATCAAAAGTAAATAAATAAATTTAAAAAAAAAACAGAAATAAAATCTGGCTTGTTATGTACTAAGAAAAAGCAGGAAAAAAGAAAATCTTAATTGATAAATCTATCACATCTGGTTTTGAACCAGTCCGTCTTCTAGTTTGGCAGCTGGAGTACTTTGATAAATGGTCATTGTAATGTTTCTATTGTTTCCATTTTTCAATTTCATTAAAAAAGGCAAAAAAAAAATCTAAAATAACAAGTATGACTCCAAACTGAATCAGGACTACATCAACCGAGCACAAACCCAAGAGTGAATGAAGAAGCGAAATTGTTTTAATACCATGAGAGAATGCAGATTGCAGAAATGCATTGAATGGATACAGACAGAGCATCTGCCTTGTGATAAAATTAAGCTTTGTGACAGACATAAATCACTGCAAGATAGAACTCAGGGCATTATCCAATAGGGTCTCTCGCTTTCTTTCTTTCCTCCTGCGTGACAGGACATATTGGACTGCTTGATGTCAGACAGTTTAGTGAGACCATGCTATGATGATAAATCAGAAGGGCAACATGATTTGAAATTTAACTGCTACTTATTCTGTGTGATTTTGAGATAAAGGACCAATTCTTTTAGTTCCTTCAAGACTCAACTAAATTGGGAATCTCCGTTCTGGATACAGTGATACTCCGTTACAGTGTCATATCATCAAACAATGCCAGCGACCAGCAGTGAATAAAATTGATTTTGGACAAAGATGAATAAGAATCCTGCTTATCCATTCTTTTCCTCTTTTACCACATCCTGCAGTTTTTCAAAGCTTGATTTCTATTTTTGGTAGAAAAAAACCTTGCATTTATTATAATTTATTTGTTATACTTTTTTTTCTATCTTTGCTAATAAATGCAATCTGCTGTTTACTTTCTAAATTCAGAAATGTTACCTTTAATAAAAAAAAATACCATGTCAATGTTGTTAAAATAAAAATAAAATAAAACAAAAATATATAAAAAATAAAATATTTTAAATGGAAGAACTTCTGGATAGATTTGATAAAGGAAGCATAATAAATGTGATTTTCAAATTGTAATGGCTTTCAATTGTTATAAGTGCGCTGCTTGAAAAATAGATTCATCCATCCAAGGTAAAGCAGAAATCTTGGATACAACTGGAGTTATCAACAATAAACAGCCATTATTCCAAAAGTGCAGAAAATGATGGTATTACACGGGAAAGTTATAGAGAGAAAGAAATCGAATGATGTATTATATTTTAGCTAGTAATTCCTCAAGTCAGAGTATGGTATTTGTAGATATACAGGGGAGAAAAATCCTTTTGTACAAAATATAGTAACTGTCTGCACATTGACAATTCAACCTTACTGCATGAAGGTAGATGATAGTACAGTGTTTTTACGACAACGTATACTAGTGAAATTAAAATATAATTTTATATATGTACTAGAATGGGCAGAACTACAAAGCAGAACTCGTTATGTTACACCTGTACAGAAAAAAAAAGAAAAAAAATCACTTACACTACTAGTAATAAACATAAGTACCCAAGTATCTATCTATTTATGGTCCAAGTCATTTAAAAATAGAAATTAGTTGGTTATAAACAATGGTATATAAGCATGGTTATATAAGGTGTTGAGTTTGTTAATGAGGGTATCGGGTACGATTAGATCAACATGTATTGTAAAGGAAGATATGTAATAAATCTGTTAACCTAATAGGAAGAGATTTAATCTAGAAAAGGGTCACTTAGCTTCAAAGAGAATAAAACTAGAATCACTTGGGACAATCTAGTTTTTTCCTCCCAGGCAGTAAAAAAGGCAAGATAGGCAGATATTGTGGACTCTCTCACTTTGTTTACTTTGCATTTTATTACCCACAAATTGGCTGAGAAATGCTAGATAACTAGGGTACTTGACAAGCTAATTAAGTGTATTTGATGGTAACTTCTCAAAATACTGTAGAATATCAAAGTCTGTCCTTGATGTTGAATCAAAATTCCAGACACAAACAGAACATGGTTGCAAAAAAAAAAAAAAAAAGTTTCTATTAACTAATAAAACAATCTACAGTATATTTACAATATAAACAGTGGGTTTTTATTTATTATCCTGCACTCTGAAATAAAGTCGTCGACAGCTCTGGCTTTCAGAATAAAAAAAAACACACAGTGCTGTAAGCATCCCATGAACATGGGATGAGAGATGTATATGAATTATCCCCCTTTGATAAAGAGGTATGTATACATAAAAAAGTCACCTGTAACGTGAAAGAATCATGTGTGTCTTTTAAAGGGACATATGTGTAAATGAAAATGCTACTTGTGTTATGGAAACAATAAAACCGCCATACAATTATTTACTGAGTGTTTTCCTCATCTATTTGGCTGTCTTTCTGTCTGTCTGATAAAGATCCAGACATTAGGTCAAAACGTTGCCAGTTCCACACAGGTGGATTAAATTTCTGTCATTTATTTTGGTTTTGTGCCTCCTGTTGCTTTTTTAAATTCTTTATTTTAGTCTGACACAGTGGCGGATCCAGAGCCTGATCTCGGGAGGGGCACTTGTAGATTATTTAAAGAAATAATCCAGACACAATAACCACTACAGCTCAGTGTAGTGGTTATGGTGTCAATAGTGCCGGGACCCCCTCCCACAGTAAGTAGTCAAACCGTTTAAGAACAGTTTGACAACTTACCTGAGATCTGCTGGGAAATGGGGCTGTAGTAGGGCATAGGAGCAGTGGTGTATGTGAGTGGTGCAATGTGTAAGGGGTGCAGTGTGTGTGTGTGTGTGAGGGGGGCAGTATGTGTGTGTATCAGGTAGTGTATGTGTGTAGAGTGTGTGTGTTTATGGGGGGGCAGTGTGTGGGGGCAGTATGTGTGTATGGGGGCAGTATGTGTGTATGGGGGGCAGTGTATGTGTGTAGCGTGTGTGTGTGGGATAAGGATAGGGGGGCTTTTTTAAAATAATATATATATTTTAATTTAATTCAAATACATATTCTATGTCCCCCCTCCCTTCTTACCTTTACTGGGGGGGAGGGGGAACGTTTCCCCGGTGGTCCAGTGGTGATTACCTGGTGGTCCCAGCAGGGAGAGTTCTCTCTCGCGAGATTTGGAGTGTTGCCGTTGCAGTGTGTGTGTATGGGGGGCAGTGTGTGTATGGGGGGCAGTATGTGTGAATGGGGGCACTATGTGTGTATGTGGGAGCAGTGTGTGTATGTGGGGGCAGTGCGTGTGTATGAGGGGCAGTTTGTGTGTATGGGGGCAGTTTGTGTGTATGGCGGGCAGTTTGTGTGTGTATGGGGGCAGTGTGTGTGTGTATATGGGGGCAGTGTGTGTGTGTATGTGGGGCAGTATGTGTGTATGTGGGGCAGTGTGTGTGTATGGGGGGTGGTTTGTGTGAATGGGGGCAGTATGTGTGTATGGGGGAGCAGTATGTGTGTATGGGGGGCAGTGTGTGTGTATGGGGGGCAGTTTGTGTGAATTGGGGCAGTATGTGTGTATGGGGGAGCAGTATGTGTGTATGGGGGAGCAGTATGTGTATGTGGGGGCAGTGTGTTCACTCTCGCGAGATTTGGAGCGTTGCCGTGGTAACCGCGGCAACGCTTCAAATCTCACGAGAGGAGGACCCGGAGGAGCTGCAGACTGAGCTCCGGGTCCTCTCTCTCACTCCCTCCCTCCCCTGCCGGCTCTCAGCACAGTGCCTGCATGCTGGCAGGGGAGGGAGAGGGAGACCGGCGGATTTCTCGGGGGGGGCAATTGCCCCGTTGCCCCCCCCCTGGATCCGCCACTAGTCTGACACTGCTATTGAGTAGTCAACAGAAAGCAAATCGACATAAATACAACATTGGGAATCAAGTATTACATACAGACATTATATGTGAGTGGGGAGCGGAGAGAGGGTTTTTAGGATTAAAAGTATATGGACACAGAAGATAAGATTAGAAGAGTGAAAAACATTGTATAAGGTGACCTCCACCCACGCTATAGCTATTGCTTACCTTTACACAGTACTGGAGACCGTATCTTCAGAAGGATATTGATACCTTAGAGAGGGTTCAGAGAAGGGCTACTAAACTGGTTCATGGATTGCGGGATAAAACTTACCAGGAAAGGTTAAAGGATCTTAACATGTATAGCTTGGAGGAAAGACGAGACAGGGGGGATATGATAGAAACATTTAAATATATAAAGGAATCAACACAGTAAAGGAGGAGACTATATTTAAAAGAAGAAAAACTACCACAACAAGAGGACATAAATTAGAGGGACAAAGGTTTAAAAATAATATCAGGAAGTATTACTTTACTGAGAGGGTAGTGGATGCATGGAATAGCCTTCCAGCTGAAGTGGTAGAGGTTAACACAGTAAAGGAGTTTAAGCATGCGTGGGATAGGCATAAGGCTATCCTAACTATAAGATAAGGCTAGGACTAATGAAAGTATTTAGAAAATTGGGCAGACTAGATGGGCCGAATGGTTCTTATCTGCCGTCACATTCTATGTTTCTATGTTTCTATGTTTCTTTACCTTTTTGTGGCATTTTATCCTACTCCCTCTAGCATGTAAGCTCATTGAGCAGGGCCCTCAACCCTCTGTTCCTGTGTGTCCAACTTGTCTGGTTACAACTACATGTCTGTTCGTCCACCCATTGTAAAGCGCTGCGGAATTTGATGGCGCTCTATAAATATCATAATAATAATAATTGCAAACTTTGTGAAAAATATGTGGGAAGATGGATGTGGATATCCTCAAAAATTGATCACCTTCTGAGTAAGCACATCTGGGTAGCGTCTAGGTCAGGGTATGGTAGTTCATTTAACAATATAATAGTTTCATAGAGGGTCAAAAAGAATGTCAGAGATAAAAAGTTAAAAAAACTTAGCAACAGATAAAAATGGTAAAAACTGTGTTACAGCCGATGAGGGAACTTCGGGGAAGTTTGTGTTGCCAGATAGTCTTTCTGGCTCTGGTGAAGTGTACACCTCCAGCAGTAGGACAGTGTATGTCGGATCAGTTAACCAAGCTTGTGGAAGAGTGCCTTAGGGTAGGCTGAGGTGTGGATCCATGTCCTGAAGACAAAAGTTGGAGGCACCCTATGCTGATAGAAGCTCCAAGCTGTGCATACTGGCATCTAGCTCTTGTGGGTAAATATCAGTAATCTCTGTAATCTGGGGACACCCCAAATGTTGGCAACTTGATTGGATCTTAGAATTTCTAGCAGTGGTTTCACTGATCTCTGCCAGAGTAGGGTAGTTTTTGTGAGATCTGGAAACAGTAGTGATGAGCCCTTAAATTGGATCAGGGTTTTTCTACTCACCGTCGATAAGATTAGTGCTTTATCTTGCAACATTTGGAACATAATAATAAGGTCTGTCATGCCAGTTGTCAGAGCGGTTTTTGGCTTTGGTAGGTGAAACATGCCGTCCAGGTAGGTGAAACATAAAGTCCTTAGAGAAGTAAGAGGATTTCCATCTAATTTTGTGGGTTTTTGAGACCAAATATGCATCTAGTCGAGTCTATTACTGGCTCCCCTTTATTGCTTTTTATACTTATGCCTGTCTGTCTGCAATAGCATGGCTTGTGCCAGTTAGTTTTGAACCCACATCAACTCTACAAACCAAAACTTGTATGAGTATCGCAGAGCACCCTAAATTGGTAGATTATTGATCCACGTGTTGTTATTTTCATTTATCACACACATTCCATCAGCTATTTTTCAAACATAATCACATTCCCATTGTAGTTACAGTATACACTGTTAACATTATTTAAAGAGTTACCCCATGCACCATGACCACATCAGGGGCCCCATGGGTCCTGTGTACGCTATGGGTTTTACCCTTAGTTTTGATGGTGGTGGTGTTTTTTTTTTTTACAGTTTTTTTTTTATAGGGGGTGTTTAGGACCATGTCAGCAAGGTTTACACTACCTAATTTATTTATTATTTATTTATTGCTGGCATTTAACCCCTTCAGGACGGGTGACGGACGAGGTCCGTCACAGAGGGGAGACCCTTAACGATGGGTGACGGACCTCATCCGTCACGCGGTAAAATTAACCCCGGATCGCCGCTATCGCGGCGATCGCGGGGTTAATGGTGCTCCCGGTATGCCTCTGCATTAGAGGCATACCGGGAGCACCCGGTCAGGCTGCCCAGCACATGTGCTCGCTCTGACCGCAAGTCTCAGCGAGCACATGTGCTCTGTATACTCACCTACCGGCTCCCTGCACTTCCGGGTTCTGTGTGAAGTGCAGGGAGCCGGATCAGTGCTGATCCTGCCCCCTGCTGGAAAAAAAAATAAAGTTTATTTAAAGTCCCCTTACCCATTTTAATAAAAAAAATTAACCCCTTCCCTGCCAATTGATCACTGACTACAGTGATCAATTGGCAGGGATTACATTTTATTATGATCTGATTTTTTTTTTAACCCCTGAGGGTTAATTCTTTTTTTTTTTAACCCTCAGGGGTTAAATTAATTAAATTAATTAATTAAATTATTTTTTAATTATATATTTAGCTAGCTGGGGTAGGTGGAAGTTAGTGGGGAATTGGGGGATTTGGCGTTAGGCTAACTAGGGGTTAACGTTAAAAAAGTTTTAAAAGAAACTTTAAAAAGTTAAAAATTAAGCTTAAAAAAATGTTTTAATAACATTTAAGTAAAAAAAACAAAAAAAACACACTTTACCTAGTCCAAATAAAAATTAACCCCTTCCCTGCCAGTCGATCACTGCCTACAGCGATCAAATAGAGATCACAGTATTATACTGTGATCTAATTTTTTTTAACCCCTGAGGATTAACTCAATTTATTTAATTTTAAAATTTTAAATATTTTATAACTATATATTTTGCTAGCTGGGGTGGGTGGGAGTTATGGGAAAATGGGGAATTTACTGTTAGTGCTGCGTACTGCTAGTTAGGGGTTAACGGTAAAAAAAAAAGCTTAGAAAAATGTTAAATCTGTAAAAAAGTTTTAAGAAAGTTTAGGAAAGATTAAAAAAAATTTATAAGCAAAACAAAAGTTTAAAAACTAGTTTTTAAAAGTAAAAAAGTTATAAAAAGTAAAAAAATACATTTTAAAAACGCTCATTACCACTACACCTGGAACAAACTAGAGAAAAAATTATCCCACGCCAAGGTTCAAAATATGCCTTTTGAATTACCCCAGGGTGTATTCTTTAATAAATAGTATGTGTTTGTGGGGAAGTTTCAATAACCAACCGTCTAAACTACTCCAAATTGGAACATGGACACAGCGTAAAACTTCAAAGTTAGAAAAAAACTGAATGGCTGCGTCTCAAATGCGCCCCTTCAACATCCACATATACCTGGCAAAGGTACATACGGGGGTATTGCTGTACTCAGCCGACATAGCTGAGCAACATATGAAGTATTATACAGTCATAGCACACATAAGGTTTGCAAAATATGCTGCGCAAACTCACTTTGTATGTCAAAAAGGCAGAAAAAATGCTTATTACCACTACACTTGGTACAAGCTAGCGGAAAAATGATCCCACGCTAAGGTTCAAAATATGCCTTTTGAAATACCCTGGGATGTCTTCTTTAAGAAATGGTATGGCTTTATGGGGAATTTGGATTATATAGCCTGGTAAAATACTCTAAAATGGGACATAGGCACAGCATAAAAATTCAAAGTTTGAAAAAAACTGGAATGGCTGTGTCCCAAATGTGCCCCTCCGATGTCCACACATACCTGGCAAAGGTACATACGGGGTATTGCTGTACTCAGCCGACATAGCTGAGCAACATATGAAGTATTATACAGTCGTAGCACACATAAGGTTTGCAAACTATGCTGCGCAAACTCACTTTGTATGTCAAAAAGGCAGAAAAAATGCTTATTACCACTACACTTGGTACAAGCTAGCGGAAAAATGATCCCACACTAAGGTTCAAACTATACCTTTTGAAACACCCTGGGGTGTCTACTTTAAGAAATGGTAGGCCTTTGTGGGGTAGTTTGAATTTAAAACCTGCGAAGATGCTTGGAAATTGCACATAGGCCCAGCGTCAAAATTCAAAGTTTGGTAAAAACGGATATGGCTTGGTCTCCTATATGGCACTGTAGCTTCACAAAATAGTGCCAAAGACATTCATTGGGGGTGTATTTTTACTCAAAAGACTTAGCTGAGTATAATTTGGGAGGTTTGAACTTAGTGGCACATATGAAATATACAAAACGCCCAGCAAAAATGCAATCCGTATGTAAAAAATGCACAAAATAATTTTTTTTACCACATACTGTGGCATATATTGGTGAAAAAATCGGGGTATGTTAAGGCACAATATGCACCTTATAAGATACCCTGGAGTGTCAACTTTTACAAATGGTAGGCCTTTGTGGGGGTTTTTTGAACAGTCAAACTGTTATAATACCCCAAATGGAAGCTAAGGCTCATTAAATCCATCTCTCAAAATTCTACTGTGAATACTGAAAAGGACAGGTATCCTGTATGGCACTGTAACTTCACGAAATAGTGCCAAAGACATTCATATGGGGTGTCATTTTACTCAGAAGACTTAGCTGAGCATAATTTGGGGGTTTGAACTTAGTGGCACATATGAAATATACAAAACGCCCAGCAAAAATGCAATCCGTATGTAAAAAAATGCACAAAATTATTTTTTACCACATACTTTGGCATATATTGGTGAAAAAATGGGGGCATGTTAAGGCACAATATGCACCTTATAAGATACCCTGGAGTGTCTACTTTTACAAATGGTAGGCCTTTGTGGGGTTTTTTTGAACAGTCAAACTGTTATAATACCCCAAATGGAAGCTAAGGCTCATTAAATCCATCTCTCAAAATTCTACTGTGAATACTGAAAAGGACAGGTATCCTGTATGGCACTGTAACTTCACGAAATAGTGCCAAAGACATACAATGGGGGTGTCATTTTACTCAGCAGATGTAACTGAACACAAAATAAAACTTTGTACAGGAATAGCACACACCAACTTTACAAAATATACACGAGAATTTCTCTGTTATAAGTTTGTGTGCCAAAAACCAAAAAGAACACAATTTTACTCCAATATTTAGCAGAGGTTGGCGGTGAAATGGCTACGTAGAAAGTGTCAAAACAACCTTAGGTAAATAGCCCGTGATGTCTACTTTATATAAATATATACTTTTGTGTGGCAATTTTGTTTTCTTTTATGGCTATTAAGCTTACAAGACAAACATACCAAATTCTAAAATCGCTCCACATTAAAAAGTTTATTTTACTCCTTGTGCTTTGTGACCTGTAACTACCAAAAAAAACTTAAAATCCCAGACACATTATATATTCTGTAAATCAGAACAAATAAATAAATTTATTTTTAATTACTTTCCTTAACCTGCACTAATTATGCACACATTATTATTGCAAAAACTGTAAAAAAAAACAATATTTTTCATTTTTTTTGCATTTTTCTGTATTTTTTTTTATAATAAGTAAGCATTTATATATATATATATATATGTTATATCAAATTAAAGCCCTTTCTGTCCTTTAAAAAACAGTATATAATATGTGTCGGTGCAATAAATGAGAGAGATGCAAATTGCAGTTGAACGCAAACAGCAAGAAAATGCAAAAATTGCTTGTGTCATTAAGCGTAAGTCAAGCTTCTGAAGCTGTGTCCTTAAGGGGTTAAAAAGCATCAACATATTCCACAGTGCTGTACAATTGGGGAAAAGGAACAGAACAATATACACAGACAAATACAAAAGATAAAGAGGGTCCATCCCATGAGCAGAGATCTAGCCATTGAAGCTCTTTTCTACTAAGTGCTTAGTTAGATAGCCCGTGAGCTTACAATCTAAAGGACTGGTAGCAGTGTTTTATTAAAACATTGTTTTTTGGATGGAGTAGCCATTTAAGTTATTCTATCACATACAGGATGTGTGACAGATGAAATATGTACATTGTGTTGACATAATTTTCAGCACCTTCTATCTATCAGAGTGTTAAAAAAAAACTAAAAAAAATATCAAATTAAAAGCAACATTTATCATGACAGGTGCATTTTAAAATAAATATGTTCTGAAATACAGTGTAAATTGGAACTGCTATCGTGTAAGCTGCCATTTACCAAATAAACACTCTGCAGATTCAGTGTATGGTTTTTATATTTCAAAAAATCAGCTACTTTTCGCTATATAGTTGAGATAAATAGGAACTTCAATAAACAAAGTAATGTCAGATTTCATATGGATTTGAGATTGTCTTAGAAAGTTCTGAGTGACAAGCTAAATAAGTTTAAAATAGCTTTGCATGTTACAGTAGATGGAGTTACACACTGAGAATGATAATATACAACATATACTTGTTTCAGAATACCATTTGATATCAAAGTATGTTTCTTTTTACTGCTATACGTTCCTTATGTTTCTATTTCTCTGGAAGCATTGTTTAGTTTAAATGATTTTTTAAAGTATTATTTCCTATTAGTAAAAAAAAAAAAAAAAAAGATTATTCCATGGGATGCCTTCGCCATAATGTGTTCCATGACATATTAGCTCAGGCTGGTGAGATAGCTCGGTGGGAGGCTGGTGAGATAGCTTAGTGAAAAGCCGGTTAGATAGCTCAGTGGCAGGCTGGTGAGATAGCTCAGTGGAAGGCTGGTGAGATAGCTCAGGGGAAGGCTTGTGAGATAGCTCAGGGGAAGGCTTGTGAGATAGCTCAGTGAGAGGCTGGTGAGATAGCTCAGTGAGAGGCTGGTGAGATAGCTCAGTGGGAAGTGGGTGAGATAGTTCAGGGGGAGGCTGGTGAGATAACTCAGGGGAAAGCTGGTGAGATAGCTCAGGGGGAGGCTTGTGAAATAGCCCAGCGAGAGGCTTGTGAGATAGCTCAGTGGGAGGTGGGTGAGATAGCTCAGTGGGAAGCTGGTGAGATAGTTTAGTGAGAAGCGGGTGAGATAGCTCAGTGGGAGGCTTATGAAATAGCCCAGCGAGAGGCTTGTAAGATGCTCACCCAGTCTCCACTCCTTTAAAAAATTGTTAAAAATCCACTTCTTCATAAAAGCGTATCAATTAAACTGTTAATAGCTCCTGACTGATTCCTCTTCTGCAACTGTCACTAGTCTAATACTAGCCTTACCTTTTCGTGTCATTTTACCCCACTCTCTCTAGCATGTAAGCTCATTGAGCAGGGCCCTCAGCTGCTCTGTTCCTGTGTGTCCAACTTGTCTGGTTAGAACTACATGTCTGTTCGTCCACCCATTGTAAAGTGCTGTGGAATTTGATGGCGCTATATAAATAACATAATAATAATAATAGCTCAGTGGGAGGTGGGTGAGATAGCTCAGTGGGAAGTGGGTGAGATGGCTCAGGGGGAGGCTGGTGAGATAACTCAGGGGGAAGCTGGTGAGATAGCTCAGGGGGAGGCGGGTGAGATAGTTCAGTGAGAAGCGGGTGCGATAGCTCAGTGGGAGGCTGGTGAGAAAGCTCAGCGGGAAGCTGGTGAGATAGCCCAGCGAGAGGCTTGTAAGATAGCTCAGCGGGAGGCTGGTGAGATAGCTCAGCGGGAGGCTGGTGAGATAGCTCAGCGGGAGGCTGGTGAGATAGCTCAGCGGGAGGCTGGTGAGATAGCTCAGCGGGAGGCTGGTGAGATAGTTCAGTGGGAGGCTGGTGAGATAGCTCATTGGAAAGCTGGTGAGATAGCTCAGTGGGAGGCTTGTGAGATAGCTCAGTGGGAGGCTTGTGAGATAGCTCAGTGGGAGGCTTGCGAGATAGCTCAGTGGGAAGCTGGTGAGATAGCTCAGTGGTAGGTTCCCCAGGAGGTACTTGGGAACCAGAGTAATCTGAATTTACTGTTCCTGATTAAACATTTTGTTTTTATTATTATATCTCTTATACCAAGTGATTGACAAAAACAATATCAATAGATGAGACTCCTCAAAAACATTTTATGATTTAATAAAATTGATAAAATATTTAAAAAGGAATATTAACAATTATGTTAGGTTAGAAAGAACTCCAAATGAACTGGAGTTTCATTTTTAAAGTGGAATTATATAAAGGCAAAAATAAACTTTGCAATTCCCATTCCAAAAAGACAAATGGACAAGTTTATTAAAACTGGATTCCAACTGCAGGGAACAACCTGCCGCATCCAGGATACCACTAGAGTGATAATTCAATTCAAAAAATATTTGTGGAGCTATTCCATTTTTACCTTGAATGCACTTTTGACATGAACTTAACAGTAAACATGTTTTGGAAGGAACACAATCCTTATGGATATATTAACAAAGATGTGAATTCTAGACCATTGAAAATATTGAAACATTGGAACATTGGAACATTCTAAGGGAGCTGGGGTAAAATAACAAGAGGTAAGAGTGTTTACATACATACATGTAATATCTATCTTTCTATGTGTAGTATCTATATATTAATACCTTTTTCAGAGATCCTCAAAATTCAGTTAGTTTAATAAAAAAAGGTTTTATGGTTCATAAAGGGAATTACAAAATTTAAAGGGACACTCCAGACCCCTAAAGCACTATAGCTTAGTGTGAAGAGTGTGTCCTCTTTATTTAATTTTGCAAAAAGTGTTGATATCAATAGAAATTGACACTTTTGTAAGCTAACCTTGTTACACCCCCTTGACTTTCAAGCAGACAACCGGTCTGGTTTCTTCCTGGTTTGGTTAGCTCAGTGGAGCTAAACTCAAGAGGCAACAAATGTCCAGAGTACCTGCATTGCAAAGACTTCTCATTGAGCTGAATTGGCAAGTCTGTGATTGGACAGACACAGGAAGCCTGGGAGGGTTAGAAGGGGAGGGACTGCAAATGCAGAACTGCAACTTTTTGCAAGCTGTTATAGATATACCTTAATGAAAAAAATTTCGTAATAAAAATGCATACAAGTTTTTATTTGGGGTGTATCTACAAAACAGTGATTTAAAAAAATGCATTTTGTATTTGGGCAGTGGAGTGTCCCTTTAAGTAAAAATATCCAAATAAGAAAAAAATGATTAATCTGTTATAGGACTAGCTGGATAGATACGCATTTCTCACCCTTACATTCTGCTGTTCATAAATCACCGGTTCTGAAAGTGCAATGCTTATGTTTTCCATTAAATCAAATAATAAACTATTAATCATTAAAAGTTATTGACATTTCTTCCTCACATGTGTTTAATTTGTCATATGGAATATTTAAACTGTATCACCTAAGACAATAACTCACAAACCTGGCTACTAATAAATATAAATAAGAGAACCATACTCACGCCATTTATGGTGATTATGGATGATGACGTGAACATAATGAAATATTTAGTACACTTTTAACACAAAATTAATATTGTTAAAGGCAGTAGCAGCATAACTCAATGATACGTATTACGTTACATTGACAGAATCTTAGGAATGTTTTCTTTTAATTGGTCGAGCCAAAACTCATACTGAAACCAAGATGGAAAGAACTGATCTGATGGTGACATCAAGCTCAGCTAAGGGATTTATTCACAAAACATAAAATTACCAAGAATTGACCAGAAAATTGCAAACTTCAAGCTAAAATATGAAATAAGTCATCTACATATTTTTTATATAAATCTGCTTTTGCATCTTTTCTCAAATGTTACTTTAATGAGTAGATCCCTATCTCTTGTTTAAATGCCATAAACACTTTAAAAATATTACCTTAGAGACAGATAACTGAGTTTTAAACTGGATATTGGTGCCTCCAGTACCCTTTATTTTTTGCCATTTCTCTAGGATTCACAAGACTCTCACATCACTTCCTGGGTGCCCTATTATATTGGGATCGATAGTGTTACTTCAAACCTTTCATAGTGTATTGATTTTATTTCTACAACCATTTATAACTTACTACTTATTTCCACGGATACACTATCAGAGTTATTCACTAAAGCGAGAATTCAGAAAGTGAATTTCAAAGTACAGTAAGTACAAGGTAAAATAGCCAAACTGGATACATTCTCAAAATCAGCTGTGCTTCCAGTTCGGCTTACATTTTAAATTCACTTTCAATTCTCAACTTAATACGTTGAGAATAATAATCCTGTAACGTGGGGTGTAGGAATTGATACTTTCAGTCTGAATCATCAGCAACATCTATAGCATAACTGTATTATTGGTAATGTGGTCTTCACTGTCCAGGTAGTAGGCTTTCACAAAAGACAAAGTACCATGACATCATCGCAAAGAAATACCACATGTTATTTTTAGAATTCCAATGAACAAGCTTAGGAAAATAGCCAACAAAGTAATTGACCATACACACTGCAGAAGTCCTTGGCACTTATAGCCAAAGGAAAAACTTTAATACACTTGCACAGAAAGTTTCACACATACAGGGTTATTCATTAAAGTGAAAATCGTTGGGAATTCCAAGAGAATTTAAAGTGAAATTCAAATTTACAGCCAACTCCAAGCACCATTACCACTTCAGAGATTTGATGTGGTTGATTGTTGCACGGAGTCAGTATGTGCAGCTTTTCACAATGAAACAATGCACATTTGCAGTTTAACCTCTTTGCTGCTGGAGGTTTAACTCCACCACTGGTTGCATCATTGGGACTTCATTAACCAGCTTGGAACAAGAGTTGCAGGCTGGTAATGTCAATTCTATGCATATTGCAGAGACGCAACTGAGAGCAGCATGGCTGGAAGGACAGGCATCTGGTTTCTGTAGCTCTGAAGAAGGTGGATGTTGTCACTAGTTGCCTAAAGAGGATATCTGGATACTGGCGGGGACTCAGGTTAGACAGCAAACCTTTGTAAATGATCCATTTAAAGCAGGGGTGCCCAAAAGGTAGATCTGCAGATGTTTTAAAACTACAGCTTCCGTGATACTTTGCCATTCTAAAGTTATTCCAAAGTCATGCAAAGCATCATGGGAGTCGTATTTCTACAACATCTGGGGATCTACCTTTTGGGCACCCATAATTTAAAGCATCAGTAAACGCATGCTTAAGATTTATTTTCATCAAATTAATTCAACTCTCACCTGCTAGTTGTGGGTGATCTTATAATTTTCTAGTGATTAAATATCATTAGGGTCAATCCTGAAACTAGTAGGAGAAATGAGATTTGCCAAATCTTTACATGTGTCTTCGAGACTGTTCATCTATTTAATCTGTATGGACCGGCAAGTGAAACTACAAATACTTGTATGAAGAAATCATAAATAAATTGTTATTAAAGACAATTAAAATGAATGGAAATGGTAATTACATAAGCCGGCGATCACCGTACATCTGCACAGGGAAGAATTTCTCCCAGTAATTGCCATAGCACTGAGAAAAACATTCTCCGTAATAGACACAAATAGGAAGCAACTTGATTATTTTGTGTTCATTTCGCGGTTGTTTTGACAGAATCATGTTTGAATGTATGAGATACATTACAATATACAACATTCACTGCATGTATGTGCTCTCTCAATTTCTCACTATTATAGCCATTATTTAAGTTTTCTGGTCTCCGGAGCAGGAAAATTTCTTAATCTGTCACATACATATGCATGATAATTCATGCACCGAGAGAAATTTCTATACTGTATATTGTCTTTTTTTTTCTATTATTATTTTCATAAAATGCTTGGCTCTTTTTTTTTTTCTACCATTCCATAAACATTCTTTAATAATCCAGATTATAAAAAATTGATGAAGCGTGCTATGTTCTAAGACTTGAGATAGTGAATGAATGACATTTCATAGCTCAAGCAACAATTGAATATAGCGAAGACGTCCTGTATCTGACAGCGTTCAAGTTTGGTTGCCCTTTGCCGAGTACTTAAGATCTCAGTTTTTTCTGTGTTTTGTTTAATGGCTTTTTCTCTGAATGCAAGAAGTGATTGACAGAATCTTATCATTGAAAAGACAGCTAACAAAAGATGCGCTGGCTTTTTAAACTTAATGCAGACATTGCCTTATGGACAAATCTAATCACCGGCCTCACCAATTATTGGTTAACCCCTTAACGCCGTTACGGCATTGCCGTCCCGCATTAAGTGGGCTTTAAAGCCGTTGTGGCAGCATAGAACGCCGTAATGGCTTTGAGCCCCAGGTTGTCCGGCGTACTTACCTCCACCGTGATCCTCTTCTGGAGGGCTGCCTGACAGCCCAGGCTGTGGATCGCTCTCAAAGAGTTGTGGATCTGCCAGCAGGGGGACTGTCTGAAATGTCAGACAGTCCCCCTGCTGGTGGGAAGTGTAAAAAAAAAAATGAAACATGTGTAAAATTAATTAAAAGTATTTTTATATATATAATATATGTATATCTATTATATATATAATATATACATATTATATATATGTAACGTCATACAAAGTGTATTTTAATATTAATATAAGTACATATATTAGTATTAAAACACACTTATATATATGTAACGTCATTCTAATATGTATATATATTATATATATAATAGATATATACACATATATTATATATATGTAGAAAGGCCATTAGGCCTGAATTTGTGGGAGGAGTAAGTCCCCTACTTAAACTCCCAGCCCCTACTCACCTCTGCTGTTCAGCTGATTGTCTATCCCCATAGCAACCAGCACTTCCGGTCCAAGCTTCCCACCAGAACAGCTTCAGTTTCCTGCAGCAAGAGGTCCAGAGCAATCCTCCGTCCGTTCTGAGGCCCCAGCGCGGTTTTCCTCCCGGTCGCGGTACCTGGCTTCCGGTCACGAGACCGGCACGTTCACGTAAGCTAAGTGAGGGAAATAGCGTTCGGCTATTCCCCTCTGTTCAGGCCTAAAAACGTAGGGGTAGGCTCTCTCTATCTTCTTTAAACATATCCATGCTCGGTTAACGTATTCAACGTTCGTGCAAAAACGGACGAACGCCCGTTACACTTACGCATCGTTCACGTATTCGTACGGAAAAACTGCCGAACTATGTATAAGTATAAACGCTCATATTAAGCGTTGAATTTCAGTTTTACTGTTCGGTCATACGCATACTTACCCGTTCGTGCATCCTTAACGTTAGATGATAATCCTATTCACCCCTCGCTATTTTCTCATTCAGTAATGATCTATTCGTACGGTTTAAACGAACGCACGGTACAAATCCCTATTAGGGTTAATTCTTTTAAACCATGCTACGTAAATTCATGAATTTCATTTACATGAATTTTAAATGTAAACGCATATTCCCTGTTCGGTCAGTTAACTGCTGATACCTACATGTCAGCATTGGTTATTCAATCCGGTCTAACTACCAGTCTTTTTCTTAAACTGTGTTGGCCGGTTTGATATATCTAAAACATTTAAAATAATTATTTATAAGATACGGTTCTTTTTTCCTACACCTAATTAAATAGTAACCACCGTTTAATATTGTGACAGAACCATCTGTCTGTTTATTGTGGTGGATTCGTCTGTTTCTGCCCCGTTCGTGTAAATGGCTGTTTCCTATAGTCCAGCCATACGAATGACTGTTTTTCCCGAACAAAACTACCGAACAGATGGCCACCCAGGAGAGAAGTGTGCTGCTGGTTAACCTATTGATCCCAATTAGAACGTTGTGGTTAACCGCAGACACTTCTCAATTAAACCGAATTCAGGGTGGTCGTCGTTCGTATGTTGACCATGAGGCAGCGGCCATTTTAAAACATGCGAAAGCCCAGCGGTGTTCGGCTCTATTTTCATGGAACTAAAAACGGACACTTTTTCTGCCGAACACCGCTGAAACAACAGAACGCCTGGCTGCCTCCACGAAAGCGTCCGAACACCGGCCGTTCGGGAGTTTTGAAACACACGAAAGGACTTAACCCTGATAGCCTTCCCATGGAGTCAATCGCATACCGAAAGACTGTAAGAACTTTGACTCCATGGCCATTGAACTGTGTGTGTGGGATCTGAGCGCTATTCGCTAATAATATGCACTCAGATCCAGGCTATCTGGGGTATGTGATGCGAAAGGGAAATGTTCGGTTATTTTAGAGTTATGTATTTTTATGTATTTTCTAGTACTGTATTTAAGATGGCGATTTGTCTTTGTCCTGGAGATATATTGAATTACTTCTCAATTATCTCCAGGGCAGAGGGGAGGAAACCATATTGCATTGTGGGTAAAGGCTGTGACTGTATGTCTGGAATGTCTTCATGTTCATCTGTAATTCCAGTCTCCCATTTGAACACCAACCCTATTCAAACCCTACATACAGATATTAATTATTAAACACGATCTTCTAGGGTAATTGTGTTAAATCCACATCTGTACTACATCTTCTCCTTAGAATCACGCAGTCATTTATTCTTGCCTCTGTCACATGTCTTTGGCTTTACAGATTGCATCGGTTTCTTGCATTACTGCTCAAAAGTTGCTATTTCAAGTTCTTTTTATTACAGGAACATGTATAATATTTTTCTCACTTTGGTTTCATCCAGGTCTAGGCCTCAAATACAATTAAGCTATCTAGACTTGTCACAGCAAGACATGTTGGTATTTATTACATACTTTCACTTCTGTCGTTAACTATTTAAATATTCATTGGTTAATCCTTAGCTCCAGTAGTATTCTAGGCCTCCACCGATTTCTACACATTAAACCAGTTACGCTCATCACAAGTTTTGTACTTCATTCAAGGTATAATTCCCCACTCTTTCAAGACCTTTCTATACAGGACCTTATGCAGTCTCGGTCTCATTACGATTGACTCACGGTCTTACGCTCACGGTATGTTAATTCTTTACAATTTCTCTACCCAGGCCTACTGTCATACTGCCATCAGGCAAAGGAAAACATCCAACCTATCTGATCCGGTACTCAGGCATACCATTGGGTACTTACGTCCTTACTCACGTACTGCAATCACTACCCCAAGGCCTCAATCAGCCTTTCTCTTTAACGCAAACTTGTCCCAATCCTATACTAAACCTTTCAGATCCCTCAATTCAGGATCTCACGTTGCGCTCCTAACAGCCAACCCTCACTACAAACATACGTCACCACGATACGCATAAATACATCAACATCTGTCTTAATCCTCAGCCTTCTTCTTTAAGAACAGCAGCAGACAAGACTCGCCACATTAAAAAATACTAGAAGGTTCCAGTTATCATTTTCAACCTTTCAAGGTTAGTATCCACACATTACACCAGAATTTCCCGGTCAACCTTAAGTATACAATTGAACTGGCTACTGGGTCTAGGCTACCGCCTTAGCTCACCCTATTAGGAAATCCGGTCCCGGTCCCGGCCATCTCCCACCTCAACATGGAGGTACGGCCTCACGCCCAAATCATAGTTATACGCCTCGCCCGCCCTACTACAGGGCTTTAGTCAGGGCCTCACCTGTCATGGTCACACGTTTTGAATTCTCTTTACGGTCACGAAGAGGCCAACACCCTGCCACCACGTCTGTGGCCTCGATTTCCTAAGCCAAATCATAGGTAGAGCCTCTCACCGCAGCCATCTTTGGGAACCACTGGTTTAGGGGTCACTGGCCCGCTGAGACGGATGCCTTGCCAGGATTCAGGGAGACCTCAGCCCTATTTGAAATCTATCACATTGTGGCGGCCGCACACACCTGGGGTCATCTCTGGTCCGGCAAGGCAGTAAAATGCTACTCTGACAACTCGCAGCTTGCAAAATCATTAACAAGGGGCGCTCATCATCCCTGACCATGATGCGGCTGATTCACAAGCTGACCTGGCTAGCAGCAACCGGTCAGTTTCACTCAGTTTGTTTTCACATTCCGGGTATCCACAACACTGCAGCTGACGCTCTTTCTCGCTCTCAATTCCAGGTATTCTCTCAGGCACTCCCTACGGCTTACCACCAGCCATCCAGGACACCATAGTTTCACGAACTAATCCTGGACTGAGCACACTAATGCATCACGCTAGGACTCTCACTCACCAAGCACTATCACCGGACAAAGCTATCTCTTATAATAGGGCACTTACCATATTTAACAAATTCACTGCAGAAAGGCGACCTTTCTATACAAACCATGGTGGCTTTTGCCTCTTTCTGCCACTTATATCTTAAACTTTCCCACAACACCATAAAACTTTACCTCACCGGGGTGCAGCACCATAGCCTCACAAATTTTCCTAACAACACCCCCTTCTTGTCATCATATCCCATTAAAAAGGTATTGAAAGGGATGTTAAAGGTTTCAGCTCCTCTCACTATCACAAGACTACCTATAGATGGGCCTATCTTCAGATCACTTAGCAATCTCCTTGACGAATCCCCGTTTGATCCCGATACAAACCTGGTGATCAAAGCGGCTATCTTGCTTTCTACGGTTTTCTCAGACCTAGAGAGTTCACCGTTGTTCATCAAGGGGATATCACGCACAGCCTAAAAACATCGCACCTCACAAAGGTGGAGGATCACTATCTACTTTCGTTCCCGTCAACTAAAACCAACCATTGTAATTCACCCACTGTAATTCCTCTCTTCCCTACTGATAATGCCTGGTGTCCGGTCAAGGCACTAGACCACCTACGGTCAACCCTTCACGCGCACTTACCAGACTCTCCGCTCTTATCAATACAAGGGCACCCGCTTACCACTGCTAAATTCACGTCTCACGTCAGAACACTATTATCTAAACTGGGTTTCAATCCGACTTCGTTCTCCGGGCACTCCTTTCGCATAGGAGCCGCCTCTTCAGCCTCCAGCACTAATACACCAGTCCACATCATCAAGAGACTGGGGCGATGGAAATCCTCCATATACCATACTTATATTCCACGACCACAAAAAGAGCTTCGTCAAGCTGTCAGGAACTTGGTTATGTAAAAAGGCAATAAAGTGTGTATTTTCTCAAACTTCTCTTTTGCCCTCTTTTATTTACAGGCCCACTTGTACGTTGGTTTCGGCACACCACAACCAACTTTGTCCTTACAGATACTATCCATTATGTATTAAATTCCGAGCACAAGTAGAAAGGCCATTAGGCCTGAATTTGTGGGAGGAGTAAGTCCCCTACTTAAACTCCCAGCCCCTACTCATCTCTGCCGTTCAGCTGATTGTCCCCACCCACCTACACCCTGTTATAATTCCATTTTCCTTGGTGGGCCCTCTTTTATTTACAGGCCCACTCGTACGTTGGTTTCGGCACACCACAACCAACTTTGTCCTTACAGATACTATCCATTACGTATTAAATTCCGAGCACAAATATATATATATATATATATATATATATATATAATTACAATAATAAATAAATAAAATAATAAAATAAATAAATAAAATATTAAAACAAAATAATATAAATTATATATTCATATGTAATTTCATTCTAACTGTATTTTGTTATTAATTGGTAACAAAATACACGTAGAATGACATTCTATACATATCTATCTATATATAAAATACAAATAACCGCAAATATATATATAGATATGTACATATAATTACATAAAAGATTACATTAGTATACACGTAGAATTTAAATACCTATAAATGCATATATATTAAAATTCTATGTGTATATTTAAGTAATCGTTTAACATAATTATGTGATTTGATTAATTAAAATTTGATTGACATGCCTGACAACACAGGGAGAAAGTGCAGAGAATTTAATTCGCAAGCACTATATTTGACCCTTTAACTCTCCAAGACACCATAAAACCTGTACATAGGGGGTACTGTACTCGGGAGACTTCGCTGAACTCAAATATTAGTGTTTCAAAATTAGAAATTGTATTACAACAATGATATTTTAAGTAAAAGTGACGTTTTTTGCATTTTTTACAAACGAACGACACTTTTATGGACTATATTATTGTTGTAATATGTTTTATTGTTTTAAAACACTAATATTTGTGTTTAGTGAAGTCTCCCGAGAATAACAGTACCCCCCATGTACAGGTTTTATGGTGTTTTGGAAAGTTATAGAGTCACATATAAGGCTTGCATTTCATTTTTTTGACATTGAAATTTGCCAGATTGGTTATGTTGCCTTTGAGAGTGTATGGTAGCCCAGGAATGAGACTTACCCCCATGATGGCATACCATTTGCAAAAGTAGACAACTCAAGGTATTGCAAGTGGGGTATGTCCAGTCTTTCTTAGTAGCCACTTAGTCACAAACACAAAACATTTTTAAATTTTATTCATAATAAATTATGTTCCATATATGAATAGTTAATGATAAATTAAAGCCCTGTTTCTCCTGAACAAAATTATATATAATAAGTGTGGGTGCACTTAATGTGACAGCGGTGAATTACGGTTGGACCGACATATAGCGCAAATTCCAGTTTTTGTTTACGTTTTGTTTTGATCAGAACGTGTACTATTGACTCCGTCCTGAAGGGGTTAATTGATGGATATTTTTGTTTGTTTTATAAGGTAAACAAAATCATATGTTGATCCAAATTACAAAAAAAAAAATTCTTTGAACTTTACGACGTGTATGTTCCTTAGTTTGTCTCTGATATTTATAGAAATAATAATCCTATTTGTAACAACAGTTTCCAGCTTCTGTTTCATCAGTGATAATGGCATTGGCGCTCATGTTCGATGCACGGTGCAAACTATTTATAAACCACTAATGAATTTAGTGCTTACAGTGCCAGTAATAGCCTGTATACTACAAAGCAATATCCACACGAAAATTGGATAATTTATTACTATTTTTAGTCATCAGTGCACTGCTACATAAAAAAAATAGAAAAAAAAAATGATTCAATAAAAGCATCTTTAAAGATTAAGAATGTTTTTTTCCAACCCATAGTTCTAGGGTTTTCAGGTGTTACTTGAAACAATATGGACTCAATCAAAAGGAAACATGCTTGACTTATTTGTTCAACGAGAAGGAAATGCTGAGCATGCTAAATGGAGATATAGATAGAGAGATAGATAGATATAGATAGATATTATTATTATTGCCATTTATAAAGCGCCAACAGATTCCGTAGCGCTTTACAATATTATAAGAGGGGGGATTCAACTATATATAGGACAATTAGGACAATTACAAGAAAACTTACAGGAACGATAGGTTGAAGAGGACCCTGCTCAAATGAGCTTACAGTCTATAGGAGGTGGGGTATAAAGCACATTAGGACAGGAAATAGCAATCAAATAAAGTGGGAGTGAAGCAGAGCTGAAGGAGAGAGTAGAGTGCTTCCCTTTAGGAGAGAGAAGAGACAGGCATATAAGGTACAGGTTACTTTGAGAGGCTATAAGCTTTCCTAAAGAGATGGGTTTTAAGGAAGACTAGGGAAGAGTCTGACGGCAGTAGGCAGGCTATTCCATAGGAAGGGATGTCCTGCAAGTGTGAGTTGGCCTTACGGGTGCGAGATGAGGACAGGAGAAGGTCACGGGCAGAGCGGAGAGAAGGGGTATACGTAAGAAAGGGGTGCATGCGGGCTATGTTTTTAAAATGGAATCTACAGGATTTGGCAACATACTGGATGTGAGGCTCAAAGGTGAGGCCAGAATCAACTAGGATGTCCAAACAGCTCACTTGCAAGGATGGACTTATGTGAATACCACTAACTTTAAGGGAGAGCAAAATAGGAGGATCAGTATTAGGAGGAGGAAAGACAAGGAGCTCAGTTTTAGAGAAATTGAGTTTCAGAAAGCAGGAGGACATCCAGTCAGTGATGGAAGAAAGGCAAGCAGTGACACGTTGCAGGATGGCAGAGGAGAGGTATATCTGGGTGTCATCAGCGTACAGGTGGTTGTGGAATCCAAATGATGTAATAGGTTTACCAAGAGAGGCAGTAAAAAGAGAAAATAGAAGGGGATCAAGGACAGAGCCTTGGGGGTCTCCAACCAAGACAGGACGAGGGGAGAAGGTATCATTAGAGAAGGGGACACTGAATGAGCGTTGTGAGCGATAAGAGGAAAACCACAAGAGGACAGAGTCACAGAGACAGAGTGATTGAAGAGTTTGAAGAAGGAGAGCAATGGTGTCAAAGGCATTTGGGAGGTCAAGAAAAATGAGTGTGGAGTAGTGACTTTTGGAATTAGCAGCAATTAGGTTGTTAGTAACTTTGATAAGAGCAGTCTCAGTAGAGTGGAGAGGGTGGAAGCCAGATTGAAGAGGGTCAAGGAGAGAGTTGGAGTTGAGGAAGTGAGACATATGGGTAAAAACAAGTCTTTCTAGAAAGTTTGAGGAAAAAGGGAGCAGGGATATGGTGTGATAGTTAGAGGGGAAGGACGGGTCAAGAGATGTTTTTTTCAAGATAGGTACTACAGTGGCATGTTTAAGGTCAGCAGGGACAACGCCAGAAGAGAGAGAGAGTAGTTTAAGATGTGTGTTAAGGAAGGCACAAGACAAGTGGAGAGAGATCTGATAAGGTGAGATGGGACAGGATCAAGTGGACAAGTGGTGGGGCGAGAGGAAAGGAGAAGCGCAGCCACCTCTTGTTCAGTAGACCGGGAGAAAGTCTGAAGGGTAGAAATGGCACGATCTACGTGTGGTTGAGAAAGAGAATGGCAAGGTTTCCTTAGCTGTTCAATCTTGTCAGTAAAGTAGCATGCCAAGCTATTGGCTGTAAAGTTAGTCTGGGGGGTGGTCACAGCAGGGCGAAGAAGAGAGTTAAAGGTGTCAAAGAGATGTCTGGGATTGCAGGAGCATGAACTAATGAGAGAGGAAAAGTATGACTGTTCGCAAGGGCTGTGCTGTATGAACACAATATGAATCTATAATGGAGAATGTCAGGCTGGGTGCAAGACTTCCTCCAGGAGCTTTCAGCACAACGGTAACATTTTTGCAGGTAGCGTGTTGATTTAGTATGCCACAGTCAGGGGGTGTCCTCCTCAAGGTGCATGTTTTATGCGGGGCTCCAGTGTTCAAGGCAGAGGTGAAGGTAGTGTTATATGTGGAGATGGCCAGTGAGGGACAGAAGAGGGAAGAGATGGATAGCAGTTGTGAATCAATATCAGCTGACAATTGCTTGAAGTCAATAGAATTAAGGTTCCTCCTGAATTGAGGGGGGTTAGGCTGAGGTTGATGGGTGAGGGGGTACATGAGAGCAAACGATAAGAGGTGGTGTTCAGAGAGAGGAAATGGAGTTTGCAGATATTATATACCCTACATGCATAAGAGAAAATGAGGTTGAGGGTATTGCCTTCTACATGGGTGGGAAAATTAGTCCACTGCGATAGCCAGAGGGAAGAAGTAATTGAAAGTAGTTTAGAGGTTGCTGAGGTCAAAGGTAGGTTAATGGAAATATTGAAGTCCCCGAGAATTAGGGATGGAATATTAGAAGAGAGGAAGTAGGGTAGCCATGCAGCAAAGTGGTCAAGGAAAAGGAGAGGGGAACCAGGGGGGTGATAAATAACAGTAATCTTAGCAGAGAAGAGTTTAAAAAGGAGAATTTAATGAGTTTCAAATGATGGGAAAAAGAGGGAAGGGGGGTGTGGGTGGGTAGAGGCTTGAAGGAGCAGTGAGGTGAGAGGAGAACCCCTACACCACCACCTTTACATTCAGAGTGTCTTGGGTTGTGGGTAAGTTGAAGACCACCAAAGGATAAAGATGCAGGGGTAGCCGTGTGAGAGGGGGAGAGCCATGTTTCTGTTAAGGCTAGTAAATCTAGGGAAGGAGAGATGAAGAGGTCATGGACAGCAGTGGATTTTGTATTATTGCAAACAGAGCGTGCATTCCAGCGGTCAGTATTGAGTAGGATTTGAAGGTTTTGTAGGAGAGTATGTATATAGAGGATTTAGCAGGAGTTGGAGGAGATAGGCTGGAAAGGTATATGTAGAATGCATGGGATGAATAGAGAGGGGATGGGTATAAAGTGGAAGTAGTGAAGATGGTGTTGCCAGGGACAGGTGAGCAGAAGCATAGGGAGATTTTAGTAATGAGAGAAGTTAGTGTGAAAGTGAAAAATAGAAAAAGAGAAAATGTGTTTTGTTATATAGATATGAAGATTATACATATGCACATATATAATCATATACATATATATATATATATACATATATATATATATATATATATATATATATATATAAATAACACATATACCTATGAGTGGTTAAACTATGGTTAAGGATGCAGTTTGTTAGTGGGATATCAGGTCAGGAGAGGTTTAGTGACTTGATTGGTGTGTTTTTAAAACCAGCTGATCTTCACTATCTATAAGTATAGTAATGACCATGGGGTGGGGTGGGGTGGTGAGGGGACAGTGTGCAGCCTTCCAGAGATGATACCTCTGCTTAGGCAATTCTGCAGTGCTTGGTTGCTTGTGAGTACTGGGTGTTGCTAATCAATGCTATTATTTGGGGCCCAGTCTGAAATTTGATTGGCTTGTGCAAATGCAGTTATGAAGTCAGAATACGGAGTGGAGATTAGCATCAGGAGCTTTGCTAAGCACAAGGATTACAGGTAAGTTTTAAAGTCTTTTAAATACTTTATAAAGGGAGGAAACTAGCTAAGAATGCCTAGTAGGGCATAGCACAAAACAGATGTGTTACAAAGTGTTACAGTAACCCTTTTACCAAGGCATTGAAAGGCACTCAATGTTATAATTTTATTTACCAAAGGTCTTTGGATTAGTACGTGACCCTGAAGGTTGATTAGATAAATTACTCACTATTATAAACTGAGGGAAACTACTGTGACCAAATCATATGCATCTGTTCTCTAAAAATATACACTGATAGGGCAGAGATATTATTGAACAATTTCTTCAGTTGACAAATACCATTAAAGAACAGATGGTTGAAAGCTTGCCAGTAAAGAGTACCACGTCTATATAACAAAGATCTCTTTGATCGAGGGAACCATGTCTTAAAGAAAGGAGATTTCACCATCAGTGGCAGAAAGGGCTCCTTACAGTAAGAACTCTAACGATAGAGAAATTGCTTTGGTAGATATTGCACGTACCTTCAAGAAAGGTCAGGCTTTGTAGAGTTACAAGAATTAATTTAAAGACAGGTAGAATATTGATCGAGATAGAAATCTGATTACCATGTTGAAGAAAAGAAGGAATTAAACTCCTTATGAAGCAAAACTGAAAAGACATTAATTTATTTTTCCTTTGTCTATTAAGTCAACTGCAACAGAATCCACACATGTAGAGTGTAGAACTTCTGCAGCTATTCTTTTTTTAATGTTGTGTTGTATATATTGGGGTTTATTAATGAAATTGGCAATGGTGGACAGCTGGCAACGGAATTGTAGATTTTATGCCAAAATAGTAAATCTTTTGTTTTTTTAAATCTGTAGTATGCATTATTTTTATTCTTTCCTTTTCCCTGTTTGTTGAATAAACTCCTATATTTTCAGCCAGAAAATTCCAATAGATCTACTACTACTGCAGTGAATTGCATAACATTATGAAAGTAAATATGCAGTGCATTGCATAAAGATGTGAAAAGAATATATTCACCCGTGATCTAAATTTCCATCAGAATTTGAAACTTCAAAACTATATTAATATTATATAAGACAGCTCAATAATACAGTACAGTCCAGAAGTTCAAGGACGGTTGTGTTCTAGCTGTACAAGTGCAGAGGGCCTCATGATAACAGTTACAAAATGTACTGGAACAGTACCAGAGCTGTATGCAGTGATTTATTTCAATCTGTCAAGATCTTCTTTTAAAAGAACACTATAGTGTTTACCTAAGTATTTAGGTCCCTCGTCCTCCTTTTGATCACAGTAAACGTACCTTTTCCCCCATGCCACACTGCTCTCACCGTGGCTAGATTTGTCATAGCTGAGATGATCAATCTACCCACAGGAAATCATATGAAGGCTATTGCACAGACGTGTCAAAAAGAGCGTGCAGATGCTGAACCTCTTGTGGCCGTCTGAGTAACAGCCACTAGAGGTGTTCTCAGGAAGCAGTGTAAACATAGCCTTTTCTCTGAAAATGCAGCGTTTCCAGTGCCCAGCCTGCAGAGACAGGCTTTAGACACCAGAACCACTACATTAAGCTGTAGTGGTTCCGGTGACTATAGTGTCCTTTTAAGGTTATTGAGGCAGATTCTGCTTGTTGAGGCAGATTCTGAGTGACTGAAAAAATTGCCACATGTTCTTGGGGAAATTAAATTATAGTTTGCAGAAGAACATTTTTACAACCACAGTAATACATAGTTACATAGCTGAAAAGAGACTTGCGTCCATCAAGTTCAGCTTTCCTCACATATGTTTTTGCTGTTGATCCAAAAGAAGGCAAAAACACTAGTCTGAAGCGTTTCCAATTTTGCAACAAACTAGGAAAAAATACATATTAACTTTGAATAGAACAGATATCTTGTAAAAATTTAATCTTTTGAATGCTACACATTTTTTTCAGTTTAGTAGACCTAAATAAATGATTTATATAACTTAACCTTAAATCCTAATCAGCTATTTTTTCCAGGACAATAACAGCTTTTCATTATAGACAAACTTTAGTTACATTAATGCATTATATTATAAGATATGCCATAAATTGATAACAATCTGTACACTTTGCATGTTCTAAGTCATTTTACTATCTAACACCACAAAATAAATAAGTAAAATACTAAATCTTCATTTTTTTTTTACTTTTTGTTTGATAGACTAAAATTACAAACATGGCTTCAGGTTTTAAAACCCAATTTTTTAACTCTTAATGTAACTATGTAACACATTCACCATTGGGCTGAGGATGGCAAGGTCACATTGTCTCTCTTTTTATTGTGATAGTAGAACAAAATTGTGGTCCAGGCACTCAAAGATCAGTTGAAGAGCAGGTTTATTTGGAAAATTGCAGTTTCGATCCCACAATGGATCTTTCTCAGGCTCTCACCAAGCTAAATTAATTAATGCACATGCCCACTTTGTCCAATAAGGTAATTGATGAAAGGTAATTTTTATTGTGGGCACTTACCTGGAACCAGCTAAAAAAATTTAAATCTATGCTTGGTCCTATCAGTGGAGGTCAGTTGAATTATTTTTCAATTTCAGTCAACATATATTTGGTTGTCTGCCAGTATTTACACTCACATCCAACCATACTTGTTCAGTTGCATAACATTAGAAACAGGCAGGATATTTGAGTATGTGTATTTGCAAATAAAGTTAAGCTAATGCTTCTATAGTACTCAAAAACACTATTGGTTTCTAGCAGTACAATAGTATTATCAAGAGAAAACAACAAATGGGAGGTAATGCAAAAGGATTTGCCAGGGTGTGTAAATCATCATGCACAATTTATTGTGACATATCTATTATAAACGTTTTGGGTACAAGACATTTATCAATGTTTTAATGCCCACTGGGCATATATATATACATACACACTTTGTGTTGCTTCTATACATTTCCTTAGTATCCCCTTAAGATAAAAAGGTGATCCAGATGTGGACTCCATCCTCACTGTGCCATGTAAGGTGTCAGTTACACCTCACTGATGAGGTCCAAATACTGAGAACGGAAACAGCTCAAGTAGCCTGCCCTTTGGTGGGACCCTGCTCAGATCTCAAGCTGGTTTTAGCTCATTGTGTGCTATTAAAATGAGAACCAGGAGCATATCGGACTGATCCCACCCAAAATTCTGCTTTTGCTTAAGTACATTTGGTTAGGCTCTCCCTAAGTTAAAAGGGTTTTCTAGACGTGGACTCAATGCTCACTGTTGCTAGCAGGGTATCAACTGCAACTCACTGACAAGGCCCAAAGAAGGCCGAAATGATCATCTGGGATTGCTGTTTATTTTGTGCAGCGGGGCCTTGCTAACATTTTGGCTCTGGACTGTCTTTAAGGATGGGATCAGTCCCATATGGAAAACTAATAGATTCTCTCTGTAATGTCAAAAGTTAGCAAACACATTTACGAGGTCTGTATGATTAATCAAAGGGCAAAATACAGAATTGTTGCCCATTCTCAATGTTTTCATATTCTCATTTTTTCTTCAATAATAGTTTCCAACCTACCCTGATCATAGTGCGGTAACGTGGGACTGATGCAAAGGCTCTGCATGGTCTGTGAATGAAGCTCCAGACTCCAAGTGGTGTGCAGAGTGAGTGGAGAGATTACGTGATATGACATTAAGTCATATTACTGTCCCCATCCATGTGCCATGCAGAGCTACATGCCCTCGAAGAAGACCCCAGAGTAAAATCAGAGATGGTGAAAGTTGTCCCCAAATAAGGACAGTCTCATGAGATTTAGGACAGCTAGGATGCTTAAAGAGACATGCCATAGTGGAGTCATTTTATAGATGTCTTACAAAATAGAAATTTAAAAAAAAAACAGACTGATGCTTTAAGGGTTTATAAATTCAATTTATACAAAGTGGGAATAGGAGATTAACCTCTTCACCATCTAATAATGAGCTGTTCACAGTTGGATTCTACTGATGTGATTGTACACTAGGGAAATTCTCCTTCTCTAGAGCGTTGGGATTTGGCAGGTGCATTGTTTAAAAAGCCCTTTAGCTAATTAGCAGAAGTGTTTCAGTTTGCCTTAACTGAGCTGACATGATTTAAAAAAAGCCAAAGAAAAAGAAAGATTCTTCAGAAAGCATTCTAATTACTGTGTCAGAGTATTCCGAGACTCTGTATTGAGATTCATTGCAAGTGTGAAATTTATCCCTAATTCATTACAGTCTTTGTGTGTGCATTGGTGGGACCAAGTGTGCAACAATGTCATGCCTGTTAAAATATAAAATATTTTCCATTAAAAGTTCATTTTTAAAAGTTCACAAAACAAGTGTTCAGTAACATAGCATAATCTGTAAACAAGCCTGCAAGTCGGTTTTGGCTTTAAAAAATGGTCCCCGCTCTTTCGGTGAAGCATATGATGACGTGGCAAATGCATACAATCAACGTGAGCTTAATGGTGACGCAAGCAAAAAGTGACAAAACAAATTAATAAAATGATAAATCACACGGAGGAGTAACAGTCTTTTATGGCCATTGTTTCATATATTTTAAGCAGCTCAGACACATGCAGTTTGTGAGTTGCGAGCACATCAAGGAGAAAATTGATTTTAATCTAATTTTTTATTATGGAAATGAACATCACATTCTCCGGTGCAGCTTCAGCCTGAGCTTTCAGAATTGTACCTACTAGAGATGGGCAACAGGCAGCCCTCCAGTTGTTCAGTCAACCCTGAGATCTTATTATAAGCCAGCAAAGCAGCATGGGAGCAGTAACTTTATAAAAGCTCAAGGGATACCTCATGGCTATATCTGTCCTAAGCACTGCCTATTTTCTCTTGAATCTCCTTACATGTCTATATCCAGTGTCAGGTTCTTGTCCAACTATAAAGGTTAACCAAGGAAATGTTATTATCCCTTACCCTACTAAGCCTAGATCCCAATTGTATAAAATACGTTTTCCTAAAACTTTGTACTGTCTTTATCTAACCCCTTAAGGACACATGACATGTGTGTAGATGCTGTATGTTTGGAGGGATTGTGGAGGTGGGGGCAGATTAGTAAATCCTTGCTGCCATGTGCCATCCCTGGTGGTCCAGTGGAGAGTGAACTTTAGCCTTTAGTGGAGAATTAACTCTCGCGAGATCTGAGCGTTGCCGCAGCAACGCTCAGATATCGCGAGAAAAACCTGGCGGAGCTTCTGTCTAGAGCTCCCTGAGTCCTCTCCTGCCTCCCTCCATGCTGCTGTGGGCCGGTGAGGTAGATCTTTGGTCTCCCCGCCGGCCCATGGAGGCTTAGAGCAGAGCCGGCACTCAGATAGCGCCGGCTCTGCGTAAGCCGACAGGGGAGAGCGGGATTCCCCCCCCCAAAAAAATAATATACACGTATGTGTGTGTGTATATATATATATATATATATATGCGGCGTACACACACACACACACACACTCACAGACACATTCAGACACACACATACACATTTACAGACACACACACACACATTCACACACACACACACACACTCACAGACACACACTAACACACATACACATTCACACACACATACACTCACAGACACACACACACACATACACACACATACACTCACAGACACACACACATACACACACATACACTAACAGACACACACACATTCACAGACACACTCACACACACATTCACACACATACACTCACAGACACACACATTCACAGACACACACACACACATACACTCACACTCACACACATACAAATTGTTATATTTTAATAATACAATGTCCACCCAGCCTCCCTACCTGGAGTGCTGGCGTGGACTTTTCCCTCTCTGCATCTCAGCCGCGGCGAGGGAGCTGTCTGCTCTCTGCTCCATCTCTCCGCGCGGGCTGACTGCTGTAGCTGGGAGCCGGAATATGATGTCATATTCCGGCTCCCGGCATCAGCGCGTGCGAGAGGGAGCAGAGAGCAGACAGCTCCCTCGCTGCAGCTGAGATGCAGAGAGGGGGGTATCCATCACCTCTTGCCATCCCCATGACAGGGGCAAGAGGTGAGACAGGGGGTGCTGAGTGCCTGCAGGAACAGTGTTCCTGCTCAAAAAAAAGTGCAGGAACACTGTTCCTGCAGGACTCAAACCATAGGTGTGCCACGGGGATTAGGGTGTGCCCAGGCACACCCGGCACACCCCGTGCACATGCCTATGCTTCTGCCCACAGTCACCATGGCTTGACTTGGCCCTGGAACTGCTCCTTCCTGGAGCCGAATAGGGAATTAGCTCTAATTCCTACAAGGACTTTCCCCGTTGAATCCCCTGCAAGCTGGAACAGCAGACACAGGAGTAAATCTTCTTTCCCTCCAATAACAGGATGGGAGTGTAAACTGGAATAGATTTTAATGGTGCCACACTGGCCTTTTATGACAATTCCCAAGCAAGGGACAGGGACACAAACTTACAAACCAATAAAAACACATTTAGAATGTAAGGCACTCCCACACATGACACACAATCCCTCTCCTCTGCTTGGGAGATAATTGGATCAGTAACTGTACTAATTCTAATCCAATTATCTCCAAGCACAGAAAAAAACATACATTTCTAAAAAAAAAGTCCCAGAAGTACCCCAAAACACATGACACATTACATCCCCTGATAGCCCTGATCTGGCTGACCAACATATCCAAAAATCACACAGGTCAGTTCAGGGGTTCAGGAATTACCTGGAATTCATAATTTTGACCGACCGTGCCCATGGTCCTATGCCCAAAACAGTTCCATGAAATCAGTGCTAACGGTCAGGTTTGGTAGTCTTTTACAGATTTCCCTGCAGGGCCCATAGTCTGCGGGCAGGAGGCTGGCAAGGAGGATCCTCCAGGAGCTCATGGCAAACTCACTAGGAGAGGGGAGTTTGTCACTATGTCTATCCATAAACAAACAGAGCTGAACTATTTAATTCTGGATGGATTTCTTTTTTGTACAGAAGAAAAATGAGGCCCATCTCTGGCAGGTCTCTACAGCATAGAACTGTGTAGAGGAGGAAATGGGGGGCTGAAGCTTGTAAATGGTTGGTGTCATACTTTAACTAAAAGAAGGAGGATCTCTACTTATTCTTCTTCTTCCACTGTGCAGTATTGTTGCTTGGCTGGTCATGAATCATGATGCAGACAGTTCTTTAATTCTTGTCGAGCTCATGCAAAATTGCCCATTTAGATAGGAATGTGGTGCACCAATTAGGGATAGGCTGAACATGGAGTGCAAAAGGTTTCTTTGCTGTTGAAATGTGTGAATGCACCACTGGCAAGTGATCAGGGATTGTAATGGAGATTTGGGTGCAGTTCATAAGGAAGAGAGGGAATCAGCAAAGAGAAGTGGGGATGGATGTCAAGGAAATTCGAATGAGCAGAAAACCAAACAAATGAAAAAATATGGTCTAAAAAGGAAAAGATGTCTAGGAAGTGGCCAAGAAGACAAGGGAGATGATGAGAAAGTTTAGATCTGGTAGAAGAGGGAATGGGGAAACTAGACTTATATAATAAAAAGAGAGTTAGTGAGGAATAATGGAGTATGGGAGGGAAAGTGGCAGTGGTAGAGAAAGTGGAGAAGTGAGATATTTAAGGGGAAATTAAATAACAGATGGAAAGGAGATTAGAAGGAAAGTGAAGTAAAAAAAAAAGCAGTTTATGAGAAGGAAAGTAGGAGAGCAAGATGGATATTTTCCAATTTTCCACAAATGTATTCAACATTAACAATAGAAATTCTGTTAAGTACCACACTTCTTTATTCCATTTTATGTCCTCCTTTTTTTCCCCAAAAGTTCGTTTTTTTCAACACATAATTTTAGGTTACGCAAGACCATCTTTAGCAGACTTTTACAAAAATGTGTTTTAAGCTGTTTATCTGAATAAAATTAAATTCCTGCAAATAATTTTAGTTAACCAATTCTGAAAATGTGGTTATTTTTTTCACAAATTAACTAAATTTGTTAATTTATTTTTAAAATATAATTAATTAAACTTCTGGTCATTTCTGAACGACATGACCACATTTTTGGGATCGATTAACTCAACAATTGGCATATAATTGTATTCAGACTAGTGGCTTAAACAAATGTTTGCAAAGTTCTTGTCAGCACACTTTGCTATACGCGCCTCCTTATTATCAATGCAGACTAGTGATGTCATCAAATATACCCCTCCTTTGAACACATCCCCAATATCCCAGATTCATCAGGAGAATGATGGAAGTTATGAAATAGTTCAGTTCCAATGTCAAGACTATGTTCTCACATTGAAGTATTACTAATTATTTAAATTTATGTCAAATCATTGAAGGGCAACTTGTAATACATGACCTAAGGCTGCATACCCACTAAGCTATACTAAGATAAGATATCCAAGATCCAAGCATGTATATATATATATACACACAGGAAATCAGTGCACACTGACTGAAATACTTGACAATTTTCTGGGTGCAATGGCAGGGTCTTTAAATATCCAGAATAATAGAAAGGTAGCTGCACTCACGGTCTTCCATAAAATAAATTCTTTATTTCATCAAGGTTAAAATAGGATCAATGTTTCAGTCCTTTCCCAGGAATTTCATCAGGATCAATACTTTCTATGCATTGGTTACTCACTTGGTCAGAATAATATATATGTGAATATAAAAAATTTCAATACATGACAGTGTAACTTTATGTCTCCACACTAAGAAAAAAAACAAACCCTAATGTCTTTCATATCATTTTTATTTTGTTTTTTTAGGTTTTACTCCACTCAGATTTGTTATACAAATAGCATCACTTAAACAGGTTGAGGTCTGAATATTAATGTCAATACAGCAGTGAGCTTTAATATCCCTTCCATTTCTTTTGGCCCTTCTCTAAACCACAGTCTGACGCCGTTTCCTAGTTATATATTTGTCTGTCTAGGCAAATATGCTGCATTATTTTCCTGAAAGTTGCTATCAAGGCTACGAGTGTTTTCTGTAATAGCCTTGTTTTTTTTTTTGTTTTTTTTTAAACTTTGTCAAATGTTTAAAAGGTTTGGAGGAACGGTCAGGAAATACAGAAACTGGTTTTAAAAGCAAATCAATCAAGTTCTTATAACCCTATCTGCATTAAAAGCAGTCACAGAATAACTTGCCCTATGCCATTGCATCTAAATATAGAATGATAATGTTGAAAACAATATTGACTTCTAAGTAAAATGATATTGTACACTGATGTGATGTATTAACTCTTTAGGAGCCAGTGAGAAGTGCAGTCTATTGCGCTGAAAAGCTACAAACTATTCTCTAAAGCTTCAAGAGTTAAAGATACTTCTTTATGTGAGATAAGTGGGCACGTTTCCAAACTGTTGTCTATTTCACTATAAATAACAAGACATACAATATATCTTCCTATTTTGCTTCTGACCTAATGAGCTTCCTCACTGTATATAAAATATAAAGCTGTATATCTTACAAGGAAATTTCCCAGGCTTTGCCGTTCGAGTTTTATCTAACTGAACGGGTGATTCATTTATAATGGAATATATACTATCAAGCAAGGAAGCAAACACAATTCTATCAATTCTATTGAATAGCTTACATCATGATTCCTTTTTAGTAGGGTGGGGTGCCGGGCTCGTTGTATATCTAATGAGTAGCTCAAATGCGAGATAATAAAAAAGTTAAAGGGATAGTTAATAACAGTGCTTCTGTCAAATGGAATGCATTTAACTGCAGCATTTGAAAAAAAAATGAATGTTTTTTTAACAAATCGATAGTAAATTAAGGTGTAATTACTATTTCAAGATAATAATAATAATAATAATAATAATAATCAAAAATGGAATGGTATGCTTGTTTTTTCACTAGTTTTACAGTCCATTCTGTGATGTACATGTTACCATTCAACGTAACAGTACTCATTTTAATGACCTGGATTGATGATCAATTTTTAATTGATCTTGCCAAGAATTGGGCCTGCTCCGGTGGCTTTGCTGGTGGCTTTCTTGGTATTGCATAAAAATGTGAAACCATCCCCAACTATTTTCCAATAGTTGCTGGTTAAAAATAGTTGCTAATAGGACGGTTCGCGACATCTCTAGTTGCTAACAGGTGCAACTGACAACTAATCTGGGATTCGATGGGATGAACTCACCATGAACAAGGACCAATATTTAAGAAACACTCTAACCATCATAATCATTACAGCGCCTGCTCATTGTAAGTTGTCAAACTGTTTTAGAAAGGTTGTAATTACCTGGAATCTGTCAAGTATTGCTCCTACTCCCAATGTGCAGGCTGAAGGGAGAGCTGGAAGCTCCTGTTAGGAGCTTATGTCTGCTCTGCCGAGCAAAGCTCTGCAGTACAGGGGTACTTCATTGGATGAAAGCATCAGCTGATTTCTCTCAGCCAGTGAGCTAAGCCCAGCATTTAGCTCAAACAGAGTGCTTCTGGGAGGGGAGGAGGGTAGTGGGGCACCAGAGCACTTGTAGCAATACAATTTCTATAGTGGGCTTTCATGATTATAGTACTTAAAGTGTCCCTGTAAACGTACAGGTATATTGTATGAGGTTTCAAAAACATTTAGACTTAAAAATTATGGCACTTTCTACAATGTGATTATTTTACTTTTTGTAAATGGAGAAAATCAAGTCACACTAGTTGTATACAAAATAATTAGAAATTAATTTTGATAGCTATGAAAACTGACCGGAAATCAACATAGCACATAAGGTGAAAAAGGTCATTTGTTTAACTGGACTTTACTCTGTGTCATGTCCAAAGTGTAGGAAGGTCCACTTCCTGTGCAATCATTTATTGTGTGTAATATTACACACAAATGCCACATTATATATTTTTAGCTTTTACTTAAAGGGGATACTCTGGGCCCCACAAGCACTTTAGCTTCTGAAATGCTTCATATGTGTTGGAGTATGTTTCATTCAGTCATTTTACAAAAAAGTGCAGATTTCAATAAAAATGGGTACTTTTAAAAATTAACCCTGTAAACCACCACCCCTAACATTAAAGGACCACTCTAGGCACCCAGACCACTTCAGCTTAATGAAGTGGTCTGGGTGCCAGGTCCAGCTAGGGTTAACCCATTTTTTCATAAACATAGCAGTTTCAGAGAAACTGCTATGTTTATGAATGGGTTAAGCCTTCCCCTATTTCCTCTAGCTGCTGTCTCATTGACAGCCGCTAGAGGCGCTTGCGTGCTTCTCACTGTGATTTTCACAGTGAGAGCACGCCAGCATCCATAGGAAAGCATTATGAATGCTTTCCTATGTGACCGGCTGAATGCGCGCGCAGCTCTTGCCGCGCGTGCGCATTCAGCCGACGGGGAGGAGAAGAGGAGGATCGGAGGAGGAGAGCTCCCCGCCCAGCGCTGGAAAAAGGTAAGTTTTACCCCTTTTCCCCTTTCCAGAGCCGGGCGGGAGTGGGACCCTGAGGGTGGGGGGCACCCTCAGGGCACTATAGTGGTCCTTTAAAGAAGACAATAGGTCCTGTTACTTCCTGGTTTGTTTGGCTCAGTTAATCTAAACTCAAGATGCTGCCTATTGCTCAGAGCACCTGGCTTGTAAAGATTTCTCATTGAGCTGCATTGGGACATCTATGATTGGACAGTCACAGAAAGTCTGGGCGGGGTTAGAAGGGGAGGGTTTACAAAGGTTGCAGACAAGAGAACTGCAGCTTTTACAAGCTGATTTTATATATACACCAATGGAAACATGCATAATTAAATGCACAAATGTTTTCATTGGGGTATATCTACAAAATAGGGATCTTTTTTATTTGGGCCGTGGAGTGTCCGTTCAATATTGCTCATATCTTTTTTTCACCTTTTCTTTTCACTCCCTATAATTGTATTATTTTATCCATCATAAATGTAGATCAGGCTGGATTAAGAAAACTATAAAGGTATGCGTTTGGGGGAAAAACATGATCATCATAATTATACATGAAATCAGTGTTTATTAAAGAAAACCTCATTGTAGAATGATTATAATGAACTTTAGACTATTTTGATGCAGTGAGTATAATCTCAGGTGATAAGTGCAAGGCTAATATGAATTTATAATGTAAAAATAGGATAATATGTGTGCATGAAAATTATACAATTAGCAAACTTTATTTGCATGTAAGGCCAAAGTATTATACATTAAAATCTTCCGTGCTAACATCATGCAATCTTTTCCACTACCAGAATAAAATGATTTATTTGCTGCAGGATAATTTATGCTGTAGAAGCTTGTCATAAACCTATTGTTCCCATTAACCTCTACTTCCTTATGCAAATTACAATGTACAACACATTTTTACACACAGATTGTTATGTCTCATACATGGATAGGGGATATTTTCATCACATAAACATTATCTATTTTTAATTTTAACACTTATGAGAATTATTTCACATTTATCTATGTGATTTTCTAAAAGCCTTGCATGCCTCCACAAACAAATATCATTATATAAATACGTTATAGAGAACTAAGCATGAAGTATGGTATATTTCTATTTTATATACAGTATATTTTATTTTTATTTTTTTAATTTAAAATATTGCAGCCCTGCCACACTACTCTTTGTCTCCTGGGAGCTGGCTTTGTAGCCACAAATAGGGACACTATAGTCATCAGAACAACTACAGCTTAATGTAGTTGTTCTGGTGAGTATAATAGCTCCCTACAGACATTTTTATGCAAACACTGCCTTTTCAGAGAAAAGGCAGTGTTTACATTGCCCATAGGGACACCTCCAAGTGGCCACTCCTCGGATGGCCACTGGAGGGACTTCCTGGTTCAGGACTGCACAGTAAGCAGCGCTGCTATTCAGCGTCCCCACGCTCTGACTGGGGACGCTGAATTTTCCTCAGAGAAATGCATTGATTCAATGCATCTCTATGAGGAGGTGCTGATTGGGCAAAACTGCATTTGCCCTCCCCCCCCCCCTTGCCAATTTTATCCATTTGAAAGCATTGGATTGGCTAAAAAACTGCAATTTTGATGACATAACCAAGGGGCGGGGCAAGCACCGCCGGACCCATGGAGAGCTGGAATTAAGGTGAGTTTTAACCCATTCTGAGGAGGCTAATGGGGGGCAAAACATCTAAATGGTGGGTTTTCACAATAGGGTCAGGAATACATGTTTGTGTTCCTGACCCTATAGTGATCCTTTAAGGCAAAAAAAATAAAGCCCTCCCTAGGAGCAAGAGTAGCTTAGAGAAAAGGGACTAGAATGGCTTTTGCAACAGGCAAGACACGGTTAAAATTTAGATAGGCTGGAAAGGGAGTAGTAGAAGAGTAAGGTATCTGTATAAATAAGCCAGAATGGAAAGAGGTAGTCTACCTGTTCCCTCTCGGTGTGGTTTGTTTGCATGTAATTGTATGTAATTTTTCCATTTTATTTTTAGGGCTTTTTTCTTTACTCCTTTATCATAGCGGGTGTTAGGTCAGGTTGGCAGAAGGGTTTAAGGGTGTAAGATCTCACGGTGGGGTAGTAAACCAGTATTGAATTGACAAAGATGGTATTTCGAGGTAGAGAGGTTGAAAGGGGAGTGGAAACTTTCCACAAGTTTATTATTATTGTACTATGTCTAAAGACGTGTTGTCCAGTAAGTATGATTTATAGCACACTTGCTCTTACTCACACAATGTTGTGGTTTGGGTGCCTAGAACCTGTCTCTTTCCTTTGGCACTGGGAAACATTGCTTTTTCTGAGAAACGGCAATGTTTACATTTGTCGAAGACTAAACTTTTAGTGGTTGCCAAACTGACAGCCACTTACTAAATGCATTTACTCTATAACATCTTCATTGGGTGCCATGATGATGCCTGACATGGTTAATGTTTGGATTCAGTACATCAGATTGGTAGAGTGCGGTGACCGGTGTGCATGATATATTGTACAGCTATTACATATACAGGATTAAACACCACCTGTGGTATTGTTTCAGATCATCTACTTTTACTTTATCTCTGGATTTCATTCTATGCTATTAGTACATAATGGAAAACAGTCCAAATGACTTTGTTCTGCACAACCCAATATCCTTTAGATTACTGGACATGTAAAACAATATAATTAAGCAAATTATTAGTAATTATGGACTAAATTGTATTAAATGGTCTTCTATATGTGGTAGCAAAACTATACTTAGTGAGCCATCAGGATTATTTTCAATGTATCTCTCAGCCCTTAACCAATTATTGTTCATTGAACTCAATGGAATCTACAAGGTGTTCTTCCAAGGTTTTAGATTGCTTATACCTCTTCATAAATCTATATATCATATCCTTAAAAGAAGCAGTTGTGTTTTATTTCTTACTTCTTACCATAAACTACCATACACCACACTAACGACTACTTGCTAGAAAAAGACAAATTCTTGCAGTTGCCTTTCTTTAAGTACATATACACAGGGCACTATTAGTTTGATAAATGGGAACTAAACCTCAAAAAATTAATACCAGATCAGGAAATCAAGGGTCTTCTTAAATTAATATATTTCTACACCACCTGGGCAACAATTTGGATCCACTTAAAACCTTTATAAAGCATGTATTGTGACAATGATTCCTTTAAGAGTTATTGGTCTAGACAGAGTATGATAATTTATTAGTCACTGCTCACTCATTTCATTACCATTCTTCCCTACTTACATATCTAACAAAGCGCTTCAAAACCAAATTCCATTGTGAATATCGTATATACCTGTATTGTCCCTATCATGAATATTGGATAGCTTTCACGTGCCAACAAAACTCAAATGTGGGGTTCATAGAAGTCCTATATCATTGGAGACAGAAAAAGACTGCAAAATAGAAAAAAGGTGCTCTAGAAAGTACAGGATAACCGCCCAAAAGAATGCAAGGACTTCCCGTGGTAACGGTACGTGTGTGTCCCTTATCTCTGGTAACCTGTTGACATCTAAGTGAAATCTAAAATCTAGCCCCTAATCTTTTATTCGATCAGATTCTGATTACTTTCCAAATACACAAAAACAATATACAAGAGAGGTCTTTGATTTGTATTTTCAGTAAGTCAAGTTTGGCTGTCTGTTTTTTTTTTGTTTGTTTTTTTAAATTCTTTATTTTTGCGTGCACAAAGAAATATAATCTGTCGTACATACATAGTTCTCAACCCCCACAGTATTGGCAAAAATTGCGATAGTTATATATTACAATTGGTATTCGGGTTAAAAAATATACAGTGCACGTTTGTCTTTTCTCTCAGAACCACTAGCTTTACATCAGAATGGTTAAATAGTCACAATAGCCCGGTCCGGCCTCGAATTTAGAGGTTCTTTAGATAGTGTTTGCGTGTAGGATTCATATGAGGCTGTAGTCAGGTTCAGGGGTCTGTTTATGTAAGCCCACTCTGCTTATTCCCTTCCCCTCTGTTTTGTAGTTATGTAACTTCCTGTTTTATAATCTGCACTTTAATACTCTTCAGGTGTCTTCTGCAGCACCTTGTAAAGCTGATGTTGGACTTTGGCTTAATCCTACTGTTTTTAATTATATTGGTCTCAATATGTGGTGGTTTTCTAGGACCACATTGTATCCCCCCTGTGACTGCCTTGTTGCAACGTTCCCAGCTACTAACTGCCTATGGACCTTCGTTGTTTTTACAAGTTCTCCTTTTGCGGCTACCGCAGCTGAGTGCGTTCTGAGATCGATAGTTTACTGTGCTACCATGCCTGGTCCAAATGCTCTATTATGTAATTTAGGCATGAGGGGAGAGGGGGATGCAGTAAGGCCACATTTCATCCCGTATAGGTCCCAAAGTCTAATTGAATTTAAAATTGCCGGGCTGGTAGTGTTTTTTGTTTTTTTAATGTGTTGTTTTTCTGCAAAATATTCACCTTAAAATGACTGTCTTTCATATTTTATTTAAGAAACAAAACTAAACTAAGTAAATGTCCTGTGGAATTGGTTAGGAGTATTTCCAATCTGTTGGATTTTGTTTTATATCACACCACTGGTTGATATTAAAAATTAAATCAACTTGAAAAATGCAAATGAACCAGCTGCAGTACCACTTCAAAACTCATGATTGTGTATTTGTTTCCTAGGAGTGGCAATGCAGCCTTTAATGCTTCAGAGGTTGAAAACTTAGTAACAACGCTAAAAAATAATGAATTTGTAAACTTTGATCTGCCACGCATGTCCAAAGAATATTACATATTAACAATACATAAAACATTAATATTTGATCAGAAATTGCAGATAGATACAAACATTAGACATTGTAAATAGCAATAATTAAATGAGTAACACATCAAACATGAGTAATACAACAAAATCATTGCATCCAACAAACAAGGGGGTGCATAAGTAGGTATTCCCTTAGTGACCAGACCATTTTAAAATTATCTTACCTTTAAGGACCAGGTTGTTTTTACATTTCTGCTGTGTTTGTGTTTAGCTGGAATTTTCCTCTTACTCATTTACTGTACCCACACATATTATATACTGTTTATCTCGCCATTAAATGGTCTTTTTAAAGATACCATTATTTTCATCATATCATATAATTTACTATAAAACAAATGATAAAATATGATGAAATAAACACACTTTTTCTAACTTTATAGAAAAAAATATATTTTTTAATTATTTTTACATTTTTGTTATTTTTTATTTACTTATTATTTATATTTTTTAATAATATATATATATATATATATATACAATATATATAGTTATTATATATAATATATATATATGTGTGTAATTTAATTATAAGTGTATTTTTATGTTAATATATGCATATATTAATATAAAAAAAACTTAGTATGACATTTTATATATAAGATATATATATATGCATATATATATATATATATATATATATATATATATATATTATATATAGTTATAATATATATCTTATATATATATATATATATATATTTTTTTTTTATTTACATATTTATTTTTTATTTTTCAGAAGCAGGGAGACTACCTGTCAGTTCAGGAAGTCCCCCTGCAGGCAGAGGCATGGACGGCTATTGCGGCCATGTGACCGCTCTTTCAGAGCAATCACACGGCCCGTGGCGGCCTAATTTGCCGAGAGGGGGGGACTGTATGGGCTGTCAGGCAGTCCCCCCAGACCGGGAACAACACCGATTGCTGATGGGGGAACGGCGGCGATCGGGAAAGTAATAAGGAATGCCGCAGACGTGCAGACGTACTAGGTACGTCTGCGGTCCTAAAGAACCTTTTTTTGTCGGATGTACCTAGTACGTCCATGGTTCTTAAGAAGGTGTACAGTATCCATTTGTAATGCACCAAAAAGTGGAAAACATTACTACTAATGAAAATTAAATGTCAGTGGCACTGGCATTTACTGAAAGCCCCAAAAAATCTAAAGAAATAGCATCTAAAGAGTTGGACATTTCCCGCAGATATTTGGGTCATCTAATGCAATGCTCAGGGCTGAAAATGTATCGGTCAAGATTAATCCATGGATTATTAGAGGGTGATCTGGATTGGCATTTACAATTCTGTGACGCAATTTTGTATGAAGAAACACAAGGAGATATCATGATTTGAAAAAGAAACCTGGTCCGATGAAGCCAACTTCAAACTTTTAGGTGATGTTACTCAACAGAAAACCCCCATGCAACAATTGAAGAACAGTTGAATCAACCTGGAGTTACAGTTTGGGCAGCCCTTTCATGTAAAGGAGTAACTGGGCCTATATTTTTCAATACAACAATATAACAATTACCTTAGACCTGTACCTTAACATGCTCCAAGAAAATACCCTACCACAATTGCAGATGGAGCATGAAAATGAAGACTTCTATTTTCAGCAAGATGGAGCTCCTCCTCACTATGCAATGATGCATAACTTTCTTAATGCAAAACTATCCTATAGGTGGATAGGTAGACGAGGCCCAGCTGAATGACGACCATGGTCACCAGACCTTACCCTGATGGACTTTTTCTTTTGGGGAGATATCATGATTGGAAAAAAACCTGGTCCGATGAAGCCAACTTAAAACTTTCAGTTGATGTTACTCAACAGAAAACCCCCATGCAACAATTTAAGAACAGTTGAATCAACCTGGAGTTACAGTTTGGGCAGCCCTTTCATGTAAAGGAGTAACTGGGCCTATATTTTTCAATACAACAATATAACAATTACCTTAGACCTGTTACTTAACATGCTCCAAAAAAATACCCTACCACAATTGCAGCTGGAGCATGAAAATGAAGACTTCTATTTTCAGCAAGATGGAGCTCCTCCTCACTATGCAATGATGCATAACTTTCTTAATGAAAAACTATCCTATAGGTGGATAGGTAGACGAGGCCCAGCTGAATGACGACCATGGTCACCAGACCTTACCCTGATGGACTTTTTCTTGTGGGGAGTTATCAAAGATAAGGTATACTCAAGAAAACCATGCTCAGTTGGTAACATGATCCGACTAAGAATCATGCCAAGAAATGAATGCCAATAAAGAACTTTGTGCCAATGTGTGCTTGAGTGTAAGAACTAGATCACAACAATGTTTAAATAGTGAGGGCCCCCAATTTGAGCATGTAAGAGTTTGTTACTTAATTGTTTGATCATTCATTAAAATATTAAATTGTATACCTATTGTTGTTATATTTACCTATTATTTAAACTGTATGCCTACTTCTTAATGCCTCTGTATATCCCTTTTATTTTTAAATTGTAAAATTAAGTTAGCATTTAAGATGGTAAATTAAGAAACATATTGTTTCAAAGATGTATTTTTTTAATCACTAAATACAAGCAAAAAACTTGTCAAATGCAAGTATAACTCAATAATTGGAAATACGCCTTTATTGCTACACTGACTTTCAGCTATGAGTGATTGGCAGTGCACATGTAGTTCATTATTGGCATATCCTTGAAAAAAAAGAGTTATTGTCGAATATTTTCACCACATTCAGCTTTATGATGGATTAATCATTCCATCCAACTTGAAAAAAATCTTTAAAATACATTGCAAACTAGCTACTAATGTTTAAACAGCTTCACATTATGTCAAGCTTGATAAACAGAGCTCTATATTTCACATGGTTTAAGATGTTTGTTTGTTTTTTTAAATACATAATAGAAATGCAAGATAACACTGGTATAATAATGGGGAGATAAAGGAGTTTTGTATTTTGCCTTTTTCTGTAATATTTTAATTGTATATTCTGTGGCAACAATTTAAGATTGATCAACGCACCAAGAACCTTTGTTTTCTAAGCTGTAATTTTCACAGAAAATCTTTGTTTTAAATTTCAGAATTAGACCCATATTATGAAGTGAGAAATTAATACTGGATGTTCTTTTGTGGAGTATTTATAAGCTATGAAATAAAAATATTAGTTTTATCCATTATAAAAAAAAAAAACCTGTAAAAAGCAGTACCAGATATTCATTCATCTTTTCACTACATTATGTAGATCAGAAGGTAATGGTCTACAGAGTAGTCATTCAGACGAACAAATGACTCATTTGTGATTTCCACTAGTGGTTGTGAGCTTTTACGATTATTTTGGCTCACACGACTAACTGAGCCATTTTACTGCTGTTATTTGTGTAGGTGCTTTCCATAGCTGTGATATATTCTCAAGGGAGGAAAGGCAACAAGCCAAAATGTTAGGGCTGTGGTCTCCACTCTCTTGCTACAATTTTCTGAAGGTGACACTCTATGATATTCAAGTATATGTGTGTATAGTATCACTATAACACTATAATATTTTTCTGCCTATATGTATAATCTATGAATTAATTGAATTATTGAAGTTTTTTTGTATTGCATATTTATTTTTGTATTAACAAAGACCTATTTGGATAGAAGAGGTGTGCTGTGGTGTTTGTTTATAGATTCTTGATTATAAATAGTTAGGTAATGTGTATTCTCTGTGGCGAAAGTGACCCCGCCACTGGTTTTTGGAGAGGACTACTTGCCAACCTTATACCCTGTGACTATGACACCTTTAATTTGTTTTAGCTGAGAGACCCTATTTGTGGCTATTGGGATTTTAGACAATGGTTCTTCGAACTCCCGAATAGTCGAAGTGGCCGCCATTCGACATTCGAATACGTGGTGGCGGCCATCTTGTTCGCATAGACTAAAATCGCAAATAGACTTCAGGAGGACTTAGCCGCAAATGCCGTGGAACTATTTTCGGCATCAAAACCTTGCGGTTCCTGGTCGGTCCTCCTGCGGCACTTAGCCGTGAATCTATGGAACTGTTTTGGGCATGAAATCCTGGGTTCACCTGGGCAAAAACATGACTTCCATAAAATTTCTGAACCCCTCATCTGATAAGGGTGATATTTGAATATGTTGTTTATCCAGGTCAGAGCTATCAGGGGATGTAAGATTTATGGGGATATGTTGTGTTTGGGGTACTTATGGTATTTTATACCTGGGGATAATTAAGTTAATGCATTAACTATCTTAATTTTATCACAGGCAGAGGGAAAGGATTGTTTACTATATGTTTTATTGGTCTGTACATTTTGTAATTTGGTGCTCCATCAGGTCCAGGGGTTGTGCCTCTGGCCCGAGAAATTGTATATAAAGCCAACCTGTACCGTTAAACCTTCAGTTCTACTTCACCCTCAATCTAGAGTCTTGTCTCTTATTGGGGGGAATTGCTATATCACTACAAGGGATTGCTATGATCATCATACTCCCTTGGATAATCACTAGCTCTTGTAAGAGGTGTTCCTGCTATGCTTTTTCAAGGAAGAGAGGTTCACCCACTAGCACATGGAGCCTTGTCATAGGTCCGGGGTGGGTAGGAGACGGCAAGACCCCAACCAAGCTGCAGGCGGTTCATGGGGTCTGCAGTACTTATGGTGTCTGGAGAAGTGCTTGGGGCCTTCGGTAAGCACTAAGAGCATCCGCCAGAAGTACCAAACCGGGGTACAGGATGCTACGTTACATTCTCTATTTAGCACCCTGTATTTGTGTTATATTATCCTTGTGATATACTAAATGTATTGTTGGTGAGCTCTTCTGACATAATTTAATAACTTTCTCATTGCATAACATTCTCATTGCAAATTCTATGGTTTTATCTAGAAGCAGACCATTCGTTACTATTCTTTATTTTTTTTTTTATAGCTGTATTTACCTTTCAATTGTGCTTATAATAAATTTACTCTGCTATGTTATAAGATCTAGTGGAAAGCCTTATCAAAACAACAGAAGCTGGGCTAACAAAAATGGTTGACCAACTCCAGGTTAAAAGCCCATGATCCTAAATACAATGTTTGATGAGAAAATTTCCTCTTTAGACCATGTAATGTGTATGAAGATGGGACATAAAAATAAGGTTAAATGTGGGATATATGATATAATAGAAAGCACTAACATAAAAAAGGATTGTTGTTGGCATCAAGAGTGTTGTTTTGCTGGAATGATGAAAATGGAATATGTATGTCCGAGTGTAATATTATCAAGAAAAGAAACCTCTTAGAGATGCTCATAGGACTTATGATCCTTCCTAATACATTATTGATTTTTTTTCTTCTCAGGATATGCCTATGTGCATTCTTTACAATCATGAACTCATTGGGCTGTGCACTGTAAGGGTTCTTTAAGAATTTACCAATCTTTCAAATATCCATGTTTGAATTATTATTATCCAAAACAAATCTCACTCAACCCTTTTAAATGTAATATCAGGCATTGGTAATTCATTAGGTTGTTGCTTATTTGGTTTAACTTTTCTGATGGACATCAACTATAATGTTGTACTTTGTATTGTCATCAAAAGTTTGTCTTCCATATTAGTAGAAATGTTTCAAAATGTACAGCACTGTGAAATGACCAGCCTCGTCTGGTAAAGGGGCACAGTAGGCATCCATACTACTTCATCTCTATGTGCCATATCCACTCCCTTTTGACTCTGCAAGTGAAACCATTTCCATTCTGCAGAACATCAATGTTTACATCGCTGGTTTTAAATGCCACTGGAGGTGCTTCCAATGAAACAGCAAAATAATAAAACTCTATTTCCATCAGATGGTGTCATAGAGAACTGTGAATAGTGAAGCATGGCATTTTGCCATGCATTCGCGCACTAGCCTCCCAATGCTTTCCATGGGAAAGCATTGATTGGCTGAGATTATCGATCATCTCAATTATATCAGTCAAGGATGCAGGACAACAGCATGGAGACTGGTGCCGGGAGTTAGAAAAGTAAAAGACCTTTTTTACTCCCTACAAGTGAGGGTCGGGACCCTAAATGGCGACCAGGCATTTTAGCTCTAGGACTACATATTTGCAATCCAAATTCTGATATACCATTTCTTGAACTGCTGTGAGTCCAACTTTATTATGCTCAATGTTTTCTCATTTTACTATGTGGTGATATCAGCAACTTTACTAAAATCTATAAAAAAATGCCATCTAAAACTATAAGAGGGTTTCTAATGGGGCAATTACCAATGGGCTGCCAGCATTCAGAAGATGTAGGCTGCAGTCATCATTTTTCTTCTGATTAAAAGCAACTGCAGTTATGCTGGAATATCTGCTAGAAGGGTTCTGCAGTAATGAAGCAACAGGCAGGAATTAGGCAGGTCCTTTGTTAACCCAATACCGTATGATTCTATGCCTAGATTAGAGGCCTATCAGTGGTAGAAAGAGGATCCAGGCATTCCAAGCATCTTCAATTGTATTTAGTAGAATAAGTGAGACACCACAACATTTCAACTCATTTCAAACTCTTGACAAAGACCCTTTCAGGGGTCGAAATGTTGAGGTGTCTCACTTATCCTAATAAATACAATCGAAGGCACTTGGAGTGCTTGGATTCTCTTTCTACCACTGATATCTACTCCTTGGGGCTGGTTCTGGCCGTTGGTTCAGTTTAGCACCCTGATCTTTATGTGATTGGAGTGTGGTTCATTTTTTTTCTCTTTTTGCAAATAGATTAGTGGCCTGTGATCTAGACTGTCCAACTGAGTTATCTCCCAAATCCACGATCTGTGAATTTTGATGCAAATAAAAACCATTAGTTTACACTTGCCCACAGACCAAAGGTTATTGGCATTTACCTGTATAACACCTTAGAACACAATCCATTATATATCATTTACAAAATCTCCATGGGGTAACAGAATCTCAAATATTATCTCAAAAAAACATTAAAAATGTTTTGTCCATTGATATACAACCACTCTCAAAAATGGCATGCCACACCAGTCCATCTATATTAAGATCAAATCAATTAATAATAGTATTGAGACTATTACTTTTAATGTGTTTATTTTACATCAAAAAGAATAAAATGTGTGTTGCAAAAATAAATAAATAATAAAATAAAATAAAAATTCTACCTCCTGTGTCAAAATGCCAGGCTTAGTACTATCACAAATTAATAAGTACTGACCTCTTTGTTACAGCTCGCTCACCTCTTTTAATAAGACACACTCAAATGTTCTGGTATACATAAACACTTTATTCACTTTAATCTTTTCAGTGCAGTGAGGTCAAACTTTACAGGGTTTCATAAACCTGCAAGGCTTAAAGATCTAAATATGCTCATCTTCTTCTACATTCATTCTACTCATCAAATAATTGTCAAATTAGACGAACATAGTAAAAAAAATATGTTAAGCAAATTTCTTTTTTTTGTGATAAATACACAGATATGTATGTTTTACATTTGGATAGTTGATTCATTGTATGATAATTTAATAATAAAATGCATTTTTAATATTTTAATATTTGTTGAAAATATACTAAATATTATTAGTATAGAATAAATGATGTACAGTACAACACAAAGTGGGGTACCACAATTTTATGTCAAGATAAAGACCTCTCTTTTCATTCAAATTGCTCTCACCTTCAAAACTAATTGCTTACCTTTTGTACTTCTTCAGACGTTAATATAAAGGTAAGCAGTCCTTGCTTCATCATTTAACATTGAAAAGTAATCTTGACAGCAAATCTGTATGCTTCAGAATGTTACAGTACTTTAAATGTGGAAGTCGGAAGTAAAGACGTAGGTGCGATCTGTTTTAATTTAAACACACTTACAGTTTTCATTTGTAAAGGAAGAAAGACATTGTGCTTTATATAATACAGGCTCGAAGTAAAGGCATGGCAGTCAACCTTAAGTTTGTGGCAGATATCACAATTTTCCAAATGTCATCTTTGAAAGAGTTCTCATAAAAGAACACTGATGAGGTGTCTACAGGGTTCAAATGCTATATGAACTCATTTTAAAACACCTCTGATCCTTTCACTCTATGCTTTTGTTGCTAAAGCAACATAATTCACACATCTTGGTGCTCTGTGTGCTACGTAACCAATGCATATAAAATAAATGGGGAAAAACATAATTTTGTTTTCGTTTTTTATTTACACTGAATCTTATCAGGAAAAAAATGGAGAGAAGGGGGGAGGTAGAGAGAAAGAGAGAAAAAGGAACAGGGAGAGATTTGTACAATTATAACTAATGGCACATCATAAATGCACCATTTGCTGACCGGTTGGTACATAACAAGACTCAACCCACTTCATGCTTTAACAAATCCAGACCAAACTTTAAAGAAGTCTCTAATTCACAGTACATTTAATAAATAATAGCATAATTTGCACAAGTGTCCAAAATTCCGTGGACCTCCCATCATCTCTGCCTATTGGATATAGGATATAGGATAGCTAGTGTGTGTGTGTGTAACTTGTGTAGAGCAGGAAGTGACATCATGATTATATTTAAACATAAATAATTATTTAATGGCGTGCGCAGGGTTAAGTCACGACTATGATTTAAGAGTAATTCAGTAGATATGCCTCTGATGTAAACAAAATAGTTTTGTAAGTGAGTTCTGAGAGAGTATTGGGGTTGTGCTGCCAGAAGGGACAGATTTGGGGGAACTCCCACCTAATGTTGACCAACACTCATGGTTTTGGTATGGCAAACACATTGCTATCTTTTCTGGTGATTCTTGAAATTTGGTGCAAACTGAAGACGTGTGTGTTAGTGTGAACAGGTTACCCATTGATCAGTGGTGAATGAGCATTTTAGATCTCTCTCCCAGTACTTAGTATAGTATAAAAGTGTTGTGTACTCTCTGGGGGGATGAAGAGATCTGGTCTGTATATAATAAGGATATAGCATGCAGAGGAGGAGATGTCTGTGTGCATAGGGATTTGAATTCGGTTTGTAGGCACATGGATGCAGGAAGGTTTGGTAAATGCTGGAGAAAGTGTGTAAGCTGGAAAATGCTAAATATTGTCAGCAGTTGTAATGGTTGTGAGATATTTAGGCCTAAAGGTGGTCATCTATGTATACCTCCAGAAGTTGTAAAGGCTATGGGAAACCTAATGAAGTGATGAAGCATTTGGACATGGCCTGTGGAAATTGTCTGTTCCCAGTGATGGGAAGTAGAGGAGACAATGAAGGATAAAGGCCTTTTTGTTTACAGGATGAAATAGTGTTTCGTATTGTAGGGTGGTTTTGTACGACAGGATGCAACCCAGATTGTAACTATGGGAGAACATTCAGTGGGATGTCAGTGAATTTTGATTCTAGTGATATCCAGAGTTTGCTGGGTTGAGCTATGTTCCCTTCAGTCTCTGGAGGAGCACTGCTTTGTGGTATTTTGCTAAGGCAGGTAGTTCCAAGCCCCTCTGAGGTTTGGATTTGGTGACAATTTCAAATTGTTGGCGAGGTTTACAACCTTGTCAAACATACTCTATGAAAGTCTTGCGTATTTGTCTGAAAAATGGTTGCAGAATGCATATTGGTAATGTTTGTAGAATATATAAAAACTGTGGGTGTATGTTCATCTTCAGAACAACAATTCTACCAAATAAAGTGATGTGTTGAAGGGCCCAGAAACTTAAGTCTCTTTTTACCCTCAGTAGTGGGTATAGTTTTATTCAAACATCTTAGTGTAAACCATAGGGATCATGGTTCCTAAATACTTAATCGCTTCTGTGCACCATCAGAGATTACACTAATTTCATAGGTCAGTGACCAGCTGAAAATTGAGTGTCTCCGATTTGGTGAAATAAATTTTCAGGTTCGATATGGACAACTTTTGCACTATAAAAGCTAGGGATTCTAAAGGGTTTGTGGTAGTGAAGGAAATCATCTGCATATGTCATTACTCGACCATCTCCCAATCCTTCCTCTATTCCAGTACATTGCGGGTTAGTGCATATTACATTCAAGAATGGCTCCAGGCTTAGGACAAATGATAATGGTGACAAGCGTTCTATTTGTGATATCAGAGGGGCTGGACAGCACACTATTCACATAGACTTGCCCTGTTAACTCTGAGTTGAGAGCCACAATCCATGATATCATTTTGGGGCCCACTCCTATTTGCTGTAGGACAGTAAACAGAAATAAGCAATCTACCCTGTTGAACACCTTTACAGTGTCTGTCAAGACCAGGTGAGAAGGAGCTCCCCATTTAGATGCAGCATAAATCAAATTCAGTATTCTCATCATATTGTTGCGCACCTCTATATCCTACCTAAAAATCCCACTTGTTCCAGCAAAATCAGTAGACATGATGTATCCAGAATAATAAGTTTCCAGGCAAAATAGATAAACTTTGCAAAAAATAGGACAAAGTGATTGAAGGCATAACGAGTTGTCATAATACCTGCTACTGCCAGACAAGGGAGAGACCTGGTGCTTTTTTAACAGGGAGGTGCGAAATGCGTCGAACATCACCTTTTTTTTTCGCATTGTGGTGTGGGTGGTTTCTCCCTTGTCTGGCAGTAACAGGTATTACGACAACTCATTATTCCTTCCATTAATTTGTCTAGTATCATTTTATCTCTTTTGCCTGGAAACTTATGTTATTCTGGATACGTCATGTCATTTGTATGATATATTATGCCTGCTTAACCTACAGCACCCATAAGGGCTGCCATGACAGTTTGATTACATAAATTCATGATTTTTATACTAATTAATGTGCACTTTTTCATATTTTCCTTCATTTTTTTCTGTGGATCATTGGGGATTACCCTTGAGTGTAGACTATTGTACTTTTATTGTGAGAAATTTAAGGGTATACTTTTAGTTAAGTTTGTGTTGGCAACTGACTTCTGGTCAAGGGTTTGGCTGAGATTTTGAGCAACATATGAGTGTAAATAGGTTCAAGAGCAAGGGTCAGGTCTTGTGTCCGAGTCTCATCTAAGTTGTATATGGAGGCCTATTTGCAAAATCTATCCATTATGGCACTGGGCATTATGTGTGTTTTGCCTGCATGTTATATCTTGATGTACGTCTTTTTTTCTGTTCTCTCTTAATGCTCTTGCCAACAGTTTTCTGATTTTAGTGCCGTATTTATACAATTATTTTTGAGTTAGGTTGAACTGAAATTGGATTTTAGAAGTCATCAGTGTTGATTTGGGTGCAGAGAGAGAGGAAATGTTTGTATGTACCATTTGCAAGTGAATCTTTGTGTTGAGTTTCCAGTTGTTCTATTTGTAGGAGAAAGGCTTTTATGTCCTGTGTTGTTTTTTTTCCGCTGTGTGCCATGTTTAATGAGGATTCCCCTTATTAGGTACTTGTGTGCATCCCAGATGTTGTAAGGGGTAGTGTCAATGATAGTGTTGGGCTGAAAGAATTGCTTCAGTTAATCAGGTATGTCTTTTTTCACACTTGGATTGTGTAAGAGAGATTAATTCAGTCTACAAAGCCATTGTTTAAAGTATGGAACTTGGGAGATAATCTTGATTGCCACTGGGCATGCATTGACCACATAGTTAGACCTATGTGAGCTGAATGTAGATGGTCCAGGTGTCTGTGGGGTAGAAAGAAGTAATCTATTAAGAAATAAGAATTGTTTAGAGGGAAATAGAATGTGTAATCACAACCACTTGGGTTTAGTGTGCACCAGCAGTCCACTACTTGAAACTCAGGGAGGAGGTTATGTTCCCTGCAGAAGAGATGGTCTGGAAGGTGAGTTCTACCAGACATACAGATCAACTCTTGGATCCAACGGGATGTTGAAGTCCTCCCATGATCAAGAGGCCCTCACTGAAGGATTCAAAACGTTTGCGAGCTTTAGCTTAGAAAGGTCCCTGATTTTAATTTGGTAGGTTAAAAATTGGCAAATGTGAATTTGGACTCATTGATCCTTTCCTTTACCAGAAAGTATCTACCCTCAAGATCTACAAGTTCTGAATCTGCCTGGAATGGAGTATCTGCAAGAAAAAGAATCAACACTTCTTTGGTTTTAGCTACAGTTTTATTTGAGAAAACTCTGTGGGGTAATGACTATCAAAAAAACATGTGGCTTTATTGAGAGGAAATGTATTTCTTGTACAAAAGGCCATCGAAGACTGTTGTTTATCTTCATAAGAATCCAAAGTAACAACACAATAAAACAGCCAAAGACACAACTGCACATTTGCACAGTAATAGTTATTTTGAAACTGTTTCATAACAAACCTCTCCAAGGATCATAAATTGTGCTAAACATTTGCTCTGCTTCACCAATACATGACTACTAAAGGAATGCAGTCAGGGAACAACAGACTAATTGAAAAGTCATTCAGCTGAGATACGGTAAGCATCACACTCACATTCACAATAAACTGCACAGAGAGGCAACATGAGTGACTTAAAACATGAGATTATCTATTGGATAATCAGTAAGTTTAGATGGAAATAAAAAAAAAAAATTCTTGGAAGAGTGTTTTTTATTTAACCCCTTCAGGACCGAGGACGGTGCAGGACCGTCATCGGCATTTTTCCATTGCCACCTGGAGACGGTCCTGAAACGTCCTAACGGTCCAATGTACTTACCCGATCGCCGTCATTCCCCGGCGGCGATCGGTGTTGCTCCCGTTGTGAGGAGACTGCCTGCAGCCCAGACAGTCTCCCCGCAGCGAATTAGGACCCCTGGGGCAATGTGATCGCTCAACAGAGCGATCACATGGTCACAATAGGTGTCCATGTGTCTGCCTGCAGGGGGACTGTCTGTGCTGACAGGCAGCCTCCCTGCATGTGTAAAATCATTAAAAAAATGCATGTTAATGTTAATAAAAAAAATAATAATTATATATGTGTATATAAATATGATATATAGACATATATTATATATATATAATATGTCTATATATCATATATATAATGTCATACTAAGTGTATTTTTATATTAATGTGTACATATATTAATATAAAAATACACTTGAAATTAAATTACACATATATATATATATAATATATATAATAACTATATATATTGTATATAAATATTATTATAAAATACAAATAATAAGTAATTTAAATTAAATAAAAACATGTAAAAATAATAAAACAAATTTAAAAAAAATATATATCTAAATGAAATTTTATTCTAACTGTATTTTGATAGTAATATATATATTTATATCAAAATATAGTTAGAATGAAATTGTATATATATCTATGTATATATAAATAAATAAAAATAATACGAAATATACATATGTCCATATACAAAATTACATAAATAATTATATAAATATACACGTAAACTTCAAATATATAAATATGCATATATATTTAAATTCTACGTGTGTATTTATGTAATATTTTTACATAATTAAGTAATTTTATTGATTGCAATTTGAGGGACCTGCCTGCCAACCCAGGCCGAAAGTCCAGAGAATTTAATTTGCTAGCACTATATTTTACCCTGTAACTTTCTATGACACCCTAAAACCTGTACATGGGTGGTACTGTTTTACTCGGGAGACTTCGCTGAACACAAATATTAGTGATTCAAAACAGTAAAACATATCACAGCGATGATATTGTCAGTGAAAGTGATTTGTTTTGCATTTTCCACACACAAACAGCACTTTTACTGATGATAGAATTGTTGTGATACGTTTTCCTGTTTTGAAACACTAATATTTGTGTTCAGCAAAGTCTCCCGAGTATAACGGTACCCCCCATGTACAGGTTTTATAGCGTTTTTTAAAGTTACAATGTCAAATATATGGGTCAAATGTTTTTACATTGAAAAAGGCCAGGTTGGTTACGTTGCCTTTGAGAGCGTATGGTAGCCCAGGAATGAGAATTACCCCCATGATGGCATACCATTTGCAAAAGAAGACAACCCAAAGTATGTCAAATGGGGTATGTCCAGTCTTTTTTAGTAGCCACTTAGTCACAAACACTGGCCAAAATTAGCGTTCAATTTAGTTTTTTTAACTTTTTTCACACACAAACAAAAATGAATGCTAACTTTGGCTACTAAAAAAGACTGGACATGCCCCATATTGAATACCCTGGGTTGTCTACTTTAAAAAAAAATATGTACATGTGGGGTGTTATTCAGACAGATAATAGTGTTACAATGTCACTATTGATAAATTTTAAAAATGTATGTTTTGAAACCGCAATATCCTACTTGTACCTATAGCCCGATAGCTTGCAAAAAAAAGCAAAAAAGCATCTAAACACTGGGTATTTTTAAACTCAGGACAACATTTTGAATCTATTTAGCAGTTGTTTCATTCGCTTTTGTAGATGAGTAAAAGATTTTTCAAGTAAAAGTAAAAAAACATGTATTGTTTTCAATTTTTTATAATTTTTTTTAATTTTTTTAAAATTAAATGAGATGAGATTATATAAATAATGGTATGTAAAGAAAGACCCTTTTGTCCTGAAAAAAACAATATATAATTTGTATGGGAACAGTAAATGAGAGAGCGAAAAATTACAGCCAAACACAAACACCACAAAAGTGTAAAAAGAGGCCTGGTCGGAAATGTACAACATCGCAAAAACAGTCCAGTCCTTAAGGGGTTAATATAGATTTTAGAAATAATATTAAAAACAGACCTGCTGAAGAAAATATATACGAAGAACATCCTTTAACACACTTTTCTTTTTTTTTCAAATAGGATGGCATTATTGACTGATAAAACGCTACACAAGGCCCAGTAGCTGATGTTTTGAAAACCTATTATTCAAAGATCATTATCAGAGTTTTCCATTAGTAGAAGTAAGTAAATGCTTTTCCTATATGGGCCTGTCGGAAGATTGTTTTGTTTTAAGAAAAAGACTCAATGCTGAGCTGCCAATTGTATTGTTTGGATCCTGAAAAGTAACCTTTTTTGGGAAGATTAGACATTGATGGCCTCATAAAAAATACCTATAGTCAGCATGCATTTATATTCACCTTTACCGTGTCCCTGAAGGCAGTAATAGCATCAAACATTTCTGCTAAAGACTTCACACAAATACATGTTATTATAAGCAATGTGTGGTATAACAGAGGAATATACACCCAACAGCTAGCAACCAAGCACCTTGCTTGCTTAAGACCATGGGAATTGTAGTCCTGAGAGATATGGATTGCTGAGAGATATGGATTACAGGGTTACTGAGAGATATGGATTACAGGGTATGCAGACACAGTAGAAGCTGGCTCCACTAGCACTCCGGGTTCCAGGCATCACTTTGGATCCCTCCAGGAAGTGGGGTTTACGTCTTACGAATTTGATGACGTTCTCCAATGTGATGACACGTTTCGCCAGTCAATGGCTTTATCAGCTCATGTTTGGAAGCCATAAACCCCACGTCCCGGAAGGATCTAAAGCAGTCCCTGAGAGCTGGAGTGTTAGAGAATCCAGCGTCTACACAGAGGGACTGTAGTATTGCTCACAGGCGAAGGATTATTCCTTAAGGGCGCTTTTTTTGCTTACTTGCATTCTTAATATTTGCACCTAATAAAGTTCTACTGGTATCTGCTACCATCTGACTTCTACCTGCGTTGGTTCCACACAATAGATGTTGAGAGCGATCACAACTAGAGCCTGATTAACATGGTGCCCAAGAAATATGCCCATTGTTTTTCTACTCTTCACATGCTGTTGCTTAGTATGGAAACTTAAGAGAGATGTAGGAGAACAAAACTTGTGTGGACTGGTTGGCAATTAAATTAGTCAAAGTAAAGCTGACTTTGCTCACTGCTTCCATCTCTCTGACACTGTGGCATGTTACCTTTCTTACACACTCACTACATACACCTTTCCCCTGTCCCAGACTGTATAATATAAGCTTCTGCCTGCTAGTAAGAAGATTAGGAGAGAAATTGACAAGTAAGTGCTAGGGGAAAGTCCTTGGAAAGCGTAGAGCGCACGCTTAATTAGATGTATTTCTGCCAAGCTCATTGTGCTGTCTGCATGGTATGCGCTTTGATGGCCAGCATGCATGATTGGCAGACAGCCTGTCATGCATTTACATTCTTCTGGCAGACATGCCTTCTTTTTGGGCATGTTTCCCCCTTTGGGCGGTTCTGGTTACATGACTCGCATCAGTGGCCCACCCTTTTACCCTGCTCACTGACATTCTGCTTCAATGGACACTGCTGTTAGGGGGTATGGATTTACTTGAAAGATGAAGTCGAGAGATTAGCATAGTGTATGTGTTTTTAAATAGCTATATCCTGTAAGTTTCCCTCCAGCACCACCTCCACCAGATATTTGATGTTTGGGAGGTATGACTGTTTTAGTGTTTTCTGTCGATAAGATTCTGTAATTAGGTCCATCATAATTGTCAGCACAAGGGCCCAATGGGCTCTTAATCTGGCCATGCTGCTCTTCCCTTACGAGAGAATTTCCCTTACATATATTTCAGATTGGATTATTATTTAGAGTGTTACACTATATGTTCTTTTCTGCTTTTTTATATTATGCTGCACTGAATGACTCTGGCAAGATATAGTACATAGTGTGTTTTTAATTCCTTTTTGTGCAATTTGCACAAATATTGCACAAATCCAATTTTGCACTTTAGGTATATTTGCACAGACTGTTGTAAGCACTTTGTGAAAGTTTATAGTTAGGGTAGTTTATATTTGCATTGCACTTTATATTTATTGTATGAAAATTCACTGTGAAAATAACAGACTTTTGTCTTAAAGACACAGTGCACCTTAATATACATTTTTGTTTTTTAAAAGTGTATTTTTATGGGATATTGCACTTTACAGGTGATGATATTTTTACAGTTCGTTATATTGGGTATTGTTTTTAGCTCTTTTTTTTCACTTGCTTTTCTGATACTAAGTAACCATTGACTAAAGTAGATTAGCACTTTCCATTTTTTTCCCATAAGATTTTCACTCACAAGTCAAGCAATTAAAAGGAGTTTTTTTTATTTTTTTATACATAGTTGATGTATTTATTTACACAACATCAGAAAGCACAATCACCTTTTGAAAAGCAAGAGCATCTAACTACAATTGTTCTTCCCCATGATTCTCAAAGGTGAATTCTAATAAACCTAAAATAAACGTCTTAAGAAGGTCATCCTTTGAAGTCAACACAGCCTCATTTTCTCAAAGTTGGCACCGATTTCAGGAATAGAAGAAATTATGAATTACTGGGATAACTAGTAGATTTCCATTAGAAGCAGAGACATGTGGGCACAGCTAATCCTAAATGGTTCATCCATCACCTGCTTCAGTCAACAGATGGTTATTTGATTTTATTTATACTTCTATTTGCTATTTGACAAAACTATATACATGCATCAATAGTGCATACCGATACTAATGTACTATACAATATCAAATATATAATAAAAGCAACAGCTCCTGTTTAAGGAGATCAGTGATTTATTTTTTGGACGACTTTCTCGGGCTTGCAGCGTGCCTAATTTGTCTCATATACTCTTCTTGTGTTTTGTTAATCTGGTTATTATTCAAACACATTCACTGCTAACTGATGGTTTTGAGTAAAGACTGTGTCTCTTATTATTCCCTCAAGGTTTTTGACTGGGGTAAAAACAGTTACCTTTTTATTTTTTTATTTTTATTTTTTTAAATTCTCCTTTCATGCACCAGAAGCTAAATTTTTCACTGTCATTTCCTTTAACACATCTAACCCTATTGTTGCCGTGGAAAAAGACTCAAATGCTGTAGGCATATATCTACTTTTTTGTGCGTGTGAATATTTTTAGAGTAATTTTATTCAGCAAAATACATCATCCTGTCCAGTATGGATTCCTTATGTAAATCTAACGGTGAATTTTTGACACCATCTCCAAATGATTATCATCCGGCATTTAAACTTACTAAACATTACTCCAGTTCAAATAAATTAATCCCACTCTAAAACAAAGGGTACCAGAATAATTTTCCTTGATTCATTTACAATTATATAGCAAGTGAGAGAATTAAATATTGAAGCCATTAAATTGCTGTAGATTAGAATATCGCTCCCATCACTCATTTGCATTTTATTTATGAATAACAATAGTTTTTGGTTAGTTCTCTACGCAGGTCAATGCGCCAGATAAAGATAATGTATGAGATATGTAGATGGTTGACACCTTCCAAAAATTGAATGGCCCAAGCCAAGCATGTCAAACTCAAAGGCTAAGATGGGCCAAATAAACAAGGTTTATGTTTATGTGGGCCCCAAAAAAACAACAAACTTCAGTTTCCATAGAAACATATGTTTATTTAGAAAAGTACAGTATAAAAAAGTGACACTGGACACTGGACGTCCTCACGCTCGTAGGGCTTCTAAATAAACAAAAGTGTGAATTTATTTTAAGAAATGCATTTGCATATTAACAACATTTCAGTCCAACTACCTTGACATATTTACCCCTTAAGGACTGAGCCAAATGTACACGTTTTGATCAAAATAATACGTGAACAAAACTTGGAATTTGACTATATGTCTGTTCAACCATAATTTACCTCTTTCATATTAAGTGCACCCACACTTATTATATATCATTTTATACAGGAGAAATAGGGCTTTCATTTAACATCAAATATTTAGCTATGAAACATAATTTAATATGAATAAATATTTTAAAAAATGAGAGAAATTAACAGGTTATATGGTGTTTTGGGAAGTTACAGGGTCAAATATAGCATGTTACATTTTTCAGTTTTGTCACATTGAAATTCGCCAGATTGGTTACGTTGCCTTTGAGACTGTATGGTAGCCCAAGAATCAGAATTACCCTCATTATGGCATACCATTTGCAATAGTAGACAACCTAAGGTATTGCAAATAGGGTTTGTCCAGTCTCTTTTGATAGCCACATAGTCACAAACACTGACCAAAGTTAGCGTTAATATTTGTTTATGTGAGAAAAATGCGAAAAACTAATTTGAACGCCAATTTTGGCCTGTTTGATTAAACTTTTGATAAAAGTCCTCGAGTGCTGGCTTCTCTATTGGAAATATATATATATATATATATATATATATATATATATAATTATTTTTATTTATATATAAGTATATCTATATAGTGATATATACATATATATTTATGTATATAGATATATATATTATTTTGTTCTAAGTGTATTTTGATATCAGTATATATATATATATATATATATATATTAGTATCAAAATACAGTTAGAATGAAATTACACACATATATATATATATATATATTAATTATTTATTTTTTATTTTTAACGTATTTATATATTTTATAATATATATATATAACATTATATTTATATATATATTTAATTAATATCATTCTATATCATTTTGATATTAATATATATAAATATATATATATATATAAATATTAAAATACACTTAGTGTATATGTGCAAGTGTGTATATATATATATATATATATATATATATATATATAAATATATATATATACTTAGATGATATATATAATGCCTATATATATTATCTAAGTATATATTATTTTATTTTAAATAGTTTTTAACCTTTATTTAACTTTTTACAGGCAGCAGGGGGACTACCTGTCATTCCAGGCACTCCCCCCATCGCGATTGCCGGCGTGGGCTATAGCACACCCGCCGTCCTTAAGGGGTTAAGAAATATTTGGTAATGGGACTGAAATGGTGAATGTATGCTGTTGCACAGCTGAAAAAAACAAATTACATTATCTTGTCGATTTTTAAGTTCTATGAGTGTGTTCTTCACAAACTTGATGATATCAGCCAATCCAATGCTTTCCCATATGAAAGCAATGGGAGGCTATTGTGCATGTGTGGCAAAAAGCTGCGGGGCCAATCAACATCTCCATGGGGAGCATTCAGCGTCTCCATGCAGACCCAATGTTACACACTGCCCCTCCTCCCACTCTAATACCCTGCCCACAAATCCAATACATTGCCCCCAAATCCAACACACTGCCCCTTCTCCTTCCACTCATCCACTCCACCATACACTGCCCCCTTCACCCAATCTAATACATTGCCCCTTAATCTAATACACTGCCCCTCCTCCCTCCACTCTAATTGAATAGACTGCCCAGACTCCCACCACTCTACTTTAATACACTGCCGTCCCTCCCCTCAATTTAACACACTGCTTTCACCACTCTAATACACTGGCCCCCTCCCTTCCTCAAATAAATACACTGCCCCCCCTACCTTCCCCAAATTAATACACTGCACCCTCCCTCCCATTAATACACTGCCACCACTCCATAATTTAATACACTGGCCCCTTCCCTCTCTTAATTCAATACACTGCCCTTCCCCCATTTTAACACACTGACCCTCCCCCACCACCTCATCACCACTCTGCACTGCCCTCCCCCCAATTTAACACACTTGCCCCCTCCCTCCCTCAAATTAATACACTGGCCTCCTCAATCCCCCAAATTAATAGTGCCCCCTCCCACATTCAGATTAATACACTGCCTCCCTCCCTTTAAATTAATACAGTGCCCCCTCCCTACCCAAAATTAATAGAGTGCCTCCTCCCTCCCTCCCTCCCTCAAATTAATAGAGTGCCCCCTCCCTCCCTCAAATTAATACACTGCCCTCCTCCCCCAAGCCCCTCTTCTCCTACCTTACAATTTGCTGTCAATCCTTCAGTCCCAGCTCCAGCCCTGCTGAAGCAGGCCAGATGCTCCTCTGGCACTGCGAGCAGGAGGGAAGGGGGAGTGGCTGCTCAGGTCTGTTTAGCAGACACACAGCCACTCTGCCCTCTTGTGACCGAGAGAGCAAGAATCAGGAAATATTTTTCCTGCCTTGCTGGTCGAACCGAAGCTGAAAGCGGCCCCAGGGCAGGCAGTCCGCAAATATATTCACTGTGAATGGCTTAGCATATTGTGACAAACTCACTATTTATCCTGTTCTAAAGACTTTTCCCTCCTAGTTCGTGTTATAAGTTTCCCCAAACAGAAATACTTTTCCCCAGTTCGGCAGCTACAATCTACCGACCACCCTCCCTGGCTAATTAACTACAAATTAACCACAAACATAAGTGCTCTCTCTGTGTGGCCGCCATTCGTATAACCGAACAATACGTGCTGTTGAAAGCGGCAGCCATCTTGTCTCAGGCAGCGGCACTTGGTCATCGAGCGTATCGAACTCAAAGTCGGATACATTCACGTGTGAACCTGCCTCTTTATAAATCACTGGTAAGACCACATATTGAATATGCTGTGCAATGTTGGGCACCTGTTCTAAAGAAGGATATTATGGTACTAGAAAAAGTGCAGAGACTGGCTACAAAATTTATAAAAGGAAATGTTAACAAATTTAAACCTATTTAGTTTAGAAAAATGTCGCCTGAGAGGGGATATGATAACATTATACAAATATATTCGGGGCCAATATAAACCATTGTGTGGAAATCTATTCACAAACCGGACTTTACATAGGACACAAGGCCATGCGTTTAGACTGGAAGAAAGAAGATTTTGTCTAAAGCAAAGGAAAGGTTTTTTTACTGTAAGAACAATAAGGATGTGGAATTCTCTGCCTGAAGAAGTGGTTTTATCAGGGTCCATACAGATGTTCAAACAGCTACTAGATGCATACTTTCAAAAACAGAGTATTCAAGGTTATAATTTTCAATGTAGGATAATAGCTGCTTGAGCCAAGGATAAATCTGACTGCCATTCTGGGGTCAAGGAGGCTTTTTTTCCTAGCTTGTTGCAAAATTGTGCTTCAAACTGGGTTTTTTGCCTTCTTTTGGATCAACAGCAAAAAACAAATGTGAGGAAGGCTGAACTTGATGGACGCAAGTCTCTTTTCAGCTATGTCCCTATGTAACTAAGATTGTTCCCACGTAAGATTGTTCCCACGAACTAGGCGAATGCGCTACCTATGAGCCATGGGAACCGGTCGACATTTTGTTGCTTTTGGAAATCCTGAAAGTGACTGACCACAACCACTTTTTCTCTGGACCTAATTTGGGCAGACGCCATGTGTGCAGTCAGCCAAAACTTTACCCCCATTGGCGATTCGTCTACATATGTGGGATTTGAGCGCTATTTGAACACTGTGGCGGCTCAGATCTAGGCTATCCGGGGATATAACACTTCTGGCAGTTCCTATATGTGTTATGTGTATTTTGGAGGTCTTTATATAATATTTTGTACCTCTAGTGCCTGGGAGATAATTAGGTTTAGCAAAAGCAAGCTCTCTTTTCTCCCAGACACAGAGGTGCCAGGGGGGACTTACTGTACAAGTGAAAGGAGACCCCATGCTGAGGGTCTGTGTTTATAAGCTGGCCACTGGGCCATAATAAAAAATTATTCTTGTACCCTTCATCAAGTCTTGGCTGATGTTTGGATATACCAGAGCTATAATCACTATTTTGCTATGGGACTTGGGAGACTTATAACGGATATACTCAGTCGGAGTATAGGGAATCCATTACACATATAACACAGCTGATATTCTACCTAGAGAAGGCTGTCCACCAAAACTCAGTGAATAGATAAAGTGTGAATTAATCAAAGGAGCAATGAAGATGCCAGGTTTGAAAGAACCAGGGAACTGTCCATGGGAGGATTATTTCAAATCCATGGCATGTGGAAATGATCTTTGGTCTGTTGAGATCATGGTTAAACTTTTTGACCTTTGTGCAAAATGAACTGTATTATTCAATATAATTTTGAAGAAACATAACAGAATCATTAGCATTCCTTATTTATACAATATCACTTTAAATAAGATTATTTTCAGATTTCAACACTACTAAATGCAGAGATGTCCAAGGGGGATAATTACCTTCAATATACTTTATCAATATACAATACATAATCTGACCAACATCACACATGATTTATTGTGCATACAATGAGACTATTACATGTTTGCACAGCTGATGCAATACTTGTATGTAATATAATTATAATGGCAGGCATGTTTCAGAAAATAATGCCACGTACCATATTGAAGACCCATCAAAATATAAATATGTGGGATTGACTGCATCAAAAACTAGAAAGCTATCAAATTGTAAATCAGATACACCAATTATAAATTAAATTGAAAGTTATAGATATGAGGAAAATATGCTGTATATTTAATAAAGTCTATAGTGTAGTTTTACCCTTTTAACAGTTTGTGAAGTATAAGATGTCCATTATAATATGTGTAGGCGATGTGTGTGTGTGCAGGCGCTGTGTGTGTAAGGGCGCTGTGTGTGTGAGGGTGCTGTTTGTGTAAGGACACTGTGTGTGTAAGGATGCTGTGTGTGTGTGTGTGTGTGAGGGTGATGTATGTGTGTGTAAGGGTGCTGTATGTGTGTGGGTGATGTTAATGTGTGTGTGTGTGTATATGTAAGAGTGCTGTGTGTGTGTAAGGGTGCTGTTAGTGTGTCTGTATGAGGGTGCTGTGTGTGTAAGGGTGCGCTGTGTATGTGTATGTGTAACGGTGCTGTGTGTGTGAGGATGCTGTGTATGTGTGAGGGTGCTGTTAGTGTGAGGGTTCTGTTAGTGTGAGGGTGCTGTTAGTGTGAGGGTGCTGTTAGTGTGTGTGTGTGTGAGAGGGTGCTGTTAGTGTGAGGGTGCTCTTATTGTGTGTGTGTGTGTGTGTGTGTGTGTGTGTGTGTGTGTGTGTAAGGGTGATGTATGTGTGAGGGTGCTGTGTGTGTATTGTGTGGGGCCTTTCAATTTGACATTCATTTTGATTCACTTTGAATTCTAACTTTTGTTAATAACACTGCATTTGGCTAGAAGTAGTAATCTTGACTGCTTGGTCTTCCCAACCTGAGTTCCCCCTTCTACCTTCAGCCTTCAGATATTTTAAGGTGAATCTGTCACTTTTCAGCATTTTTTTTTAAAGTATATTCTTTATGGAAAGCTGATCAGGACTGGATTGGAATTTGTTTAAAATTTCATTCGGATTCCAATGCAATTCCAAGGTACCATAAAACAAAGTAGGCACTACTTTGCCATATGGTAAAGCCTGAGGTTGACAAAAGTTTGCAAAAGGTAGAGCTCCACCACAAACTTTGGTCCAATCCCAGAATCCATCACAAATGAAGTCTGTGGGATTCAGGCTCTGTATATGGAGGGTCCCGTTGTCTCACGGGATCCTTTATAGAGAAACATAGAATGTGACGGCAGATAAGAACCATTCGGCCCATCTAGTCTGCCCAATAGAGGATGGTGTTGTGCTTTTGCACATCCGTAAGAAAACACTGACATGGCTCCTGAAGCGGCAGGATCTGAATAGGATAGCAGCGTGAAAATGGAGGTCATCATGAGGAGCAGCCTGAATAAGTAAAATGTATCTCCCATGCACCCCCCAAGGCCACCGGATCCACATCAGATCTATCAGTTTGGAGATTCTTTGCATGTGAAACTGAAATTGACAGATCTGCTTTAATATAATATTCATTTGCTGTATTGTCCAAATGAGGCTACACTATTTACATAGTAAATTTGCCATCTTCTTTTTATTCTATGAATTTTTTTTCTATAATAAAAGTCAGTTCTAAACTCATCAATATTTGTTGTTAATGAGTATTCACTTTTGTTACTCAGATTTAATGTTCAACACTTTTTCTATATATCTTTATATCATGCTTAGTGCAGTTATGATGTTTTGCATTTTTGAGAGTTTTTTTAAACTAAATAATATTTATTACTTGTTTAATCTAGATCTCACAATTTTATATCCTTAGTATAACTAATGGAAAGTAATAAAACAAACTAAAAGATTAAACTTACAATTGTAGATATATTAACATAAATCTCGTCATTAATAGGTTTATGCAACACATTAGTGGTGATTGGTGCAGCTACAATGTGAACTGACATTTTTGAGAGAAGGTCTGTCTCAGGACTATACAGTAGGTTCATAATATTGCCATCATTGGGAAAAAAAAGTAAAAAATCTCTTGTTCCTACAATACAGATGCAGCCCATAATTTTCTCTATGTTTTCCCCTAAGGGCTAGCAAAAAAGCTAAGGATAATTTGAAGGACACACTGCTCCTTTTTCCACGTCTCTAGGGTTTTTTTTTTTAATGCAACCATTGACCTACTAACTAACACTTGGATGCACAATATCAGACTTGGGGATTGCTGGTAGGGTTTTTTTTTTTTTTTAGCGCTGGTCATAATGATTACTTAAAGGAGACAGAATGGAAAATAGTGAGGAAGAAAAAAAAAGAATAAATATTGTTTATTTTACTAAACATACGCACATTTAGAGTACATCTATTAAAATATGTTAACAAAATCTTATGAGTCCCTTAGAATAATATAGCTGCAATTGGTAACCTGTTCCTTTATGCTGCTTTTATGGAATCCAGACCAATGTTAAATATTGTATGAAGGTTTGTGATGATTCCATTCTAACTGAATGAGTTTGCACTTTGCACTTTTGTACTTATGTTACCCTGGTCCCAATGACCTAAAGTGACTTTCTGTTGTCCTGCCTCTCGGAGGACACAAGAGAAAAAATATCTGAAGCCAGCTGTAAAATTTGGAGCTGTGGCAGGCAAACTGAGCACCCAACCATTGTTAAAAATGTATAAACGTAAATAAATAAATCTTGTCTACAAATCTATTGTAAAACTATTTATTTAATTAACATAATTAGTTCACGGTACACTTTTAACAACAATTGTTTTTAAAGCTATATACCCAAAACAAGCAGTGACTTTAGGTCATTAAGGAATTTAATACAATATGACTTTTATTAAAATATAAAATATTTTTAATGGTCGTAAAAAAACAAGAAAAAAAACCTTAAAATGGTCGTTATACAAAACACATTTAATGAACATGTATATTTTTTTGAAATTAGTAAAAGAAATATAATAATCTAAAAAATTATTAGACTTTCTTCATGTTTTTGTTTGTATGTAATTTTATTTATTTTTAACAAAAATAGCCACAAGAATATAAGACGTATAGCACACAGAATACTATGATCTTCCTTTAAACATGTTCTATGTTCATTTAAATTGCTTTGTCAAAATAGAAAACTGTGATTATTCAAAGTAATGTTTATAATGTCTGAATTGCATAAGAAATGGGAATGATAATGATGTGCATTCTATTGTACAAGCAAAGTGGAAGGTCATTTAAATTGCCGTGGTTTTTTAAATGACTCCCTAAATCAATATTCATTAATGGAAGACACAGCATATATTTCAACCATTCATTTATCACAAGGTACAATAAAACAAGATAAATCAGTAGCTGTGTTGCATAACCTCAATGGTTGTGAGAACATCTTTTGTATCTTTCCCTCTAATATTTGGTACATGTTCTTCAGAAAGTCATCACAGACTCACATAATACTAAAGGAGCAATTTAACATTTTTATATTGGTGTTTTATGATGTATTGGTTCTGGTAAAAACTGTTGATATATATGATATTGGTAAATTTACATCAAATCTCTAACTGAGCTTGCTGTGCACAGAAAATCAACTTACATCTTGTAACTTCAACTAGACTGTGTTTAACAGCATTCTGACCAATTACAGGGTTAACATCGAACTGGAGATTTTCATGAACCAATCATGGAATCTTAAAATTTAGACTTAAATAAAAAATAAGTTCTCCTTAACTATTTTTTGAACTAGTAATTTAATTAATTAATTATTGGTTCTCTGGTCACCCTTTGGTGTGCATATTTTGTACTCTTGATGCCATTTTACTTTAACTGATTTGTCTGGTTTCTGAAAATCAAATTTACTTTGCCAGGGGAGTCTGTATTATTATTTTATTATTTATATAGCGCCAGCAAATTCCATAGCGCTGTACAATGGGTGGACTAACAGACATGTAATTGTAACTAGACAAATTAACGCACAGGAACAGAGGGGTTGAGGGCCCTGCTCAATGAGCACAAATCAGCTAACAGTTTAAATTATATGCCTTCCTGAAGAAGTGTGTTTTCAAAGATTTTTTGAAGGAGTGGAGACTGGGTGAAAGTCTAATGGAGAAGGGAAGGGAGTTCCACAGAAGAGGTGCAGCCCTGGAGACGTCTTGGAGGTAAGCATCAGATGTGGGAGTATGGACAGAGGATAGACGTAGGTCATCGGCAGAGCGCAGGGCCTCAACAGGACATACTTGTGTATTAGGCAGAATTATGTAGGGACTTGTAAGCAAGCATCAGAATCTTAAATTGAGCCTTATATCTAACTGGAAGCCAGTGTAGGGACTGACAGAGGGGGAGGCGTGGGAGGTGCGGGCAGACAGGAAAATGAGCCTCGCCGTTGCATTCATTCTCATACCACTGAGAAGGGGATTGCAGTAGTCAAGGCGAGAAAGAACAACGGCATGGACCAGCACTTTAGTTGCGTCTGGTGTTAATAGGGGCGGATGCAAGCTATGACATGTGATTCACACTGTCACTGTTTGTCAGCTGAACAAGATGTACAACCTGTCAAACTTAGAAAAATATTATTTCTTTTTTTTCCATTTGCAAGTTTATCAGTGATTTTCCATTGATATCCCATACAATGTACAAAAATAAGGAAGAACAATTCAATTTTCACATAGAATCTTCCAGTGGGCTGTTCACACAGCCAGTATAAGGTTTACATATATGCAAGGAGTTGTGCACAAAATTTAGGAAAATATAGATCCACGATAGCTTTAGCTCAGTAGAACATGTTCACATAAGTTATATATCATTAAGGTATGCCTTGGATATTGTTATAACAAGGTTTGATTAAACATGAGGTATAATAACAAAAATGACCAAAAATGAATAGAAACAGTAAATTAACATAAAGATAAGAAACATAAGAATAAAATAAAAAATGTTACAGTTATGTAATACGACATCTTGTTTGGTCGTATAAATGTGCTTCTTCCCATGTAATTAATGGGAATTTCATAAACGGTTGAAAATTTGTGATAACACCTGTAAGGCATGCCTTCTCACATTCTAATTCTCCCTTATCCCATTCAGACTGGCTATTTTTCAGAATTCCAGAATTTTCTAGTTGTAAGTAATATATTGCATATCATTTGTTTCTGAGGTTTAGACATATATAAATGGAATATCTGAAGTAATGCCGTTTGCTGGTAAGGGGTAATCTGGATCCCTGTACTGCTGTGTATCATACCAAAGACATCACTCCACAAGGGCATAAGATAAGGACAACTTTACCATGATTTAAGCATGGTTCCCTTCCCTCCTTTCCCTCACCAAAACCTCATTAGCTGTCTCCCAAGGGGTTGTAATTTGGTTCTGTGTGTGATGTGCAGTGGGTTAAGCCCATCAAGAGACAGAAGAAGAAACACCACTCCTCCTCTGTAATTGTGCATTTCATGTCTGTCTCCCAGAGTCACTTAAAATAACATTGCCCTGGGTAATATGTTTGGAGGAATACTCCATAGTATTGTGATATGCCATTTCAAATGTTTGTGTTTTTATTGGCCAAGCAGCACATTGCTGGTTCATGGGGGTTACATCTGAAATAATGCCTTTATTGTAGATATTTTAACAATGTAGCGGGGTAGCGGGGTAGCGGGGTACACAGATCATGAGCACTACTTCTGCTAATACCTGCTAATACCTCTTCCTACACAACCAAGCATTCTTTCAGCATTTCCTGCTGCTCTTTTACATTGTCTGCCTACCTTTAAATTATCTGAAATAATTACCTATAAATCCCTCTCCTCCGATGTTGAAGTTAGGACTGTATAAATCATTCTATACTTTAGCCTTGGGTTTTTACTCCCAAGATGCATTGTCTTGCACTTATCCACATTAAATGTCAGTTGCCACAACTCTGACCATTTTTCAAGTGTACCTAAATCATTTGCCATTTGATTTATCCCTCCTGGAACATCAACCCTGTTGCAAATCTTTGTATCATTACCAATAAGATCTTCTGTAAATATCACTAATGCAAATATTAAAGAGAATGGGTCCAAGTACAAATCCCTGAGGTACCCCACTGGTAACTAGACCTTGTTCGAATATAGTCCATTGACTACCACCCTCTGTTGCCTGTAACTCAGCTACTGCCTTACCCATTCAACAATATTGGAATCCAAACTTAAAGATTGCAGTTTATTGATAAACCTTCTACGTGCAACAGTGTCAAAGGCCTTACTGAAATCTAGGTAAGCAATGTCTACTGCACCACCCTGATCTATTATTTTAGTTACCCAATCAGAAAAATCAACAAGTTTAGTTTGGCATGATCTTGAAATCCATGTGATTTTAGATGTTCAACAATTCGATCCTTTAACATGGTTTCCATTACTTTCCCCACTACTGCAGTAAGGCTTACTGGCCTATAGTTTTTCAACTGCTCTCTACTACTTTTTAAAAATATTTTATTGAGCCTTTTCTTGCAGAAATAACAATTTAAACATTGAATAAGGATAACAATGCATCATGCAGTTTGATAACAATTACTGTTTTTGCATTACATAGCAGTAGTAGTGAAGGTAGGATTAAGGATGATCACAGTCATAAAAGCATGATTTCAAAAGCCATAACAATTGTAGGACTCTATTTCATGTTTAGGTTTGAATGTGTACCTTACTACCTTTCTTGTGAACTGGCAGAACATTTGATAATTTCATATCTTCTGGGACTACTCCTGTTAATGATTGGTTAAATAAATCTGTTAATGGTTTTGCTAGTACACCACTAAGTTATTTTATTAATTTTGGGTGTATCCCATCAAGCCCCATTGACTTATTTGTCATTACTTTCGACAGCTAAAATAGAACCTCTTCCTCTGTAAACTCACATGTAACAATTGACTCTTTTTTCCTAAATGAGGTCCCTTTCCTTCATTTTCATCTGTAAATGATGAACAAAAATATTAACTGAGGCAGTCAGCTAGCCCTTTATCCTGTTCTACATACCTTCCTTCTTTTGTTTTTAGTCTAACCAATCCTTGTTTTACTTTCCTTTTCTCATTTATCTATCTAAAAAAAATGTATCCCCCTTATTTACTGACTGGGCTATTTTATGTTCTGTGTGTGCTTTGGAGGCTCTTAGAACTTGCTTTGCCTTTTTCTGCCTAATCGTATAGATCTGCTTGTCTTTCTCCCTCTGGGTTTTTTTATAATTACTAAATGGTAACTTTTTTTTTTTTACTATTTTGATCACTTCTGCTGGAGTACTACAGTGGTTTGATCATTTTTTTTTTTGCTCTTACTGACAAGACTAATCCAATTTTCTGTGCAACTTTGAAGTAATCCAATTTCTCCTGGACATCATTTAAACCATTCAGACCCATAATGACTCTTTTACACACATTCTAATTTTAGAAAAGTCTGTTTTTTTTTAAATCTAAAACTTTTGTTGTACTCATCCATTGTGCAAGTTGTTTGTTCAGTTACATGTCTATGTGGCTTATGACATTTGGAGTTATGGAATTCACACAACCTGCGGAATGGCCTAAAGTCTAAAAACTACAGCAACTAGACTAGCCTTGTTACCTGAGTCTTAGACTACTTGTGTATGATTGGTTACTTTTTGAAAGTTTTTAAGACCCACTAAATAGATCTGATAATGAATAGTATAAATAAATATATAATACACAAAATAAATTGAATTAAAATAACAATTAACATAAAAAGTTTCACACTAGATCAATCCCCTCCATTAGCTACATACATGTTTATACACGAACGGTACCATGAAATGCTCGTGTTTTATACACAAAATACATTTTTATATATATGGTAGATTTCTTCAGTAATTTTTTTTTGCATTTATCACAGCACATAACGCGCAAAAATAATACCTCACAAAAAAACACTGTACTAGCCTAGACTGTGAATAGAAGAATAAAACTTAACTCAATATATTTCTATATTAGCTCTCAATATGGATCTGATGGTTATTGTTCCATAATTCTGAATTTTAGTACTAACCATCTCTTATTGTGAAACTTCAAAATCAAGCTCAACAAAAACTATAAATATCTATTTTATGTCTTCCAAAACATGCATTACTTATTAAATCACTCTCTGACATCTTGATATTTAAATGGACTCTCAGAGGTGAAGTCTTTCCCATCCAGCTATTTTTAATGAATTATGCTGATAATACATGCAAGAAAAAAGTGATTATTTAATGTGTATGATATGACACATGCATGCATGATATGCTTGTGACATGCATTCTAGATTTGTATGATTTCTAATGGTAAACAGTTATCAAAGTGCATTAGTTCTAGCACTCTAGGCATTTGCAAGTGCCTTTCACACTCTGTTGAATGGCTGCAACTCCAACTGTACTTTACATGCAAGTTGTCCAGATTATTTAATTGAATAGGTTGTATCATTGCATGGTTTAGTGTACCAAAAACTCCCCCAGATTTTTAATCTTTATCAAGTTTAGCTGGATACAGACAGATGAAAGCATATACTACTTATCATGAATGCAGAAAAAGAGTAGTTAAAATATTCCTGATGCTATTTAAATTTTTCTCAACAAATACATAAATTAGTAAATACATTTTAAAAAAGGTACATTTGGCATGAAGTCCAGTTTCACAACTACACATTTATTGAATACACATTCAAATTCCTGGGAAGTGTCAGTCCCCCATTAATCATTAAATACTAGGTCCACCGACATTTAACCCAATGCACATTCAAGTGTATTCACCAACCTCAGTGCCAAGGTATTGATCAATATAAATGATCAATAATTCCTATACAGAGGTCAAGTTTAATAGCTCACCCCTGCCGTTATTTCAAACAGCTGTTAATGACCAGTGGTTCACTGCACCTGAGACAGGACATAGGTTAACTGTCTTATCTATCTATCTATCTATCTATCTATCTATCTATCTATCTGTCTGTCTGTCTGTCTAATTTAAAAATCATCACTATCATAATGAAAAATATTAAAACAAATCTTCTCAAAACATTTACCATGACATATGCATATTCCTTCTGCTGGGTAGTAGAGGTGCACTAGTTCCACATTCAGCTCTTTCACACTCCTCCTTTTTTTAATACATTGTAAAATGCATATAGAAATTACTAAATATGTATTCCTTTTAGTCTTAGTCAGTTGAGTCCATACACTCCAAATCTCCTGGTAGATCTAATCTCAGAGGAGCAGGGCTTTTGGTCCTTCTTTGTCCACTCCAACTCTCTTGCAGTCAGCTGATGTTCGATGATAATGAAAAAACAGTTCATTCTACTATGACTGTTACACTTACTGCAGCATGTGATCGGCTGCTTGTATTAATATAGCCAGGCAGCCATGCATCCTATAAAGCCCATTGTAAATATGGACTAGAACAGTCCATTATGTTTTATTACTAGACCTTCTATGAGCATGCAATAACTGCACAAAGAAGAAAGTCTGCATTGTGGGTGGATTTCGGACAATTGTGTCTGCATGTGTGTTTGTGATGTATAAATGTTTGTGTGTGTGAATGACTTAATTTGTGTGTGTTTTTTTTAGTGGTTTATTTATCAGGGTAAGTGTGACTTGTGTTGTCTCTGTATGTGCATGTAGGTCCCCCCTTATTGTTAATTTTAGGGCCCCCACCCACCGCTCAGGGGTGGGGGCCGGGGGTGACAATAGGTCCCCCCTTATTGTTAATTTTAGGGCCCCCACCCACCGCTCAGGGGTGGGGGCCGGGGGGGACAGTAGGTCCCCCCTTATTGTTAATTTTAGGTCCCCCACCCACTGCTCAGGGTGGGGGCCAGGGGGGACAATAGGTCGCCCCCTTATTGTTATTAGGGCCCCCACCCACCGCTCAGAGGTGGGGCCGGGGGGGACAGTAGGTTCCCCCCTTATTGTTATTTTTAGGGCCCCCACCCGCCGCACAGGGGTGGGGGCCGGAGAGGGGGAGGACTGTAGGTCGCCCCTCATTATCTTTATGGCCCCCACCCACCGCCCAGGGGTGGGGGCCGAGGGGGGAGTACAGTAGGTCCCCCCCCCTCATTATCATTATGGCTCCCACCCGCTGCCCAGGGGTGGGGGCCGGAGAGGGGGAGGACATTAGGTCCCCCCCTCATTATCTTTATGGCCCCCACCCGCCGCCCAGGGGTGGGTGCCGGGGGGGAGGAGAGTAGGTCTCCTCCCCCCCCCTTCAACCAGAAAGAGTCCCTGTGGGTTTTAAAATTTGCCTGCCTATTGAAGTCTATGGCGGTTCGCCCGGTTCGCGAACATTTGCGGAAGTTCGCGTTCGCGAACCGAAAATTTTATGTTCGCGACATCACTACCCCTGATCTGCCTCCTTGGCTGACATCTTCAGAAGTGGTGTTTTGAGCCCATCACAATACTTTCCCATAGGAAAGCATTTATTGGCTGAGACTGTCAAGGAGGCAGATCGGGGCAAAGCCAGCACAAACTAAACACAACCCTGGCCGTTCAGCATGTCATCATAGACATGCATTAATTTAATGAATCTCTTTGAGTGTTTTCTGCAAAAAGCCTGAAGGGAATGATTATACTCACCAGAACAAATGCAATAAGCTGACTATAGTGTACCTTTGAATAAATAAGATAGCTATATGAATCATGTAATATGCAAAAAGCACAAATAGGTGAACCTTTGCACTATATAAAATACATTTCATCTTAAGTTTTTGGTGAAATCCCTAAACTTTGCTCTAGTTCCACACAATGGCATTATTTTTCCATAATGCATGGTTTACATCATTCCTTCTCCCCCATTCTCCTTCATTTTTCACACTCTCGTTCTCTTTCTTTTATTTTATCTGTCTTTCTCCATTGACTAACACTGCTTGAACATCTCCACTCCTAACATCATTATTAATTAGCTTAGCATCACTGATTATCGATTCATTGCTATACATTATAAATTTATTTATCATTATTATTTTTTTAAATAACCACCGTTTACAGAAAACACACTTTTCTGCATTCACACTGTCAAAAACTACAGTATAAAAAAATGATGTTTACATAGACTACGATGGTGCCTTTCCCTCAATGTCACAGACATTAACAAACTGACTATGCTAGAATGTAGTGCAAAGCCTTGTAAAGTAATGTGTTGTGCTCCTGCTTCTTTCGCTCTAAGAGTTAAAGTCATGCAACTTTATAATGACCTGAAGAGTGACTATTGATTTCTTTCTTCTCTATTACCCTATGTGCTATTTCCTCTATCTGGATGATTTATTCCTTCTACTGTACGGGGCATTGAGGCTCCAGGTGGGAATTTGAGAACTGGGAATATGTTCGAAATTTTTTAACTGATAACTGATTGAGTGGAATAGTGTTATATTTGTGATGCTATCAAAATATGTATGCTTCAGTACAACTCTAAGCTAAAATGTATAATTAAAAAAATAGAAAAAAACTGCATGAGGTTTTTTCATAAAGCATTGATTTTCTGTTCATTTTGGAACCGATTTGTAAAATGTCAGACAAAATAGCCTTGTTAGAAAAAGAATATATATATATTTTTAAATACAATTTTGGATTAAATGTAGCAAGTAGATTCTTATATAACCTCATGGATTTTATCATATCTTATATATACATGTTTTCATATACAGTATATAATTTATGAAAAGGTCTTTTATTTATTTTTTATTTATTTAATTTATTTTTAATTAATTTTTTTATTTACATTATTTATTTTTTATTTACAATTTTTTTTCATCTATATATATATATATATATAAAAATATAGATTTCCTGACCCCTCCTGGGTGGTATGTTTATTCCTCATTCTCAGGTCCTCTACCAGAAGCCTGGGAGTTTGAGGGTTCTGCACACTATCTTAGATGTTCCTAGAACTGCACTCTTCTGGACAGCGATCTCAGATGTCCCATCTGGAATCTGTTGAAGCCACTCCCCCAACTTGGGAGTCACAGCCCCGAGTGCTCCTATCCCAACTGGGACTACTACTGCCTTCACTTTACACATCCTCTCTAGTTCTTCTTTCAGTCCTTGGTATTTGTCCACCTTCTCATGTTCCTTCTTCCTGATGTAAAAGTCACTGGGTATTGCCACATCCACCATGACTGCAGTCTTTCGTTCCTTGTCTACCACCACAATGTCTGGTTGGTTGGTTGGCCAGCACTTGCTTGTCTGTATGGATCTTGAAGTCCCACAGGATCGTAGTTCTGTCATTCTCAACTACCCTTTGTGGTATATCCCATCTGAACTTAGGCAGGTCCAATCCATATTCTGTGCAGATGTTTTGGTATGCAATCCCAGCAACTTGGCTGTGTCTCTCTGTGAATGTTGTTCCTGCTAACATCTTGCATCCGGCTACTAGGTGCTGGACTGTCTCAGAGGCCTCTTTGCACAGTCTGCACCTGGTGTGGTAGACTCCAGCTTCTATTGATCTGGTGCTGAGTGCCTGCTCCTGTGCTGCTAGGATTAGTGCCTCGGTGCTGTATTTCACTTCTGCCTTTTCCAACCACTGGTAGGATTTTGTCATGTGAGTCACATCCATTATCCGCCGGTGAGACATCCCATGGAGAGATTTGTCTTGCCAAGGAACCTCCTCTTTTTCTGCATCCTCGATCTGTGGAAGTCTCAGGCATTTCCTTAGCAGTTCATATTTGGGAGCCATCTTCGTGATGTACTTGGTATACCTTGGTATATGCCACATTTGATGTTCACTTGAGTTATTGTCCTGTAATTGGCTTCTATAGTTGTTTTCCACTTGCCCATTGAGTTCTTGATGAAGACTCTTATTGTCTTGCTGACCCTGCAGAGAGCCAAGCATTCCAGTATCCATGTGTGTGGCATTGTGTCATAGTCAATCCAGGCCGTACGCAGATTGGTCTGTCTGGTCTTAGAATCCCTTGTGACTGCTTTGTCTACTAGTAGTTGGTGTTTTGATCCTCTGGTGTTGTTTCCAATCCCCTTCTGAGTATTGCTCATATATTGACTCATATGCCCTTGGATCTTGGAGGCTATGATGCCTGACAGGAGTTTCCATGTTGTGGGGAGGCAGGTTATTGGTCAGTAGTTGGATGGTGCTGTTCCCTTGTGAGGGTCCTTCATGGCCAGTATTGTTCTGCCTTGTGTTAGCCAGTCAGGGTGTTAGCCTGTTGCTAGTAGCTGGTGCATTTGTGCTGGTAGGCATTCCTGCAGTGCTGTTAACTTCTTTATCCAGTAGTTGTGGATCATGTCAGGTCCTGGGGCTGACCAGCTCTTCATGTGTGCTGCTCTCTGTTGGATATCCTTGACTGTGATGACGACTGGTTCCTGTTCTGACAGCATGCCGTGGTCTGCTTTCAGGTCTAGTAGCCACTGGGCCTCGGTGTTATGAGATGCTTCTTGCTCCGAGATATTCTTCCAGTACTGTTCAGTCTCAGCTCTGGGTGGGCAAGGAGATGTGGTGGTTACCCTGTAGCTGTGCATACACCTTTGATGGTTATTTGGTAAAGAGGGCATTGACTCTCTTAGCCTCTGCTTCTCTGGTGTATCTGCTCAGTGTTTTTGCCAGTGCTATCAGTCTTTGCTTAGCTGTTTCCAGCACCTCCGGTATGGGCATATCCTTGTACTTCCGCAGCAGCCAGGATCTATCTTTGATCTTTCCACCTCTGTTAAGTTGATCCAGCTTACTAACTTCCTTCCGTGCTGTCTTTATCTTGGCTTCCAGTCATAGTCTCCATAGTATATATATATATATATATATATATATATATATATATTGTTGTGGCAGGCATATGTCATGTAAAATCATATACTTATTTTTGCCTATGATAGGTGTTTTTTTAAAATTTTACTTTAAAAATGATATTCAGTGAGCTTGTTTGAAATTGCTTTTTAGTGAATTAGTGAATGCACTTGATCTATCTATCTCTATATATCTATATATCTAGTATATATATACACTCAGCATCCAGTACTCTGCTTCGGATAAGTATATTACATTTTATTTTGGGGGGGCTTAGCAGTTAAGGAGTAAGGGGTTAAGCAATAATTCCAGAATTGTGTCTTAATGCTAGACCTATTTCCTTTCATATTACTATATCACTAGGGTGATTTAAGTTGGCTACCGGAGCAGGGAACTTTTATGCAATAGTCTACTAGCTGGTATTTATATAACAAAGACAATTCTGCTTTACATTTTAAAAGCAGACAAGGCAATCAGCTGTTCCCTGAATAGATCTATAAACTAAATAACTTTAAAGGAAAAAAGGGTCTTACATTAAATATGTGAAAAACTACTAACCTTGAAACTATCCCTAGAATTGATTTAAAGCAGATCTGGCTGACATATGAAAAATTGCATTATTCAACAAAGCATATATTTATTGTATGTCTATATATTTATTGTATTGGTTGCTCAACTTGCTCTCTACAGCTGTTATTTGTTATTATTATTAGAATTATTATTATTAACCCTATTACTATTATTATCATAGCTCTAGGTGTTAATTCTAGTGCCAGCTTATTTAGCAACACTGCACAGTGATAAACTAGTAAACCAAATAAGATAAAACAAAATAAGGTGAAAAGAATCAAAACCTTAAAGTGACACTATATTAATCAAAACAACTTTAGGTTAATAAAATAATTTTTGGTGTAGAGATCATGTCCCCGAGGTTTTAATGCTCAATTCTCTGCCATTTTGGAGTTAAAACACTTTTTTTCTGTCCATGCCATCCAAGCCACACCTTCACTGGCTGTGACTAACACAGCCTGCATGATTTCTAAAAAAAAATTCTATCAGATGTTAACTTGCTTTTAACTTTTTATACCCTGCTCTGTAAATTGAACTTTAATCACATACAAGAGACTAGAAGGCTATTAGCAGAGCAGGAGATGAGAATTTCTAATGTAAACAAAGTGTGCTACAAAGTACTTTTAAACATTAGATTTCTCTTTACGGATAGTATTTAGGAAGGCTGGGCAAGTCACGTGCAGGGAGGTGTGGCTAGAGCTGTATTCACAAAATGATTTAACTCATAAATGCTAGTAGAGGCTTGAGCAGTGTGACTGCAGGGGCATGACTTATTGAGCTAAAGTTGGATGGGATCCATAGTGTCCCTTTAAAGAAGATCACGATGATAAAAATCTACATCAATCTCTGCACATAACTGGAGGACAAATGATCATATCATGTATTAAAGCCTTACCTCCTAAAATGTTGCCTATGCTTTTGATTTTTTCTTGTGCAAAACAAAATTATATTTTGCATGTAAAGCAACATACTTTAAACCAGTGCTTGATTTACACTATGTACCAACACCTCAAATTATGCCAAGGTAAAAATGCCATGGGATTGACCCCAATACATATATTATATTTGATTAGCACATTGAAGAACAACTCGAATGTCTAGTTATCCTAAGATCACAGCTAGACGGATGCAGTTTTGTGTAAGGCCCTATTAAGTAGTAGGGATGTGCATGGGCAAAAAATTTGGTTCGGTTCGGCACTTCCGAAATTCGCAACTTTGGCAATTCGACACTTCTGAAATTCGGGACTTCTGTAATTCAGGAATTCGGCAATTTCAGCACTTCAGTTCAGTTTGGCATGTAAGAAATTCAGGACTTTGGCAATTTCCAAAGCTTAACCTAACCCTACCCCTAACCCTAACACTACCCCTTGTCTATTAAGTAGCAACTGGTCAGTCTTGTTGTGGAAATTCCAACTGGAACATACTACCCACTTTCTAACTTACACCCCTTCTACCCTGTAGTAGGCCAAGTGGTCTAAAGGAATATCACATAAGATGGGATGGACTAAGTATCAAAGGTGGATAATATGAGTCTATTTAAGCCTTAAGAAAGAGCTTCTCTTTTCCTTATTGGATACCAAATAAATAAAGGATTGGTAACAGTATATATATATACATCCTAAAACATGCTATTTCTGCTAGATAAGAAGAAGGAATGTTTCAAATTTGCCGCTACCCCAAATAAGAGGAAAGGAAATTTGTTAAAAATAAAATAATGAAAATGGATATATAAAATATCACAAGAATAGCATGAAACTAATTACTCACTCCACCATGGCAGTAGATGGGCTCAAAGTTCTCAGTGCTGGCAGCAACATTCCTCCAATTCTTAAGAGTAATAAAAATAGATGAATAAACAAAGTCAAACACCCTGCTAGTGATGTCCCGAACTGTTCGCCGAACGGTTCGCGAACGGTTCGCCACGGACTCATCATTGAGTAAACTTTGACCCTGTACCTCACACTTAGCAGACACATTCCAGCCAATCAGCAGCAGACCCTCCCTCCCAGACCCTCCCACCTCCTGGACAGCATCCATTGTGAAGCTGCATTCTTAGTGAGCTGTCCAGGAGGTGGGAGGGTCTGGGAGGGAGGGTCTGCTGCTGATTGGCTGGAATGTGTCTGCTAACTGTGAGGTACAGGATCAAAGTTTACTCAATGATGAGTCCGTGGCGAACCGTTCGCGAACCGTTCGGCAAACAGTTCGGGACATCACTAGCAGGGTGTTTGACTTTGTTTATTCATCTATTTTTATTACTCTTAAGAGATAAGAGATCCATATAATCTTTTGTTTTACCAACACAAATATTTCTTCAAAAAAGAAATGAATAAATAAAAATGTTAAATTGTTTTAATTTACATAATTGTATTTTTTTAATAAAATTATGAACAGCAATCTATGCAACATCTTCATCTTATCTTTTATATGTTTCCATGCTGTATTGTATCTGACAATTAAATATACACTCTTGAGGTTTATCAAATAATATTAAACAATATTGGTGAGACACAACATAATGGTTATTATTAATGTAAACTGATTGTTTATTATTCCTATGCTGTTATAAATAATTAAATGTTTTAAATAATTGAGGTTTATGAAAATGAAAACCATTCTGCTCAAACAATATTTGAAAGTTTATGAACATTGCGTTTATGAACAAGATTTTTTTTTCATACTTGAACAAACTGAGTCATACTAAGACACTATATTTTAGTAATCACCACTAAATATACACAATAAAAATATATACATTTCAAGTACATCAAGTGCTTTGCAGGTAAATTTGAAACCCCCCTGTGCAAAATCAAAACCTGAATAGCTGAAAAAATAATCCAACTTGCATGAATTTGATCTATTTTTAGCTCCTCTATTTTATTCTAAATCTTGCAAGCAAGTTGTTAGCTTTATAATGAATACACACCACACCTATGGACTAGTAAACACCTTGGCAGGCTAATAATTAAGGAGTAATAGGCACTAGACTTGTGCATTTGGTTTTGGCTGAATTGCAATTTGCTTGAAATTTTGGCCATTTCCATATCTCTCAAGCTCCATATGAATGTATACCTGAGCATACAACAAGTGCTAGGGCCTAACGTGCTCAATTGCTTCGGGATGCAGAGTTCAGCCAATGGTGTCAAAAAAAGAGAACATTTATGGGGAAAAAAGGTAATTGATAATTGATTGATAATGGCTATGGAAAAGTCACTAAATGTTGATTTTATTCACAGATCAAGTGAGAAGTGAACAGCAGAAAGAAAAAGGAGGACTATTATATATATATATATATATATATATATATATATATACAGGTGATACTCAAAAAATTTGAATATTGTGCAAAAGTTAATTTATTTCAGTAATGCAATGTAAAAGGGGAAACTAATATGACATAGACGCATTACATGCAAAGATAGTTAAAACCATGATTTGTCATAAGTGCGATGATTATGGCTTACAGTTCATGAAAACCCCAAATCCACAATCTCAGTAAATTAGTATATTGTGAAAAGGTGCAATATTCTAGGCTCACAGTGTCCCACTCTAATTAGCTAAGTAAGCCATAACACCTGCAAAGGGTTTCTGAGCCTTTAAATGGTCTCTCAGTCTGGTTCAGTAGGAATCACAATCATGGGGAAGACTGCTGACCTGACAGTTGTGCAGAAAATCATCATTGACACCCTCCTTAAGGAGGGAAAGCCTCAAAAGATAATTGCGAAGGAAGTTGGATGTTCCCAAAGTGCTGTATCAAAGCACATTAATAGAAATTTATGTGGAAGGGAAAAGTGTGGAAGAAAAAGGTGCACAAGCAGCAGGGACGACCACAGCCTGGAGAGGATTGTCAGGAAAAGGCCATTCAAAAGTGTTGGGGACTTTCACAAGGAGTGGACTGAGGCTGCAGTCAGTGCATCAAGAGCCACCAAACACAGACGGATCCTGGACATGGGCTTCAGATGTCGTATTCCACTTGTCAAGCCGCCCCTGAACAGCAAACAACGTCAGAAGCATCTTACCTGGGCCAAAGAAAAACAGACCTGGTCTGTGGTCCAAAGTCCTCTTTTCTAATGAGAGCAACTTTTGCATCTAATTTGGAAACCAAGGACCCAGAGTCTGGAGGAAGAATGGAGATGCACACACTGCAAGATGCTTGAAGTCCAGTATGAAGTTTCCACAGTCTGTGTTGATTTGGGGAGCCATGTCATCTGCTGGTGTTAGTCCACTGTGCTTCATTAAGTCCAGGGTCAACGCAGCCGTCTACCAGGAGATTTTGGAGCACTTCATGCTTCTCTCCGCAGACAAGCTTTATGGGGATGCTGACTTCATTTTCCAGCAGGACTTTGCACCTGCCCACACTGCCAAAAGCACCAAAGCCTGGTTCAATGACCATGGGATTACTGTGCTTGAATGGCCAGCAAACTCGCCTGACCTGAATCTATGGGGCATTGCCAAGAGAAAGATGAGAGACATGAGACCAAACAATGCAGAAGAGCTGAAGGCCGCTATTGAAGTATCCTGGTCTTCCATAACACCTCAGCAGTGCTACAGGCTGATAGCTTCCATGCCACGCTGCATTGAGGCAGTAATTGCTGCAAAAGGAGCCCAAACCAAGTACTGAGTCCATATGCATGCTTATACTTTTCAGAGGTCCGATATTGTTCTATGTACACTCCTTGTTTTATTGATTGCATGTAATATTCTAATTTACTGAGATTGTGGATTTGGGGTTTTCATGAGCTGTAAGCCATAATCATCGCACTTATGACAAATCACGGCTTGAACTATCTTGCTTTGCATGTAATGCGTCTATCTCATATATTAGTTTCCCCTTTTACGTTGCATTACTGAAATAAATTAACTTTTGCACGATATTCTAATTTTTCGAGTATCACCTGTATATATATATATATACATATCTATATATATATATATATTTTTTTTTTATTTATGTCACTTAATGTTATATATGTTATATATGTTTACTCTCTTTTCCCCTCTGCTGGTTACTTTTTTAAGGGTACTGCAAAATAAATACATACTGTTTATATTATAATTTTTTTTTGCACCATTTTTGGTTTGTCTGAATTGCTTTCCCGAATAGTTTTCATGGATGATACTCTGACAATCTGAATCGTCACATAACGGAGTGTTGGAGGTCTCAAACTAAATATAATTTTCTACCGAACCAAATTTCTTTGTTGTGCACAAGTCTAATAGGTATTAATAACAGGAAATAAGTCATTTAGTATCAGAATAACTAGACATCTCTCTTACCCTCAGAATCAAACAGGTTACACTTTAGTGGACCAATGAATTAGTGACCTCTTGATTTATTATTCAACAGGAGAGACCCTAACGAGAGAAAAATAAAGTAAAATAGGCTGTTTATGTATTCATTAATATATACCACAGGATAAAGAAGGAATGGTGGTCTCCAAGTGACCTGTTGCTCATTTCTATTAACTAGCTGCCTTGCCTACTGGGAATGGAGATAGCAGAACAATGCAATGGATCCCTTGTTTAGTAGGGAGGCCACTGTTATTTACACCATAACTTCACCTTGCATGATGACTTGTTGGGGTAACAACACAACTGACTTTCAGCTTTCTTTTTCTTTGATTGATTGATTAATGATTGATTTCAACCATCGGACTAAGAATAATCATGACATTTTAAAGAATGGTTCAAGATAACTTCATGTGACTTTTTATAGTGTTGGATAATTTTATTTTCCCATAGTACGCTCATATGCATACTTGGTCATACTCTGTGGAACTTTAAGGACCGATGTTGTTATCAGGACTTAGAATTTCAAGGCCCACACTATTAACCAGACTTACCCAGGTCCAATAGTTACTCTTCAGACTATAATCGGCACAACAACCTGGGGTGAATTTCTACTCAAAAGGGCAGAATTTTTAATTGGCAGTGGCTAGCAGAGGGTTGATATTTTGAGCCCTGATGAAATTACATCAATTGGCCAGCAATTTTTTTGACTTTTTTTCAACTAACTATTATTTTAATGTCAACTGAAAAGATAGACCTGTGTGGATAGACCACTAATATTAGAATAGGATGAAATGTGACTCTTCTAATTAATATTTTCTATTTTCCGCCTCCCACAAGACACCAACCTCCAGTACTTTATGTATAAGAAGGATTTCCTAGAGAGTATAAAAGGAGGAAAAGAAAGAACGTGAAAAAGAGTCCCTGAAGGGAACAATAAACGACTACAAAATCCAATTCTGACTACACTATATTAAATAACGTAAGGTTGAGATCAATTTATTACTCACAGTATAGCTAGAATTCTCCAAATGCTTGCGGCAAAAGGAAGTCTCATCTTAATTTATATAGAAAAATAGAAAAAAAATGCAGAAATAAATTTGGCCACAATTCGTTGTATATCCGAAAGACATTTGTCAAGTATAACATTCAAAATGATATACAATAAAATTAGCAACGTTAAGAAAGGCAAATGACTGCTTAGTGACTGTTAATCATGAGCAAAGCAGGTTGCAAGTAAAAAAATAAATAAAAAAAATGAAAACTTATTTGAGAAATTAAATAGAATTTGGAGCCACGCTGGAGCAAACCATGGTTCAAATAAAGTTTTTTTAGTTTTTGTTCTCACAGAGTAACCTTATAAATTTACAGCAATGTGCATGCTGAATGTAAAACATGTAAAATCAGGCCTAGATCTTCCTATGATAACATTATTATTACTGTAATAACTGATTGTATTAAATATGATCAGGTCAAAATCATCAGAGCGAGATAATGATTCTAAAATATTTCTAGAGGTGAAAGTGTGAAGAGGTAAAACAACTTCAAACTAAACTTTAATTTTAAAATTAATTAAATAACCACATTTCAGAATGGACAGAGTGATTTTGGTCCCAAATTGAGACAATCTACGTTAAAAAAAGGAAAACTTGGGTTGTACACCTATACAGACCAGGCAATGCAAATTGAGACTTTTTTTTACCACCTATTAGCACATGCATACAAACCAAGCAAGGAAAGAGTTACTCTTGATATAGTCGATCCTGAATTGCATTAGTGCATTGCCCTTTATGTGTCTGCCTGCAAATACTATAGATGAAGTCCAATGACTGAGCAATATGATCTGATTGGTATTACGGAAACATGGTGTGACTAGATGCACACGACTGAGCATCTAGTATATAGTCACCCCGTATCCTGGCCAGGGGGGGTCTATGAACAATCAAAGAGATTGACATGTATCTTTGTGCGTTAAACTTGATATGTGGTTTGTTTAAGAGAAAAGGTATTGTCAAGTATCTAGTAATCAGAGAAAGGCACTGTTGCAATTTATTGTAAATACAACATGTTTTAATATATTATTCTTTGTATAGGCAAACATCATTCTCAGTTTGAAGAAACCCAATTACTAACTCCACTTGATAAAGCTTTTTAGCAAGTTAAGCATTTATCTTGGATAATGGTAAAGGGACCAATCCAATCACCATAATTACTGTAGTTTATTATATTCTATATGGTGCATGGATTATGTGTTTGATGAACCAAAATTATTTTCTTTAAAAAAAATGAGGATTTTAAGTTCCTTAAAGGGACACTATAGGCACCCAGACCACTTCAGCTCATTAAAGTGATCTGGGTGCAGTGCTCCTGTCAGTTTAACCCTACAATAGTAATTATTGCAGTTATTGAGAAACTGCAATAATAACTCCACCTGTAGTGGCTGTCTACCAGCTACCACAGGTGCTTCTGGGACGTCAGGAGCATTTTGGTCGCCTAGCTAATGCTAGACATACTCACGCTATGCATCCAGCATCAGCTAAAACCCAATAGGAAAGCATTGATTCAATGCTTTCCTATGGGGTAGTCCTAAGTCGCTGCACATGTGCATTAAGTCCCCGACATCTGCTGACATTGTGTGAGAAGGAGCAGATACGGAGCCTGACCCAATGCTGAGGGACATCAGTGCTGGATTCACGAAAGTGAATTAAGAGTTTCTGCACTGAGAGGGACAGGGGGAGGAGTGGGGGGCACTATAAGGTACTGTAGTGCTCGGAATACAATTTTGTATTCCTGGCCTGTTGTTTACCTTTAAGTTCACTACCTCACTGCTTAGAACACAGTGTAACAACAGTTTACCTCCTGTTTTCAAAATATTGGTTTCAGTAAGTGGAACTGAGCCACACATACTTGCTGTTAACCCTTTCAGTGCAGTGGAATTGACACAGGGTTCCTGTGACACCGGTAGGTCAATTCTGTAAAATGGGAGACACTAACAGAATAGGAACACAAGATAATGAAGACAAAAGAGAAGGTATAAGAGGGCACTAAAGGGGACACTACAGTCACTGTAATTACTTCATATTTATGAAGTGGTTATAGTGTCTGGAGTTCACTGGAACAATCATTTCTTTCAACATTAAACAATTTTTAATTTTTCATTGCTAGATGAAAAGCCCAGCTGACCATCCCCTCTGTGCTGCTGGGGCTAATGAGTAAGCTTTAGTCTGAGTAGGAATGAGCAGCTGTTATTGGCTGTCAGTGTAATCTGACTGCTTTCAACCTATCACAGCGCCCATTGCTCGCATGAATTGGTATGGCTAGAAGAAAGTGTGCAATTTCTGCCTTAGTCACACTTCCAGTAGGGACCAGAGCCAGAAGACTCCAGGTAATATAACCAATTTAATGGGATGAAATGTTTATACTGCCTGAGGCATTGACTTAAAAAATTGACATTTTAAGTATTCATGCTCTGGGTGATATACATTTCTAATATAATATCTAACATGTAAAAAAAATCTAGAAAACATCTGCTGTTATTTTAATCATGCTCAAATGCAATATTAAGTTCAAATTGTGCATTGTGTGTGTATGTTTGTTTTTACTACACAATGTATATGAATGACGACAGACATGAAAACCCATTAGAGATATATGTGCGCTAAACATTCTATATTTAAAATGAAAATGTTGGAAAATAGAAACAAATCAAATGCATATTTATTCATGATGTTACATAACATAATTAAATTTAATCATAATATTACTTTCATCTTGAAAGTTCTCACGGTTTATTTAATGGCAGTCTGTTAAATTGTCTTAGAGCCATAGTAATAAATTGTTAAAGGTTGCTTTACTAAGTAGGATAGTCTTACAGGAAGGTATGTTTAATTGTTTAGGGCTTACTGGAAGATAACAAAAATCCATATTTTAAACCAGTTTGAACGAACGATTTCCATTTCATAATATTTTATTTAAAGCGACGCTTACTGCATATGGAGTGATGTATGGTTATTTTTGTATCCAGCTATCGTAAACTGAAGCCTACGGCTTCCCGTGAGCTTTGGCTGGAAAGAGCAACTACATGAGTCAGTGAACACATTCAAAGGCAAATTAAAACATTACAAGTTCAAGACATTGAAATTAAATAACAAATGCAGCTCCCACTGGACATGCACTTAGAGTGATGTGTCGTGTAGTCAGAATGTGATCTAAAGTCTGTATAGAGTGTGTGCAACCTTCACAGTCCAGCTCTTGGTGGACTACTAAACCCAATATTCCCGAACCTTGAATAAAACAGCTGGATGATCCATAGGATTATCTTGTTATGTAGCTTGTGGTTTAAAAAACATTTTTGCAATATTACATAATACATATTTGTATAAATATATCCTTACACCTCTAAAACTATTCCAGAGTTACTTGTTATTTATTAGCCTAGTAGGTGAGAAATGACAGTCTGGAGACTGCTTTAAAAGGAAGCTGTATTAGCTATCTTGACCTAACCCTGATAATAATCTTGATACTGATGATTAAAGGGACACTATAGTCACCAGAACAACTACAGCTTATTGTATTTGTTCTGGTGAGTATAATCATTACCTTCAGGCTTTTTGCAGTAAACACTGTCTTTCCAGAGAAAATGCAGTGTTTACATTACAGCCTAGGGATACCTCCACTGACCACTCCTCATATGGCTGCTAGAGGTGCATCCTGGGGCAGTGCTGCACAGTGGGCAACACTTACATTCAGTGTCTCTACCCCCATGCATGGAAACACAAAACCTTCCACATAGAGATGTAGTGATTCAATGTATCTCTATGAGGAGACACTGATTGGCAAGGGCTGTGTGTGGTGTGCTCTGGCTCTGCCCTTGACCTGCCTCCTTAAAAGTCTCAGCCAATCCTATGGGAAAGCATTGTTATTGTCTCAGAGAATCATTCCTGAAGATGTCAGCCAAGCAGGTAGATCAGTGTCAGAGCCAGCGGCTGCAGGCTTGAGAATTTACTATATTTAAGGAGACAAGGGGGAGAGGGGAGGCTAGATGGTGGTTTTAACACTATAGGGTCAGGAATACATGTTTGTGTTCCTGACCCTATAGTGTTCCTTTAAGATTTCAAAAGTTTATCCAATCATCATCAAGAATGCGGAAAACAATAAATAAGAAATTTGCATCATACATTGAAGAGTTCTTCAAGGTTTTACAGATGTCTAGTCAAAAAAGCAGGATATGAGGATACAGTGTTTTCAGTTGATAAGACTGGATACTGGGAAGTATTAAATCACATGATTTTACAGGGATTTCTTTTATATGAAAAATGTTAGGGATTGCAAAAAATAATATGTAGATATAATCCTAGTTCACGATGTTTGTCTGAGCTGCTTATTCATACATTCATTATAATTCACAAAGTACAACTGTGTAGGAAATATTAAAACCATAAACAAGTGTTGCACTCAAAATATACTTAGCATACATTGATCAAAGAAAATCTGTAAAAAATAAAAAAAAACAATCTAGTGCAGATTATCTTTATTATAATACACTGTGCTTCATATACATATATGAGGGTCACACACACATTTACCAGAGCCCTATCAACCCTGCCTCTGGGTAAGAACGGCTCCACTTGAGAGGGAATAACTCTAACTTTAATTCCCGAAAGATGGCACTTTTAGCGTGGAATAGCTGCAGGGATGACAGAATCCCAATGGCATAGTATAACAACAAATTTTATTATGCATAAAATAGTTAAAACAGCTTACTCAAAGCAGTGGTGGGTTATACCATATAGTTCTCCCAGAAAAAAGCTCAAGTGCAGCATAAAATGCTGACTTGTGTGTGTTACCTGGTTTCGTCAAGTTGCCAGGTTCCGGCTTCGCCTCCTGATGACTTATCACGTGACGCGTTCCGCCTCCTGTCCTTTGTGCTTCCTCAGACAAATTCATGGTACTTCCGACCTCCTTAAGAATATGTTTACTCTGCCCAATCAAGTCTCTGATTGGTAAAAAGTTCGTAATCGGGGCAAGGGAAGTTTATAGCAGCTACAGTCATTTAAAGCTCATGAGGAATCATGCTAGTGACTGTAGCTGCTATTAACTTTCTTCACCCCATTACGAACTTTTGACCAATCAGAGACTTGAATGGGTTGAGTAAACATATTCATAAGGAGGTGAAAAGTACCATGACGTTGTCTGAGGAAGCCAAAAGCACAGGAGGAGGATCGAAATGCATCATATGATATGGTATCAGGAGGCAGAACCTGGCATCTTGAAAAAGACCCGCCAGGAACGAAACGTTGATCCACTTCACAAATGTAATTTTGTTGTTTTCATAATATTAAATTACCGTTACACCGTCCTGTAAGTGCACCATAGATTGATTTTTCATATATATATATATATATATATATATATATATATATATTAAACAAAATCAAATGTGCACTCCTGGATTTAGTTTTGTGCTTCTGATATATTGTGCAAAAAAAAACGATCAACGTTTCGACCTATTTAGGTCTTTCTCAAGATCCAATAAGGATCAATGGGATCAATGGGAAAAAAAAGAGGATTGTATGAAGACTAACTGAAACTAAACTGCTCAGAAAATATTAGGGAAATACAGATACTTCTCTGAATAGGAAATGCGTAATGAAATGTTGGCAAGCCAGAAAGTACATTTTATCATACTTTTATAATTTTATCATACTATAAAGTTTATTAGACTGTATTCGGTTTCAAAGAAATTGCAGTTTGTCTGAATTTTGTGTGATCACGATTTGTCTTAGACCCCAAACACTGAAACGCTATATCAGACATTCCAAACATACCAATTTTAGCTGAACAGTCCCAATTTTTGTATCCTTTCCCGCCGTTCTGACATAGTTCCCAGGTGTCCCACTTTTGAGGTCCAAGCAAGCATAGCATAAGTGCATCATTATTTGTACTCACGCATTGTTCAGGGCACTAGGGGGTTAAGAGCACTTAAACCTCCTCAAGGTTTGCCCTCAATGCTCTGGCCTGGCTCAATAGCAGTCAGCCTGGTCTGCCTTAATGCAATGGTGACCTGCTAGTAATTTGGACAGGCCCATCCAATTTGGGCAGAGCTAGTGATACCATTTCATCACTGGCGTGCCTCCTTTATCCCTCTCCTACTGGCATCCAGATTCTTGCAGGTATCTTATATAGACGAATCACTAATCAAATTTAATGGACTATGGGTGAAATCCTTTTGTTTGCTTCATGATTCAGACTTCTGTCCATTGTGTAAAAAAAAAAAGAAAACGAAAGATGATTGATGGCTAGGGGACAGTCACTGAATGTTGATTTTTTTTTTTTACAGATAAAGTGATCTATTGAGGGTCAGCAAAAAAAAAAAATATATATTGATATATTATATATGTAATAACTATATAATATATAAATTTGGATTTTTTTACTATTCCTCCTTTTTTCCCTCTACTGGTAATCATTATTTTTATTATTGGCATGTATAAAGCGCTAGCTTAATCTGCTGCACTTAGTTAGGACTTCTCACTTAATCCATGAACCAAATGGCACATAAATGCACCTATTAGTATACTGTGTAATAAATCGATAATATTTATATTTTTCAGTACACTGTTTGGCCAATTGTTATACAATTTTGTTTTGCCTTAATTGTTTTTCCCAGAAATGATTGCCGGGACAAAATTCATCAAAACAAGAGATTTTTTTATTTTTTATAAATCAATACGGAATTACCAAATTTTTTCACCGTACACAAGTTAATGTCTATACACCTATTGCTGTGTTTTCTTTGTTTGTTATGGCATACAGAGCCAGATATGACTCACATTATTCTCAGGCAGCCTTTGGCCTACATGCCCAAGATGGATCTGTATTACAATGGTTTATTTGTCACTGCTACTTTTGACACTTCAATTTCTTTTCAGTTTTGCTGTGTCTGATGTTTAGGATATACTGAGCAATAGGCATGAAGCTTAAAGGGTAGGTTTAGGGATTAGGATTTCACATTATGGTTTGGCATTAGAGCGTGGGTTACTTACCATATAACCTCCATTAATCTCTTTGGCACAAAACTGTCCTGAAGCTGACACCAATTACTTTGTCCCGATAAGCGTCCATTTGCTAATCGTTTAATGCTGCAACCCCTGCAGTCTGCCCCCATACTGTATGCACAATAGCCATTTTTTTTAAATGCTGATGGTAGCAGCAATGAATTTTGACTCCTTTTTCTCTCTTTATTAAAAACCGCACAACGTTTACAGTAGTCGTACATGTTTCTGCAGCTCATGCACCTGATACCTTTAAGCTAGATTCTCGTAATACATCCAACACGGTTATAAATCAGAACTCTTCACTATTACTGGAAGGAAGTGAATGTGCAGTTGGCCCATGGGTTAGCAAGTATACTATATCACACAGGAACATTCAAGTACCAGGGGGGTTTATCTTTTAATAGAGGTTGCTCTCAGTAGGAAGAAAAAATACTCTATTAAGCATCAGTGTTCCAGTGTTTACGCTTATGGTACCGAAAGCCATTCATAAAATTGATTATTTCCTTATAGGTTAGTACTCAGATAATTCTCCCACAATCACATGGTCATTATTCACTGTACTTGTCTGAAATGGAAACTGGTAACATTTATTTTCCGTGTCATAAAGGAAAAAAAGACAAAAAAAAAGGAAGTCACCAAAGATATTTAGAAATTAAATAGGACATGTTCTACATGTAGATCTGCATATGGTAACGTCTTGTACATACATTTCTGGCTAATTAATGATCACACAAAAATAAAGACTATATTATTTTTAACATTTAAAAAAAAAATACATCTTTACACAAAAAAAGAAATTTTTTGGGGGGGATTTCCCAACTTATGGAGGAAGCAGTTTTCAAATATTTTGACCACAAAAAACTGATTTGGGTTTCTGTGCTTTTATTATTTAAATTTCAATATTGCTGAAAAGAAGGGAAGCCGTCTGCTGCAGGGCTTCCCAGAATAATATAGGTAACTGACAATTAGCAGAAAAAAAAGCAAAAAACAAACCAGAAAGACTTAATACATCAGAGAATAGCAAAATCACTGGATTCCCCCATGTTTCCAAACCAGATATTTACTAAAGGGATTTCAGTATAAAACAGTGAATCACACCAAAATGCACATCCAATTAAAAACAGTATGGTGTCTAGTTCAAAAATAAATAACAAAAATACGTAGATAATATGTGTGAACATGAAATGTAGCATTAACATTTTTATAAAACACTGGTCATACAAGCAGTCAGCAGGCAAATAAAGTAAAATAAGTAGCCTCAAACACACTGATGGGACCATCATTGTAATCCCTCATGTAGTAGGGAGCAATGTGAGGGTTAATAAAGTGAGTGGACAGTTGTTCTATTATTACAAGTATTTGTTTATTTAACTATTTGCCTGCTGGCTTTGTAAGTCCCATACTGATTTAGCAGAAGAACTCAAGAATCTTTCAGTTTAATTCCTGAGATATTCTTGAACTATTGCAGGAATTTTAAGAGGCAGTTAGACTCATCCAGATTAATTTTGTGACAGCCTAGTAAATTATGGAGTATAGTAAATGTAGTTTGTGGTCTGTCCTGCAATCTGCCCCATTTGTACCAAATTTCCACCTTGATCATCTTTTAAATGCTGCTTGGTGGATTGAACAGGACAGTGTTGAAATAAAAATATTAATAATAAAAATAGTAATAATGTTCTGCAAAGTGTCTCTGCAGAAAGCCTTTTTTGAATTTGTAATAACTGTTCACAAAACTGTTCTTTAATGGGCTAACTAGATATTTTGGTTCATGGTGCCTTTTTCCTGGTAAATACATAGTCATTCGATCAGTGGTCTTTTATGCATTAATAGGCAGTAGATAGGAATGGTAGAGTTAAAACATAAACTTTTTTTTTTTTTTAATCAAATCTGTTTTCTGCAGTTTAATAAATTTCCTTTGTGACCCACAAGAAAAAATAATCTAATTGCATTTACTACTAGCCATATATGCAGTACTAATTAGTATATAGTACATTTAAATTGATTGCAGTATATACTATACAAATGGAATCTCCATGAAGGGGAAATGCTGCCCATTCATTAGAAATATCATCCCTATGGTTACTACAATTATACTTAGTAGTGCCATGGCTTGCAAAACAGTCAGTGATGAAATGTCAGGCATGTAATTAGGCTTGTTCCAAATTATCAAAACAAATCCCATGGGATAATGTTTTCCAAATTGAAGTCCTTTTTTATTATGATCAGCAAAAACCGTTTGGACACAAATAGGATGGTAAGTGTGGTTTCAAGTGCATGTTGGGTCATTATTAAAATGGTGCAAACATTTACATGACATTAGCATATAATTCACTGACCTGTCTCTAAAGAATCAATTAAAACAGTTCAGGAATGCATGTCTTTTTTTTACAATAAAATAAAACTGATAGTGAAGATGCATAATGAGAACACTGGTGCTACATTGAAAGGAATGTTTGTACCATTGTGTGTTTTAGCTACACTTGTGCATTAGATTTTAAACTAATTGCAATTCAAGCAAATTTTGGGCAATGGGGGATTCATCCAAAATCCCTAGCTCTGAAACTCCATTTAGACAATCCTTTTAATTTGTTTTATAATTGAAAGTTAAAAATCACAAGTATTTGCCCACTAGCAGCACCAGCACTAGTGGGCGAATAGTTAAATACAAACTCATTGGCTTGAAGGTTGGCACTTGTTAGCCAGCCACCACATTAAAATATTAAAATAAATAAATAAAATAAAGATTGTAGGGGTCGCTATTTCTCCCACATCAGTATAAGTGAGGTGTAATAACTCCCTTATATCCTCTCCCACCAGTCTATGGGTGGGAGCATGTCTACTAAACAGCGAGTAGCCACTGGCAACATGGATAGCGATTGGCAACTGAGCTAGCTAACAATTGGACAGAAATTGGGGCTCATAAAGATGGGGCCTGTAAAATGCCATCGGACATGGTACGGCACCCCTCACCCCTACCCATTGAGGTCTCCACCCGCTTATAAAATATAAAGGGTTTGAACAGTGCACCAATGGCCATCCAATGAGGGGCTCTAACTCATTATTGCCTTGTGGGGACTCTAAAATTCAACTGGGGGGACACTAGCAATACCCCAGTCCTTACACATAGGTGGCAGGTGGGAGCTACAAATAGGAGGGCTCAATCTGCACAGAGAAGTCGTAGACTGTTCATGATGACCCCTGTCCAGCATTGAAATAGCCTTCAATGGGCACGGGAGCTTCAGAATTGGACAATGAAGCAATGGAGAAATAAAAGAAAGGTTGCCTGATGTGATGAATCATGTTTTATTTTAGATCAGGTGAATAGTGGATACATGTGCATTGTTTGCTTGGGGAAGAGATGGCCGCAGGATGCACTATGGGAAGAAGGTAGGCCAGAGGATGCAGTGTTATGCTCTGGGTAATATTCTGCTGGGAAACCTTCGGTCTTGGAAATTGTGTGGAGGGACATGAAGAGTTCCAGGTATTGCCTTGGCCTTCAAATTCCCCAGATATCAATCCAATTGAACATCTGTAATATATGCCGGAACAACAAATCCGATCCATGGAGGCCCCACCTCGCAACTTGTAGGACTGAAGGATCTGCTGCTAATATCTTAGTGCCAGATACCACAGGATACATTCCGAGGTCTTGTGGAGTCCATGTCTTGATGCATCAAAGCTGTTTTGGCTTTTGGACGCACAAGGGGGACCTAATAATATTATGCAGGTGGTTTCAATGTTGCGACTGATCAGTATATGCCCATAATATCCATTTTTATTCTTTTTTTATTTTTTTATTTTAGTCTCTCTAAAGTATGAAGATATCTAAACAGTGACCAGTCTGTGTGTTTGTGTTTAAAATAATGTAATATTGTCCTAAAAGTGTTTTACAACCAAGAACATATATTACTTTGTATGTTCTTGTTATGTTTGTAATTTTATTATAGCAGCTCAGCTGCTAAGCAGACTATCACCACACATTACCCTTGTACATACTATCACCTTGTATTACCCTTGTAATATTCTGCAAAAGTTAATTTATTTCAGTAATGCAACGTAAAAGGGGAAACAAATATATGAGATAGATGCATTACACGCAAAGCAAGATAGTTCAAGCCGTGATTTGTCATAAGTGCGATGATTATGGCTTACAGCTCATGAAAACCCCAAATCCACAATCTCAGTAAATTAGAATATTACATGCAATCAATAAAACAAGTAGTGAACATAGAACAATATCGGACCTCTGAAAACTATAAGCACGCATATGGACTCAGTACTTGGTTTGGGCCCCTTTTGCAGCAATTACTGCCTCAATGCGGCATGGCATGTAAGCTATCAGCCTGTGGCACTGCTGAGGTGTTATGGAAGACCAGGATGCTTCAATAGCTGCCTTCAGCTCTTCTGCATTGTTCGGTCTCATGTCTCTCATCTTTCTCTTGGCAATTGCCAGAGTTTTCTGGCCAATCAAGCACAGTAATCCCACGGTCATTGAACCAGGCTTTGGTGCTTTTGTCAGTGTGGGCAGGTGCTGGAAAATGAAGTCAGCATCCCCATAAAGTTTGTCTGTGGAAGGAAGCATGAAGTGCTCCAAAATCTCCTGGTAGACGGCTGCGTTGACCCTGGACTTAATGAAGCACAGTGGACCAACACCAGCAGATGACATGGCTCCCCAAATGAACACAGACTGTGGAAACTTCACATTGGACTTCAAGCATCTTGCAGTGTGTGCCTCTCAATTCTTCCTCCAGACTCCAAATGAGATGCAAAAGTTGCTCTCATCAGAAAAGAGGACTTTGGACCACTGAGCAACAGACCAGGTCTGTTTTTCTTTAGCCCAGGTAAGACGCTTGTTTGTTGTTCAAGAGTGGCTTGACAATTGGAATACAACATCTGAAGCCCATGTCCAGGATCCGTCTGTGTGTGGTGGCTCTTGATGCACTGACTCCAGCCTCAGTCCACTCTTTGTGAAAGTCCCCAACACTTTTGAATGACCTTTTCCTGACAATCCTCTCCAGGCTGCAGTCATCCCTGCTGCTTGTGCACCCTTTTCTTCCACACTTTTCCCTTCCACATAACTTTCTATTAATGTGCTTTGATACAGCACTTTGGGAACATCCAACTTCCTATGCAATTACCTTTTGAGGCTTTCCCTCCTTATGGAGGGTGTCAATGATTGTTTTCTGCACAACTGTCAGGTCAGCAGTCTTCCCCATGATTGTGAGTCCTACTGAACCAGACTGAAAGACCATTTAAAGGCTCAGAAACCCTTTGCAGGTGTTATTCCTTACTTAGCTGATTAGAGTGGGACACTGTGAGCCTAGAATATTGCACCTTTTCACAATATTCTAATTTACTGAGATTGTGGATTTGGAGTTTTCATGAGCTGTAAGCCATAATCATCAAACTTATGACAAATCAGGACTTGAACTATCTTGCTTTGCATGTAATGCATCTATCTCATATATTAGTTTCCCCTTTTATGTTGCATTACTGAAATAAATGAACTTTTGCACGATATTCTAATTTTTCGAGTATCATCTGTGCATGTGCTCATAGAGGACCAGTGAGAATACATGAAAACATTATTTGAGACCTTTTCTCTCTGATTGATTATGAGGTTATCACCTTCTACATGTTTACAGACTCAGTTTTGGGGTTCAAGCTTCATCATATACCATTCTGGTGCTGTCTGATGTTTTTTGATGCAAAATCATGTTCACAGACACTTTCCACTGTAAGAAATACATTTGTCTTGCAGTGGATTTCCACTTCTCTCATTTATTAAGTCAAATATTAACCAACCCATTTAACTAATGCTGTCTTAAGTGGTTTGGAATATTTCTCTTTAATGAAAACTTTATTTTTTTGTCAAAATTGTCTCGCTTTCTTTCTCGTCTATTTTAGAGGGAATCAATTTTTTCCCACTTCAACATATATCATGGTACTCCTAGATTCTTATGTGTTCTTCTGTAGTGACAGATTCCAGAAACAGGGGATGTGAGTTATCCATTGCTATTGGAGAATTTTGAGGATTCAGCCTAAATGTCAACTATCACTTTATGAGTGACCTGATATTTAAATGACCCAGAGGAAGGTGTAGCTCACGTTCTGGTATTTAAGTGCCCTAGTACTACCGAAAATAAAAATAAATAACTGTGTCTTATTCTAGAGTATGCTTTGTCTGGCAGTCAGATCTAAATAAAAATTCCTTTTTTCAAGTACAAAATTACAGTAACAAATTATGAAAGTATAACTATAAAAATATTTGCTTTTTACATGCCCCTTTAAGCTCACATATATAAATAATATTTTAAATGTTGATAAATAAACGACAAAACAGCAAAAAAGGGTCAGTTGTTAATATTACCCGTTCTTCACACATAACCGAATAAAGTCAAAGAGTAGCAGTAATTATTTTGAGCTTCATTCTGATTGTTGAGGCAGGCAATCTATAAGTCATCTCTCATCACTTGTCCTTCATACAGTGAACTTCCTCAGCTTTTATCTTGATTTTATAGATATGATTGCAGAGACAGTCATGGCGAGGATAATTGATGCACAGCATGGCAATTACAAACACTTGCTGCCTACAAACAGTTTCGTTTAGACAGCTTAAGGGACTCCAGTTCCTATCCACAGCCTTCAGACTATGCACAGTGTCATTCTGCACATCTGGTATATCAACAAAGTAGTTTATTTTTTTCCTGTATCCAAGGCCCTAGAAAAAAAATTGGTTTGTTGTCTTTACTTATATGTTTACCTTTTAAATATGGTAAAATAGAATAAGTTCCCAGTGTACAAAGCGTTAAAGAGACACTCTGAATGTTTTCTAATTGAATAACGCTAGTAAAATCATTTTCAATTTAAAGAACTTTTAAACACGCCAAAAACTCCAAGCTAAAGTGTTAATTGATTCATTTTTATTTACTTTGAATGCATTATATAGATAATCAACACACTTGGTCCAAGTCTTGCCAACCCCTATAGACCATAAAGACTTCCAATTATTTCAAATGCAAATTCTTAATTTTATTTAGACTAACGAATGGCCAATGCTATCTCAACAAATATTATATGCTTATTGAAACTCCTTCTTAACTTTAAGAACTATTATTCATGAACTCATTTTACCCAGATTATATTCTAGCACAGAGGTAGGCCACCATTCTCACTCCAAATATTGTGGACTACATCTGCCCTGATGCTTTGTCAGCATTATTTCTCTGTGAGAATTATATGGCCTACCGCTGTTTTAGCATAAACCTTTCAAGGCAAAAATATTTGGCAAACCTTACAAATTAAATATAACTACTCAACTTGTAACCATATATTCTCTAATTACCAAGATTTTCTAAGCAAAGGCCTCTTCCATAATTTCCTTTTGTTTGATACCTCATGCATTGTCAATTACTAAACATTCTTGCACTATAGATTTCTCAGATAATTAAATTTTCTCAAAAAAACATGGATTCCCCTCCTAAGACACACACAGATTTTACTAAATTTATTAAAACAATTTTTTTAATGTTTTTTTTTTAAAGAGAATTACATGTTTTAAGAAAAAGAAAGGTACATACATAAAACATGCATAAAAAACATGTATAATTTTTTTTTACATTGACCCTAAATATTTACCATTAGAATGAAATTGTCATGATATTCTCAAAGAAATGAAAAAAAAATGAAAGATAGAACATTTTCAGAAACGACGAGAATGACTTTTACAGTCTTTTTTCAATCTCAGGTTACATAGTTACATAGCTGAAAAGAGACTTGCGTCCATCAAGTTCAGCCTACCTCACATTTGATTTTTGCTGTTGATCCAAAAGAAGGCAAAAAAACCCAGTTTGAAACACAATTTTGCAAAAAGCTAGGAAAAAAATTCCTTCTTGACCCCAGAATGGCAGTCAGATTTATCCTTGGATCAAGCAGTTATTACCCTACATTGAAAGATTATATCCTTGAATATTCTGATTTTGCAAATATGCATCTAGTAGCTGCTTGAACATCTGTATGGACTCTGATAAAACCACTTCTTCAGGCAGAGAATTCCACATCCTGATTGTTCTTACAGTAAAAAACCTTTCCTTTGCCTTAGACAAAATCTTCTTTCTTCCAGTCTAAACACATGGCCTCGTGTCCTATGTAAAGTCCGGTTTGTGAATAGATTTCCACACAATGGTTTGTATTGGCCCCGAATATATTTGTATAATGTTATCAAATCCCATCTCAGGCGACGTTTTTCTAAGCTAAATAGGTTTAAATTTGTTAACCTTTCTTCATAGTTGATATGTTCCATTCCTTTTATTAATTTTGTAGCACGCCTCTGCACTTTTTCTAGTGCCATAATATCCTTCTTTAGAACAGGTGCCCAAAATTGCACAGCATATTCAATATGGGGTCTTACCAGTGATTTATAAAGAGGCAAAATGATATTCTCGTCCCGAGAATGAATGCCCTTTTTCATGCATGACAATACCTTACTGGCTTTGGCCACTGCTGATTGACATTGCACATTGTTGCAAAGTTTGTTATCTATAACAATTCCCAAGTCCTTTTCGTGTGTTGTTATCCCTAATTTTCTTCAATTAAGGGTATACGTTGCTTGTGTATTCTTTACGCCGCAGTGCATAACTTTGCATTTTTCAACATTAAATTTCATCTGCCATTTGAGTGCCCAGTCCCCCAGTCTATCTAAATCCCTCTGCAGCAAAGTAAAGTAGTTTTGTGTCATCTGCAAACACTGAAACATGACTTTTCGTCAATGAGTCCCAAATACATCTTAAATCAGCTGTGATACTGCTTCCTAATATTTCCTCATTAGTTCAGAGAGACAGACTTATATGAGGGGGAAAAAAACAATAAATACCCCCAAGTTTCCTCTCTCAGACTGTCAATAATTAATCCAGTTTTTTCAATTTCTTAAGTATTTTAGTTGTTTTTATTGTTTGCTCCCCAATGTAATTCATCCATGGCTCTTGTACCTCCCACTCTATCTACCCATTGCTCCACAGTTGGTGATAAAGTTTGTCTCCAAAAAAACGGTATAAGAGCATAGGCTTAATTTAATAAAAATCATAATTTCTCTGATAAAATCTCTAGAAAAGAATTTGGCCATCCCAATAAAATTTGGGAGGTTAAAAGAGTGAAAGAAAGGGACAGTATCTGTTTTATATATACAAGCACTTGCTTCCAATATTGTTGGATATTAGAGCAGGACCACCAAATATGTTCATAAATTCCTACTTCCTGTCCGCATCTCCAATCCTTAATACTAGGAAAATATGAGTGGAGTTGCGATGGAGTTTTATACCAATGTGTTACTCTTTTACAACTTTTTCCTTTTTAGCTTGACTAACCAGATTTTGCATCACTTTTTGAAAGATGTGAGACCAATCGTCAACCGTTATATGTATATGTAAAGCTGGTTACAATAGGAAAAAAGGAAATACATAGGACCCCAATGGGAACAATGTAACAGTCCCGTGGGTTTTCAATGTATAGATAAGTTTTGCCAATGTACTGTAATCCACAGTTGCAAGTTATAAGATAAATCACATTAGTTGATCCACAATTAATAAAAGAATTAATCACAATGTTTTTGGATGTTATTTTTTTCCATACCGTTTTAGAAGGTAAAATATAGTTACATGCCTTGCAGTGCCCACATTTGTAAAGGCCCTTAGTCTGAAGCCAAGTGGATGTGGTTTGTGTGGGTTTTAGGTGACTTTGGGTTAGCAAGTCCGCTAGGTTCTTTGCTCTGCAATATGTCAATAATGGTTTATTAGTAATGGTCTTTTGAAGACACGTAGCATATTGTAATAGCGGCCAATTTCGATTTAGTACCTGTAGGTTCTGATTCCAGTGTTTATCGTATGTCCCTATAAGTCGTGTAGATCCCGGGGTGGTTCGGGAGTCCTTAGATGGTCTGTGCAAGCTCTCTGATCTATCCACAGTTTGGGTTCTTTGGTAGGCTTTTAAAAAAATTCTATTTGGGTAGCCAAGGCTTTTAAATCGCTATCTTAGATCTTTTGCTTCCTTCTCATAGTCTTTTGGGATTAGAGCAATTCCTTTTGGCTCTTAAATATTGGCCATATGGTATATTGGCCTTCACATGGTGTGGATGAAAACTTTGCCAATGGTGCAAGCTGTTTGTTGCCGTACATTTTCTAAATAGCGTTGTAGAAATTTGACCATCCTCTAGAATGCTGATGGTTAGGTCAAGAAAGACTAAATGGTTCTCGTGTATAACATGAGTAAGTTGAAGATTGATTTGGTTATCATTTAGAATATCCACCATTTTTTTGAACAGTGTGAAAGAACCTAACCAAAAGATTAACACATCATCAATATAGCGATACCATTTAAATATTGATGAAGTGTATATGGCATTGAGATCAGTAAAGACTATGGTTTCTTCCCAGCACCCCAGGAACAAATTGGCATAGCTGGGTGCACAAGATGAACCCATGGCAGTGCCTCGCAATTGTAAAAAGTATTTCCCATTGAATGTGAAATAATTGTGTGTAAGCACAAATTGTAATAAAAGTAAAATGAAGTCTTGTTCCTGTTGGTTAAATGTCTTAACCTTTGCAAGAAAATAAGCAACAGCAGCTAGCCCTTTGTCATGTGGAATATTATTATACAGTGCCACCACATCCCGTATATGTAAGGCTGCTACCAATTTTTTCTTAAAATGCGTGTTTCATCTGCTGTCTCCTTCTGTATCATTGCATATATTGCTGATATAGACCTAATTCCCTGTTGCTCCGAAATGCACAATTGCACAAATAAGAAGAGTTCTTTAGTAGTGATGTCCCGAACGGTTCGCCGAACGGTTCTCGAACGGTTCGCCACGAATGGTTCGCCACGGACTCATCATTGAGTAAACTTTGACCCTGTACCTCACAGTCAGCAGACACATTCCATCCAATCAGCAGTAGACCCTCCCTCCCAGACCCTCCCGCCTCCTGGACAGCATCTATTTTGAAGCTGCATTCTTAGTGAGCTGTCCAGGAGGTGGGAGGTAGGGTCTGCTGCTGATTGGCTGGAATGTGTCTGCTGACTGTGAGGTACAGGGTCAAAGTTTACTCAATGATGAGTCCGTGGTGAACCGTTCGTGGCGAACCGTTCGTGGCGAACCGTTCGCGAACCGTTCCGCGAACCATTCGGGACATCACTATTCTTTAGGTTTACATTTGGGTAATACATTCCTCTGTAAAAAAAAAACAAAAAACTGGAGCATTGTGAATATTTACAAATATTCAACATAGTTGGAGATTTAGTTGGACCCAACAAATCTTTAAGATTTGGAATTATAGCTCCTGTTAAAATCGTATGTAGAGTTTGTTGGGATGAGCCATATAAGCTAACTAAGATAGAGGCGCCCTCACCATTTAAAAAATCAGGATTTCCTGCAATTTTATATAAGGTGATAAACCTGGTTTATTTTTCAATGATTTTAAAATCCCAATTCCTAGCATCTCACGTTTGATAATAGTCACCATAAAATTAGACACTAATCCAAACCTTATTAAACTATTTGAACTTTTTGTTTTTATATGTTCATATGATTGTGTAAAAATTACCAATAGTATTGGAGACTCAGAAAGTTAACCTGATTTAGAAGTCATCAAGGTACATCTCCTAAAGGTTCTATCTCCAAAATTCATTAGTAAATGGTCACAATCTCAGCTTTCTTTCCCTATATACTACAAAGGCAAGAGGAATATGTGCGGAACTCTCATATGGTGATTGACTAGACATCTGGGAAGCAAATGTGAAGCTTTTTATATGCTTAATTCATAAAGAACAATCATTTAAACTTCTTTCCTGATTGTACCTTAAGCTAAATTAAAGTGTCACTATCAAATCAATGTCGGGGGAATGAGACCATCCTAGAAATGCATTAAGTTGAGTTTGAGATGGTCTGCATGAGGCGTATTTATTGTAAGGTACAATGAGGAATATGTTTTTTTTAATTGGATTGAAGGCTACATCAATCAGGAATATCATTATTCCTTTAAAGAAATAAATGTATCTCCTAGTTATGATCATTCATATGTTTTAATACACTGCTCAAAAAAATAAAGGGAACACAAAAATAACACATCCTAGATCTGAATGAATTAAATATTCTTCTGAAATACTTTGTTCTTTACATAGTTGAATGTGCTGACAACAAAATCACACAAAAATAAAAAAATGGAAATCAAATTTTTCAACCCATGGAGGTCTGGATTTGGAGTCACACTCAAAATTAAAGTGGAACAACACACTACAGTTTGATCCAACTTTGATGTAATGTCCTTAAAACAAGTCAAAATGAGGCTCAGTAGTGTGTGGCCTCCACGTGCCTCTATGACCTCCCTACAAAGCCTGTGCATGCTCCTGATGAGGTGGCGGATGGTCTCCTGAGGGATCTCCTCCCAGACCTGGACTAAAACATCTCCCAACTCCTGGACAGTCTGTGGTACAACGTGACATTGGTGGATGGAAATATGTCCCAAATATGCTCAATTGGATTCAGGTCTGGGGAACGAGCTGGCCAGTCCACAGCATCAATGCCATCGTCTTGCAGGAACTGCTGACACACTCCAGCCACATGAAGTCTAGCATTGTCTTGCATTAGGAGGAACCCAGGACCAACCGCACCAGCATATGGTATCACAAGGGGTCTCATCTTGGTACCTAATGGCAGTCAGGCTACCTCTGGTGAGCACATGGAGGGCTGTGCAGCCCCCCAAAGAAATGCCACCCCACACCATTACTGACCCACTGCCAAACCGGTCATGCTGGAGGATGTTGCAGGCAGCGGAACGTTCTCGGCGTCTCCAGACTCTGTCACGTCTGTCACATGTGCTCAGTGTGAACCTGCTTTCACCTGTGAAGAGCACAAGGTGCCAGTGGCGAATTTGCCAATCTTGGTGTTCTCTGGCAAATGCCAAACATCCTGCACAGTGCACCTGTGGATGTCGGGCCCTCATACCACCCTCATGGAGTCTGTTTCTGACCGTTTGAGCAGACACATGCACATTTGTGGCCTGTTGGAGGTCATTATGCAGGGCTCTGTCAGTGCTCCTCCTGTTCCTCCTTGCACAAAAGCGGAGGTAGCGGTCCTGCTGCTGGGTTGTTGCCCTCCTATGGCCTCCTCCACGTCTCCTGATGTACTGGCCTGTCTCCTGGTAGCACCTCCATGCTCTGGACACTACGCTGAGAGACACAGCAAACCTTCTTGCCACAGCTCGCATTGATATGCCATCCTGGATAAGCTACACTACCTGAGCCACTTGTGTGGGTTGTAGACTCCGTCTCATGCAACCACTGGAGTGAAAGCACCACCAGCATTCAAAAGTGACCAAAACATCAGCCAGGAAGCATAGAAACTGAGAAGTGGTCTGTGGTCACCACCTGCAGAACCACTCCTTTATTTGGGGTGTCTTGCTAATTGCCTATAATTTCTACCTGTTGTCTATCCCATTTGCACAACAGCATGTGAAATTGATTGTCACTCAGTGTTGCTTCCTAAGTGAACAGTTTGATTTCACAGAAGTGTGATTGACTTGTAGTTACATTGTGTTGTTTAAGTGTTCCCTTTATTTTTTTTTAAAAGTGTTTATATATATACAGCTATAAATATCTTGTCTCTAGCCTTTGCAAGCCTAATTCAGACTTCCCAATACAGCCCAGGTATTTGCAAGTCAGGTGCTTTGGGTAATAGACTGCTTCATGAGTTTAGCTCCACTGAGCTAACCAAATCAGTAAGTAACATGACCAGTTGCCTAATTGACAGTCAAGTGGGTGTAACAAGGTTATTTTTTTAAAAGTGCATATTTCTAGAGAAACCTGTACTTTTTGTAAAATTATTTCAGCAAGCTAAAATGTTTTAGGTATTTAGAGGGTTTCTTTAAATCCTGGATTTTATTTATTTATACCAAGACAGAGATTTTGATACATACAGAAAATTTAAAAGGTCCTCACCATGTAACACATGATACTTTTATATAACAAGAATGTTTTAGATATATTCACTATTTACTGATTAAAGTGTGCAGCTGCAGTACTGTTTTTTTCATACTGTTTTATGAATGAATATGTCTTTATTCACTGAGCAAATATTTAGTTATTTTATGTTATCATAGGAATATCATGAGATTATCCTTTAGACCATTGAGAAGTAAAGAAAAAAATAAACAAAAACTTTAAAACTAAATATAAAAAAATATAAAAGTTTTCATGATCCATGAAAGTGAACTTTGCATTTTTGCAGAATAAATGGTGCATTTAATTGCATAGGAAATCACCAAGCTTCTAAAGAAGATGGGATCTTGTATTGTATTAATACGTTTATTTTTTCTTGTCTTTTCTTCAGATGCTTTATTCTGTTTCAAGTGCAGCATGTTACTCGTTTTAGTCAAAAACATGAAAGACATATAATCTCACATAGAGGTATATAGATTAAGAATACAAAATAGCATTTCGGAAAGTAAATATAGAGCCCAAGAAAAAGAGTGCATTGATATGCAAAGCTTTTCATTTATTTACAAATCAAGTAGGGATACTGTAGCTAAGATTTTGAATTCAACTCCCAGTGGGTTGAGGGTGGGTCTTCTAGTTCAGTAACCAATAAAAATAATGTGTATACAAGGTATAATGTACCTAAGCACCTCCTCTTTGCTGCTCCATCCAAAGGAGAGGTCAGAGTTTTTGCTCTCTTCATTGTATTCCCTTACCCCTCCTTCTTAGGTGGGTTTGGTATATAGTTTTTTCCTTGAATCCCCCTTGCCACCCTTCTTTCCATGCTAATTCTGGGGTCCCTACACCTTATTTTGCCTGCTCCTTCTGAGCTGGCACTGTCCGTTGCACCAGTTTATCTGAGTTTTGCCGTTTTCCCACTGGGTTCTGTTTTTTTCTTCCCATTCTTGTTGGTGTCTGGCTGCAACCTTGGTCAGACCACACTTCTTGCATTCGGCACAAATTGAGCCTCAGATCTTCAGAGCTCGTTGGTGTTTGTACGAGAACTCTGCAGGTTGGTTCACCTGCGTATGCTGGAGAGCCACAAAAAAGGGTGCTTAGAAGAGGATGCCGTGCATTGGTTACAGCCAAAAGATTTGCAGCTATTCCAAGCTGTTTTACATATATAAAAAGCCTAATTTAATACCTGCAAGTTTTCATTGAGGGTATATTTACTAAATAGTGATTTTTATTTATTTAATATTTGGGCAGTGGGTAACACTGAAAATAAATATTAAAATAAGTGCACAGAGAGGCTACAAAGCATGTAATATTTTATTTTGAATAATAATAATAATAATAATAGTAATAATAATAATAATAATATCCCTTTCTAAGTTATATTTTTGTTTGCTTGTTTTCAATTTAACCATCTAAAAATACAGTAAACATTACAACACAAAGTTAATTTCCAGAGTCATAATATATGTATTTTTTTCTTATTGCCGAACTGCATAATCCATGCCAACAGATGTGGGCACAGTTTATCCCCTATTAATTCTATGACATGTCAAGAACATGTTTCTTTTTGTGACTTTTCTTCAAAACTATGACACTGTTTTACAGAACCTTGCTTGAAAAAAACTTGCCCAAAGGTTCTGTTATATTAAGCCTGTGTAAACCCCAGACCATATTCAACATTGAATTCTAGCATTGTTCATTGACCAACATAAAGACTAAACCCCAAACCATATTCAGCATTGAATTCTAGCATTGTTCATTGACCAACATGAAGACTAATCTTTAAACATTTGAATCAAGCTCTCAGAGCCTAAATACATCTGACTGATTCTAACATTGCTACCAGCTCACTTACAAATTCCCTGTAGAATTGTAAAGGTCTTGGAATATCTCACTCTCAGTGATGTAAAGCAATTTGGTTGTGACCTATTATTTACTAGAGGGTTGAATACAGAGCTTTTGTCACAGATTATAAGAAGTGCCACCTAAGTGATCAAGGCATGTGGTGGCATTTGATGAATGCATGAATTATAACACAACGTTCAGATCTACTGTCAAGTAATTATTAGCAGAATGTATGTGCCTTTTAAAAGCTATAAATTATATTTCTGCTTTAGAAAACCAGTACACTCTTTCAGCTCTCTTCCTGGTTTTAAAATGATTATGCTCGACTTTCATTTTCATTGGTTTTCATCATTTTTTCTCTTATTGTGCTAGTTGTACTCAGTGTTTTTAAAATATCTAAAAAAAGAAAAAGAATTGTAAAATCTTTTAATGTATAAGTTCTTTTATGTTTTTCCACAACCTATCTCTGATTATTTTCAGTTTATAATTTGAAAAGTTCTAAATTGATTTTATTTCTACACTAGGGTCCATGTTATAGTATGTACAGTTGCAAGAAAAAGTATGTGAACCGTTTGGAATGATATGGATTTCTGCACAAATTGGTCATAAAATGTGATCTGATCATCATCTAAGTCACACCAATAGACAATCACAGTCTGCTTAAACTAATAACACACAAAGAATGAAATGTTGCCCTGTTTTTATTGAACACACCATGTAAACATTCACAGTGCAGGTGGAAAAAGTATGTGAACCCCTAGACTAATGACATCTCCAAGAGCTAATTGGAGTGAGATGTCAGCCAACTGGAGTCCAATCAATGAGATGAGATTGGAGGTGTTGGTTACAGCTGCCCTGCCCTATAAAAAACACACACCAGTTCTGGGTTTGCTTTTCACAAGAAGCATTGCCTGATGTGAATGATGCCTCGCACAAAAGAGCTCTCAGAAGACCTACGATTAAGAATTGTTGACTTGCATAAAGCTGGAAAGGGTTATAAAAGTATCTCCAAAAGCCTTGCTGTTCATCAGTCCACGGTAAGACAAATTGTCTATAAATGGAGAAAGTTCAGCATTGCTGCTCCTCTCCCTAGGAGTGGCCGTCCTGTAAAGATGACTGATAGAGCATAGCGCAGACTGCTCAATGAGGTGAAGAAGAATCCTAGAGTGTCAGCTAAAGACTCTACAAAAGTCATTGGCAAATGCTAACATCCCTGTTAGCGAATCTACAATACGTAAAACACTAAACAAGAATGGATTTCATGGGATGATACCACAGAAGAAGCCACTGCTGTCCAAACAAAACATTGCTGCACATTTACAGTTTGCACAAGAGCACCTGGATGTTCCACAGCAGTACTGGCAAAATATTCTGTGGACAGATGAAACCAAAGTTGAGTTGTTTTGAAGAATGTGTGGCGAAAAAAAGGCACAGCACACAAACATCAAAACCTCAACCCAACTGTGAAGTATGGTGGTGGGGGCATCATGATTTGGGGATGCTTTGCTGCGTCAGGGCCTGGACGGATTGCTATCATCGAAGGAAAAATTAATTCCCAAGTTTATCAAGACATTTTGCAGGAGAACTTAAGGTCATCTGTCTACCAGCTGAAGCTCAACAGAAGATGGATGTTGCAACAGGACAATGACCCAAAGCATAGAAGTAAATCAACAACAGAATGGCTTAAACAGTAGAAAATACGCCTTCTGAAGTGGCCCAGTCAGAGTACTGACCTCAACCCGATTGAGATGCTGTGGCATGACCTCAAGAAAGCGATTCACACCAGACATCCCAAGAATATTGCTGAACTGAAACAGTTCTGTAAAGAGGAATGGTCAAGAATTACTCCTGACCGTTGTGCACGTCTGATCTGCAACTACAGGAAACGTTTGGTTGAAGTTATTACTGCCAAAGGAGGTTCAACCAGTTATTAAATCCAAGGGTTCACATACTTTTTCCACCTGCACTGTGAATGTTTACATGGTGTGTTCAATAAAAACATGGCAACATTTCATTCTTTGTGTGTTATTAGTTTAAGCAGACTGTGATTGTCTATTGTTGTGACTTAGATGATGATCAGATCACATTTTATGACCAATTTGTGCAGAAATCCATATCATTCCAAAGGGTTCACATACTTTTTCTTGCAACTGTATTAGCTTATCAATAAGTTTTATTTATTATTCTGTGTATATATGCAATTATTTTACTTACATGCTTTGTCTCTAAAATGTGAATTGTTGTGAATACAAAGCAAATTTCAAAATGTAGACCAAACTAACTTATCTAAAAATATAGTTGATTTGAATAGAAACATAGAATGTGACGGCAGATAAGAATCAATCGGCCCATCTAGTCCGCCCAATTTTCTAAATACTTTCATTAGTCCCTGGCCTTATCTTATAGCTAGGATAGCCTTATGCCTATCTCACACATGCTTAAACTCCTACACTGTGTTAACCTCTACGACTTCAGCTAGAAGGCTATTCTATGCATCCACTACCCTCTCAGTAAAGTAATACTTCCTGATATTATTTTTAAACCTTTGCTCCTCTAATTTAAGACTATGTCCTCTTGTTGTGGTGGTTTTTCATCTTTTAAATATAGTCTCCTCCTTTACTGTATATTCCCTTTATGTATTTAAATGTTTCTATCATATCCCCCCTGGCTTGTCTTTCCTCCAAGCTATACATGTTAAGTTCCTTTAACCTTTCCTTTAATACATTTTCCAATTTATCTATTTGGAGAAAAATATTGAAATTCACTTGGAATATACTTTGTGATGAATCTGTCTGTGTAGGTGAAAAGTCTGTGTCTATTATTTACATAATTTAGTTTTTTATTTGTTCTGATTTAGTGTAGTATTGCTTCATTACGCTCATTAAATATAAGTAATGGCGCTGGGAGGAAACATGCGATGGTCTTCCTGATCACAGCTGCTTATTATTTCTGTAGTGATTTGCAATATGAAAGCATATTCGTTGAGTGCAAGACATCAAAGAAGGGAGCTTAATTTTCTGTCCATCTAAATATTTGTACTGTGTGCACAACCTGGTGGGCACCTAGCATTCATGTCCCTATCTCCATGGTAGTCACTATAAAAAACTGAACTGTAGCTATGGGCATCTGCTGCAAAATTGTACCATAAATAGTATAAGGCTCTGTTCAATAAACTGATAATGCTGTAATGTAGCTGCTATAAACTTAGATATGATTTCTATACGTGTGAGGAATGGAAGTGCTACCATATTACGAATTACATACTTTATAAATGTTTATGGGATAACTTCAGACTCCATTGGACAGATTGAAAGGTTCCTGATTGGTTGAGTCACTTCTGGGCAGAACTCACTACAAAAGGTTGACACATTCAATAAACTATAAACTTTAACGGTGTGACAGTTTTGATTTTCATTTCTTTTAGTAATTTTACATATTTATTATTGCATCAGCTACACACTCCATTAGAAAATAGATGTGAGTTTCAGCCTGTAGCGTCCCTTTAAGTATTTCTACACTTAACAGTGTAACTGAGAAACTCTTCTTTAATGACAATTGCCTTGCCTAATCACTGATTTAACATCTTCTATAAAATGGTAACCATTTTAAGTGTTTTATTGTTAGAAGTATCAAGTTTCCAACTTTACCTAGAATTCAATTATTGTTAAAGCTATTTGTGTAACGTTTAATGTGTCAATGATTAGTTATTACTCTCGAGAGAATGTTTGCTTGTCTTTAAAAAGACATCACATAATAATAAATAAGCTGATGTCAGCTAGAGTTTTGTAAGCAAGTGACTGAGCTGTAGAAAGCCATAGAAAATGGTTGGAAAATGGATTAATATGGTCCCTACATATACTTTAAATGTATAAAGTTGTAGTTACTGGATTGAATCAGCATCTGCTTATTGAGTTTTTTATATATATATATATAACTATATTGTCTCCATTGTCTTGACCTACAGGAATTCTCCATGAACCTCCAAAGTCTCCTTTCACCCATCTCAAATCTCACCTGCCCTAAAACTGCAACCTCTCTCTACAACTCCACTCTCTCCTCTCATCTAGACATCATGGCACCTCCTACACTTAAACGCACTAAGCGCCTCCAATTACAACCCTGGTACACCAAGCTGACCCGATACCTCCAAAAATGTTCCAGAACTGCTGAATGCTGCTGGAGATAGTCTCACTCTGCGTCTGACTTCCTCCACCATAAATTCATGCTGCGCTCCTACAGCCTGGCTCTTTCCTCTTCCAAAGAAAACTACTTCAATACACTCATAACCACACTCTCCTGCGAGCCCAAACAACTGTTTCATGCTTTTAACTCTCTTCTGTGCCCTGTCGTGCCTCCTCCTCCTACCAACTTGATCGCCACAAACTTTGCAACTCACTTCACAAAGAAGATTTCTACAATCAAGGAAGAGATCTCTTGTCTCTCTCCATTGATTATCAACTTTTCCCCTAACCACACTCCCTCAGCTGTCCTATATTCATTTGCACCCGCTACAGCGGAAGAGGTTTCTGCTCTGCTCCGTTCCTCCCGCTCCTCCACCTGTTCCCTCGATCCTGTTCCCTCGTATCTCATCTGCACTTTGTCTCCTTCTCTTGCTCTGCCTCTCACTAAAATTTTCAATCTCTCCCTCTCCTATGGCACATTTCCTCTACCCTTCAAACATGCGACTGTAACGATTCTAAAAAAAAGCCCAACCTTGACCCCAATTCCCTGTCCAACTACCGCCCTATCTCACTACTGCCATTTGTCTCCAAGATCTTTGAGAGAGTTGTGTATTCAAGATTGACAGACTTCCTCAAATCCAACTCTCTGCTTGACCCACATCAATCTGGATTCTGCACTCGTCACTCTGTTGAAACAGCTGTGACCAAAGTATCCAATGATCTTACCACTGCAAAATCCCATGGCCACTACTCTATCATAATTCTCCTCAACCTTTCTGCTGCTTTTGATACTGTTGGTCATCAACAGCTTCTTCTCATCCTCCGTAATCTCAGTCTACGAGATACGGCTCTCTCCTGGTGCTCTTCCTACCTCTCCCAGCACTCATTCAGATTTTCTTGGTGTTCTCCAAGGGTCTATCCTTGGTCCCCTATTGTTCTCAATCTACACTGCCTCCCTTGGTAAACTCATCAGCTTCTTCAGCTTCCAGTAGCATTTCTATGCAGATGACACGCAAATTTATCTGTCCTCCCCTGATTTCTCACCACCCCTCTTGACTCGTGTCTCTGAATGCCTCTCTGCTTTTTCCAACTGGATGGCTGCTTATTTCCTTAAACTGAACCTGTCCATAACAAAACTCCTGGTCTTCCCTCCCTAAAGTGTTGCTGCTCCCATGTCTCTGTCCCTCCAATTAATGAAGCTACCATCCACTCTACCTCTAAGGCTCACTGCCTAGGTGTTCTCTTTGACTCCGACCTCTCCTTCACCCCTCATGTCTAATCAATCGCCAAATCCTGCTGTTTCCATCTAAAAAATATTGCGCGCATCCGATCCTATTTAACGCCTGATACGGCACAAGTTCTTGTCCATGCGGTCATCAAAACAAAACACTAAGCCCTCAATTAACACTATTCTAGCAACCTACTTTTCTACCCTTCCCTTACTTTTTGTGTCACATTACCCCACTCCCTCTAGCATGTAAGCTCATTGAGCAGGGCCCTCAATCCCTCTGTTCGTGTGTGTCCAACTCGTCTGGTTACAAATACCTGTCCGTTAGTCTACCCATTGTACACCACTATGGAACTTGTTGGCGCTTTTTAAATAATAATAATAATAATAACTCTTTGTCATGTTCCTAAAATCATTAATGGAGAATTTTCACTGTGTGACAGGGTGCATTATCCTACTGAAAGAGGCCACTGAGATTAGCGAACACCATTGCCATGAAGGGTTGTATGTGGCCTGCAACAATCTCTAGGTAGGAGGCACATGTCACAGTAACATTCACATGAATCCCGGGATCAAAGGTTTCCCAGTAGAATATTGCCCAGAGTATAACATTGCCTACACCGGCCTGCCTTCTTCCCATAGTGTATCCTGCTGCCATCTCTTCACCAATTAAACAACGCACATGCACCCGGCCATTCACCTGATCTAAAAGACTATGTGACATACCAGGCAATCTTATTCCATTTCTCCATGGTCCAGTTCTGATACTCACTTCCCCATTTAAGGCATTTTTGGCAGTGTATAGGGGTCATCATGGGCACCCTGACTTGTCTGCAGTTATGCAGTCCTGAATGCAGCAAACTGCGATTCACTGTGTGTTTTCACATTTTTTTTATCATGGTAAGCATTAGGTTGTTCAGCAATTTGAGCTTTATTCATTTTTTTTGTGTTATCAGACCAGACAGGCTAGCCCTAGCTTCCCACATGCATCAATGAGCCTTTAGTGATGTGACCCTTACACTGGTTCAATGGTTGTCCTTCTTTCCACCACTTTTGGTAGGTACTAACCACTGCATACTGGGAACACCACACAAGGCTGTTTTAGAGATGACCTGTTGTCTATCCATCAATATTTCGCCCATTTTTCCTGCTTCCAACACCTGAACACATAAAATGCAACAACTGACAGTTCACTTGCTGCTTAATATATCCCACCCCTTGATAGGTGCCGATGTAGCGATATAATCAATGATATTTACTATTTACTTCACATGCCAGTGGTTTTAATGCTATGGCTGATCAGTGCGTGTGTTTATGTGTGTGTGTGTGTGTACACAAGAGTTTGTATTTCTATTTATGTATGTGTCAGTGTGTGTATGTGTGTGAGTATCAGTGTGCATGTATTAGTAAGTCCCTCCTCTACATTTATACATGGGATGATAAACATGTGAGAGGAGGAATATAGAACAAATGGGGAAAAATGTCACGGTACATATTCAGAACACTGTTTTCTTATTTGTAACTTCATTAAATTATTTGTTTAACGTTTTTCTGTTCAACCAAAATTGTTGCTTTTGTTTCCATTAAATAAGTGAGAGCTATGCCCACTGAGATTAAAAATACATTTAAATATTACTTTCCAGGATACACAAAATACAATTTTTTTGTTTTTTACAAATCTCTTGTTAGTGAAGGGGTTAATATTAGTAAAAGTAGTGAATTAAATACTGAATTTAATACAATTCAAGGTAGACACATCTTCAAACTCTGTAATATTCCTAACTTCTCTACTTTTCCTAAATTTTGTATATTCAGTCATTAGGTCATTACATTTCACTGTTTAGTGAAGAGACCCCTTGACAGCCCCTCAATCCACACACACACTAAATCAATTCAATCTATTTTTTCTTAAATATGCAAAGTTTAAGTCATCACATGCCTTGCAGTTGAAATGATGCTAAAGAATGACAGCAAGATATGCTAATACATGAGTCAATCTTATACCAACTTTTCTGAATATTCCCACTCTAGATATAGCATATTTATTCAAATTGTGTGAAAAGAGAAATATCACATACATACATATATTTTAAGATAAATTATTCTTGAAGTCTAGATGCATTTTAAATATTCTTTTTTTTTTTTTTTAAATGTTGTGCTTAATTTTGCTCTTACATCCCAGTTTCTTATAAATCAGTTTGAAGTATCAATAGTTATACATTCTGATAAAAAAAAAATATATATATTTTGGGGTTAGGGGGAATCAGTAAGGGGTAATAACATATTAGATTCTTGCAACCAAGAATATTGCTTTTATAAAATCCAATAAGGAAAAATGTGTAAGTCGTTGTGTATATTACAGGAGAAAGTCATTTAAGGATCTTCATTTTTTTGCCTGTTTGTTTGTGGAGCTCAAATTGAATTTTATTTAGAAATCCATTTTAATTTGGTTATCCCTATAAAAATTGACTGGAGAAGCTACTACAATAGAAAATCCCAGATAATTTAGTTCTAAATACTTTCTGTTCATGTTAGCACAACAATGAAGAAATGTGTTTTGGCAATATGGCTTAGTTTCTATTTATTTTCTCCAGAATATACCATATATTTGATAAAGCAATGGAGAAAATTGGATTGCTAAAATAAATAAAACAATGTTCTTTAACCACCTTAGAACCTGTGCACAATAGGACTAACTTGGCAACACATTTTTTTTAAAAATCCAACATGTTTTGGGGATAAAACTTCAAAGTGACCTCAAATAGGTAATTCTACCCTCCAAGGCCGATATAGCTGCCATGCTGGTCAGATTGGAAGTTTCCTTTCAAACCAAAATGGCGGCTCTGGGGACTGATATTTGCCAGGTGGGCAAGAAGGTCCAAGTACCGGAAGATGACAGAGATGTACTTATCTCACAAGTGCAACACCTACAGGAGACAGTGACCGCTCATACTTCGCACATATCGGCTATGTAAAGACAACTAGATGATGTTGACAAATGGGGACGCAGGAAGACCTGACATCTACACTAACTGATATGTTTAACCGCATATTGAGCAGACCAGCTGACACTCCACTAGTGCTAGACAGAGGGACCAGCCGAATGATGTGGTGTGTAGGATTCATTATTATTTTCTTAAAGAGGACATTATTAGAGCCCTACGTCAAACCTCACAACCACTAATGTACCACAATGATCCCATACAAATATTCCTGATTTATCTTGGCAAACTCTGCAGACCCCACTACCCATCATCCTTGAATGGTGTCTCTACTATTCTTTCATCACCCGGACTATGTTTTGCCTCAATGACTGTTGTCTGTAGAGAATCTGGCATGGTTTACGGTGTTCAATCGCCCTCTTTAGTCATGGACTCAAGGCTATAATTCCTCGGATTCCTTTAATCTCGTGACTTGGTCCACAATGAACTAAGTTTAAAGGTCTCATTACTGGAAATCAAGCGGGCCTGCTCACCTGAACTATAACCTATTCTGCTTCAGCTATCACTCCTACTTCCCTAACTGGATACTGAGCTTGGGAGCACGTAAGATAAAAGCGCAAAAAATGTTGATGATACATAGGCATATCTTATTTAGATTGTCTTTTGTTCATACATGGCCTAGTTCACAGACCCCAAAGCATTGAGCTTATACACACTACTATAGGTCTCATTGCTTTGCCATCCACCTAATGTAATCATATTTCCCATACGCCTACTCAATCTAGGATTGGTGTTGAGGAAGTATACCGCACTGAGACTAAAAGTATTGCCTGTTATGTAGGTTCTGAATAAGGCTAATTAGGTTACTCCAATGATACTTACCTCATACCTGAGATGTTACATTCCACACCTCACATACCTGAGGCGGAATACCTGATTAAGATTATCAGGCACACCCATACCCAGCAGCATCCCATGTATCACATACATGCAAACCACAATATAGGAGCAAAGGACACAAAATATAAATGAACAGCATCTAGACGTTATGTTTATGTAAAGGTTTTATACAAGCGATGTTTACCATTACCTGCATCCAATGCAGACAATTTCCATGCTATGATACAATTTTATGTAGATGTTAGATCTGAGGTCTTCATTCCAAAATTTTAGGCACCACACTCTTCCCTCCACCCCACCTCCCCCGCTCCTGCACCTACCACAAACACCTCCGGGGCAGCGGGGCAGCCTCAGCATTCAGGGATCTGGAAAATTATACTCCTATCTCACCCGTGTACAATGTATGTTATTATAGAGGTTCCCCCCTCAAGACGGACCTTGCCACTATCCACAACGTCCATATTCAACTGCTAATGGTATTAACAATCCCCCCCCACTTGAAAAATGCCAAACCTTGTGTCAACTGTGTCACTGGATCTGGACACCAAATCCAGACTCGCAGCAACTATATAGATCCCCAGTAATGCATCCTAAAGTGCCAGTTGTCAGTTGCACTATACTAGTTTCACTCACCACATCTACTATTATTTTGTACATAGTTAAACTTTTCTTTTCTTTTAATCCGATCATATTTGCAGCCAATTGGAACATGTCTAAATCAAAACCTGATTGGGGTAGATATGGCTACCCTCCGAGTGATTTCCCTGATTACATAGGGACTGAACCTGACAGAAAAACGTTCACAGGTATTATTGGAACTCCACACCTTAAAGGCGAACATAGCATTCCTCCAAGAAACCCATTTTAAAGCAGATGCCCCTCCAACTCTGTGAAATAAACACTATCCTGTAGGGTATTTCAGCAACTTAACAAATTCAAAGGCCAGAGGCCATATTGCTGGCAGCTAAGGTCCCATTTGTCTATAAAGCACGTAAATCTAACAACTCTGGGAGAATACTAATGGTCAAGGGGCAAGTTGGACAACATTTGGTAACCTTGGTCTATGTCTATCTACCCAGTAGGAGACAAGGGAGAGAACTTAAAAAGTATCTCTATTTAGTAGAGCAATTTACTAAAAGCATTTTCCTCATGGGAGGTGACTTCAACGTTTCCTTAGACAACATCCAATGCGCCCAGATACCAAGCCACAACTAGAAGGCGGGTTGTTTCACTCCTCGATGATACACAACTGTTCGACATATGGCGCACCACACACCCTCATCACCGCGACTTCTCATACTACTCACATGCGACAAATCCATACTCCAGAATCGATATGATTTTTACCCTACACAAGTACTTACACCTTATTCGCTCATGTGAATAAGGACCAATTACATGGTCTGACCATGCACCCCTATCTCTTGCCATACAGATAGCCAACCTGCCACTCCACTCCTTCCAGTGGAAATTAAATTGTTATTAAATGATGCACGTGCATCTGAATCTATACATTTAGCAATTCAGCAATACTTTGATGAAAATACCATACATGCAACGACACCCACAGTGGTGTGGGAGGCCCATAAGTGTTTGATAAGGGGACATCTCATTGTTTTAACTTCCAAACTCAAAAACCAACGTGCAGAACAGGCAAACTCCCTTTTAACTGACATCAGATCTCTAGAAAACACCCATAAACAGAGCAATACCCTAGAAACGTACAAGCAACTGACTAAAAAGAGATCTGAACTACAACAGCTCATAAATGCCCAAATCAAATGCCAAATGTTATTCACTAAATATTCCTATTATTCCAAAGGTGGCAAGTGTGGATGTCTCCTGGCTACACTGAGCTATATAACATTCGTACAACCTCTCCAAAGATTGCAGAATTTGAACAATACCTAGCCCCCCGCATCAAACAGGCAATGCCCAAAAATCTATTACAACACCTAAATTCTCCAATACAGATAGAGGAATGTCTACTAGCAGTCAAATACTCCCCACTAGGTAAAAGTCCCAGGCCAGATGACTTTACTGCCAAATATTACAAAACGTTCTCCAAACTTCTTGCCACACCATTTGATACCACATTTAATGCGCTCACTACCTCCCCAAAGCTCCCAGACTCAGCTCTAGAGGCTCACATTACTCTTATCCAAAAACCAGGGAAGGATGCTACTATGTGCGCGAGTTACCGCCAAATTTCACTGATTAATACAGATCTCAAACTTTTTACAAAAAAACTTTGCTACCAGACTACACCCTCTCTTACAGGAACTAGTCCACCCCGACCAGGCGTGCTTCGTGCCCGGATTCGAGGCCAAAAACACCACCAAACTATTGAATTTAATGCATATGGCACAATAATCACAAACTTAGAGCCTACTGTTATCAATACACGCTGGAAAAACGTTTGACAGGGTGGACTGGTCCCTGATAATCACGACCCTCAAGGCCATGGGCTTTGGCCCAAATTGTTATCACTGGCTACACTCCATTGATTCTAGGCCACGAGCGTGCATTAGGATCATTGGCCAACTGTCCGAATCCCTCCCTATCTTCAATGGCACAAGACAGGGGTGCCCTCTCTCACCACTGTTGTTTTTTCTGATTATGGAGCCTTTCCTCCAAGGCATCAGAGACAACCCGATTATCCATGACATCACAGTGCAGGATAACGAATACAAGGTAGCAGCTTTTGCTGATGATCTTTTATTTACACCAGCCATCTCCATGTTGCAGATTCTGAAATAAATCTCCCTCTACCAAAAATTTTCTAACTTTAAAGTCAATTTTACGAAAAGTGAAATACTTCCACTGGTAATCATGGACTTAACCAAGTAAACCCTACAGAACTCCTTTCCTTTTCTATGGTCACACACAGCCATCAAATACTTGGGGATACACTTACCTACATGCCCTTCCCAACTCTATGACCTAAATTTCCCACCTCTCCTTCACACAATTTCACAGGATCTAACGGAGTGGCATAAACCCCAATTCGGCTGGTTATGCCGAATAAACATTATAAAGATGAGCGTACTTCCCAAAAACTTACTACAGACCATTCCAATAGCCTTACCAAACACGTTTACCAAACACGTTTTTTGTAGAAATCAAAAAACTGTTCAATCCGTTTTATATGGTCGCACAACCATCCCAGACTACCATTCAAAATACTCACAACACATAAACACCAAGGGGGCCTGAGCCTGCCAGACATTGAAATGTACTATAGAGCGGTTATGCTCTCCAGAATATATGAATGGTCACTCCCTACCAATCGCAAACAATGGGTTATTTTGGAGAAAGCAGCTTTCCTACATCCTCTATGTACGATTCCATGGTAAACAAATGGGAAATTTTCTCTCAAACCAATACATGCCCAACATCCCACAATCATACCAACACTTAAGATATGGATGAAAATTAGACACTCACAGAGTATATCCCCACACACGTCCCCTCTGTACCCAATCACACTTTCAAGCAGGCACCCACCAATCTTCATTTGCATCTTACCAATTCACACACTACTTACCACTGCGCACAGTGTTACAAACCCAAGGTATTAATCTAGCAAATACAATGGAGGCTGGAGTACCTCAGTCCACATTACAACGATCCCGACATTCCCAGCTTGCACATTTTCTTTCTTCCACTCCCGACCTACTCAAAGGAAATAGGCAACTTACCACATTTGAAAATCATTGTGCTTCCGGTAACATAAAAATAAAAAAATTCTGTCATGTATAAACTATTAATGAAAGACTCTCCCTCCCTACCCAAATACACAAGCTCTTGGGAATCTGAACTCAACCTTCAACTGACGCACACTGACTGGATGCACATATTCATCAACATTGACAAAACCTGTGTTAGTACACACACTCAAGAAGTTAACTTCAAAAGACTGTCCAGGTGGCATCTCACGCCATCTAAAATACATACAATTTTCCTGAATGCATCAGAATCTTGTTGGAAAGGCAAGTTCCCCAACAGTACACCGGGTCATATTTGGTGGACTTTCCCTATCATCAGTGAACACTGGTCTAAAATACTCAAAATTATTAATTTGGTAACAAATATCAAACTGCCTACCTTACCTGAAACTGTGCTTTTCTTCCTTTGCCCCAAACCAATCCCCAAATTTACGAAATCGTTGATCACACACTTGCTGACGGTGGCAAACACGCTTATCCCACTGCTCTGAAAACAACCAAGAGCCCCTACAGTTAGGGAATGGATTCACATAGTCGAGTCCATCCATTTAATGGAAGACACCCATTATTCTTTGACACGCACTTATGGACTATAGGTCAACACATGGGGTCCATGGATCCATTTTCTGAATGTAGACAAACAGGTAGGCATAAGACCGACACACCTGATCTGAGGGTACAAGGATATCACCCCTGCACACGTTTAGGTACTAATCCATATGTATCACTAGTTCCATATGCATTATTCATGCTCAGTTCTTCTTTTGATTTATGTTTTATTGTTTTAAAAGTGAAGTCATGTTACTTTGCCAGGGGTTGCAACTCCCCATAAATTTGTTACTGCAAAGTATCTTAGGAGTCCTTTGTATACTGTATAAACCGATAACTTAAATAACCTGACCAGCACAATATTAATTGATACTTTGCGACCAGTGATACACTGTACTATAATGGTAACATACTTGTAAAAAAAAATAATCAATGAGTGAAGTTTGGTCCTTGCAAGTTTTAAAGCAGGTTGCTTGACCTGCATTGATTGGCATGAAAAATCTAAAATATTGTGAATTATGCAAATATAAGTCCCTCTGAGTGAAGTAAAATTGTATTTTGTAAAATGAATTGAGAATAATGTGGTTTTAAGCACAGTCAGTTTTTTATTGCTGAGTATTGCTGACCTTTAGCAAGTGGCAGCTGTACCAACTCAATTAGATTCTATAAAGTGCATTTAGTAGGAACTGACACAAATTATCACTTAATATGGCAAACCTAAATTTGCTATATAAAAAAATCTTGAAATGAGAGATAAATGAATTTATAGTAATTCACATATCAATTCATGAATATATAAACATTTAAAAGTAATGGAAATTGGTTGATTTTCACAGATGACAGTAATTCAATTTCCACAGAAATATTAATATTTAACATTCATCATACAATAATTAAAATATGCTGTGAAATGCTTCTGTGGTGCAAAAAATAAGAGACTTGAAAAGTTCATATATAATCTATGTGAACTGCTTCAATAGTGGTCTAGCAAAGCCTCTGTGGTGGTCATCAATGAATTTAGATTTCTGGCTTTCCTAGGCCAGGTAAGGCCAAACACCACCTCCCAATATAATTTACTATGTTGAAATACACATACATAATACATATACTACAATCCATATTCAAAGACATAGCCTCATAGATATATACATAGACACACTATCACACAGTCACATAGAAAGACATACAGTCACATAGAAAGACACAGAATTACACACACAGTCACATACATAAACAAACAGTCACACACATACATACACTGATCAGCCACAACATTATAAACACCTGCCTAATATTGTGCCAAAACAGCTCTGATGACTAGAGGCATGAACCACACAAGACCTGAATGTGTCTTGTGGTATCTGGCAGCAAGACATTAAAGAGACACTCCAGGCATCTAAACATGTTAATCTTAAATTAAAGCTTATAAACTCAACAACCTATGGTTAGTTTCTTTTCTTTCAATTCTGCGTAGTTTTACTGCAGTGCTGTAAAATGTTTTGATGATTTTAGTAGTGTAACCCAGCCTCCTTAGCCACCTCCCTCTCACATATCTACATGTTTCTGATTCCCAGTCTCTGAAAGAAACGTACCTATTTCAGCCAATGAAAATAGACATGTCTTTTCTAGTGTACGGAATGCTAACAGCACAGACTACATCACAGAGACAAGACTAGAACTATGCACAGTATGTGAAATATAGTTCTTGTTACTCTTTTGCCTTCACTTCACTTTCTTTTTATTTTAAAGTTTTGATGTATCCTTATTCTGATCTCATTCCCTCCCTTCTTTCTTTGATACCCCCCTTATTCCCAGACACCCCTTCCTCCCTCTCTGTAATGCAAGTAATAAATTCCACTCAAGCCCCTTTCACCCAACCTCACTACCCACTGTTAACCCCTTCTCTTCAAGCCCCTGTCAGCCAACCTCACTGCCCACTCTTAACACTTTCCCCTCCAGCCCTGTCATCACTACCCGCTGTAAACCCCTTATATATTTAATTTTTGCAATAGTCATTTAATGATGGAATGTAAAGCTATTTAAGTCCAATACTGAAGGAAAAAACTGTAACATTGGGTGAACAAACCAGCAATGTTGGGTGAACAATGTGGTTGTTGTGATCAAAAGGAATAAAACATGTGCAATATCATTAAAAGTTCTCAGAAGAACAAGTTACTCTTAACTTTGTCTTAGTTGTAAAGACTTAGAGGGTAACTCCCTCCTATTCCTTATGCATGTGTTTTAATATTTGACAATGGCAATCATTTAATCAAAACGTTTATTTGATAAAGGACAGACAGCTGTGCTGATGAACTGGATTATATTTATCAGAGCATTTGTTTCGTTTGTAGGAGTACATACATAGAATTGTATGTATTCATGCAGGGGATAAGATGAACACCTAGAATGGTTCGGTGTAGAGTTTGGTTGGGTTTAGGATATGTACCCCTAAGAAGATTAATAAGAAAAGAGACAACAGCAGGGATTGAATTTGTGAATAATGGTGTTAGATTTCAGGTGTTCATTTTAGAACTAGCCCATTGGTAAGTCACTTTCAGTATATGTTTAATATTTGTGGCCTAGATAATTAGCCTTATTAGTGCTTTTTAGTGATTTTTAGTAAGGTCACACTAGTTATTTAGCAAAAAAAGGTTTTGATAGCAGCATTGACTTTACTTATGATTGAGTCATTGTGAGTAGTGAAGTCGCGAACACAAAATTTTCGGTTCGCGAACCGCGAACGCGAACTCCCGTATTTGTTCGCAAACCGGCCGAACCCGGCGAACCGCCATAGACTTCAATAGGCAGGCGAATTTTAAAACCCACAGGGACTCTTTCTGGCCACAATAGTGGTTGAAGGGGGGGGGGAGACCTACTCTCCTCCCCCCCTGGCCCCCACCCCTGGGTGGCGGGTGGGGGCCATAAAGTTAATGAGGGGGGGACCTACTGTCCTCCCCCTCTCCGGCCCCCACCCCTGGGCGGCGGGTGGGGGCCATAATGATAATGAGGGGGGGATCTACTGTCCTCTCCCCCCCGGCCCCCACCCCTGGGCGGCGGGTGGGGGACATAAAGATAATGAGGGGGGGACCTACAGTCCTGTGCAGCGGGTGGGGGCTCTAAAAATAACAATAAGGGGGGGACCACAGGCTGCTCACTGTTTAATAGACACGCCCCTACTCGTGGTATTGCGAGTAGGGGCACAATTTACTAATACTAAGTAATTTTTACTTAGTATTAGTAAATTAATATGGAGCGGACCAAACATCGCATATGTTCGCCGTCCGTGGCGAACGCGAACACGCTATGTTCGCCAGGAACTATTCGGGACATCACTAATTGTGAGTCTGAAACATGTAACACGTTTTGTTTATTCCTGTTTGATAAACTTCCACTTTAATTTTGAATTTTAATTTTTTTGTAAATAATGTAATGTGGATTGGAAGTTTGTAAGGCTGAGGGCTGCTTCCATTTTCACTTTCAATTCTAGAATGTGTACCACCAGATAAATATGCTTTAATACCACAATGACTTGGATTTCATCCTGTGAAACTTGGAATCGTTATAAGGATGAGGAAAAATCGTGACGTAAGGTTGCAAAAAGATTACTATAATAGCTCATTATTGTATCACTTGAAGCATTCCCCTGTCTTTCACTGTGCATGAGTTACAGATGATATTAAATAGCAAAAGAGTCGGGAACCATGCTACCAAGAATTTGAAATTAAATTAAATGAGTATGACAGGCAGCACCAAGGTGGACTTCTCTGTTTTATAAACATTCACCCTAGACCTGAACAGTCATTTCTACAATTGTCAGTTATATGAAAACTATTAAATAATAAAGAAATGAATGATGACTATCAGCTCTTTACCTATACGTGAGCATCCAACCTGGTGGTAATTTGCACCACCTACATGGAAACTTAGGGTACTGGCCATTTTTAATGTGCTTTTAAACTCATTTATGGAACATACGCACTTTATTTCCTAAATCAAATATAATCATATTTATGTTCATGCGTTTTGCAGAATGAAATGTAGTACACAGAGCCTCACTCACTCTCACTTATAATATAGCTATGATTACCAACCCATAGAGGAACAAATGTATCTGATAGAAGCCACTAGTTACTTATACAATGTCTGTAAATTTGCTGAAAATGTAAGCTCATCTCCAGCTTTCAAACAATAAAGGCAGTTTCAAAAGGTCATCTCACTACTACAGTCCAGGAATGAGGATGAGTGAATGTACTCTACCATTTTACTGTTAGCATTACCTTAGCAGTCCAGGGAGTGATGTAGCAGTTTTAAATACTGTTGTTTTAGAAATTTATGAGTTAACTGTATTTACTGTATGAGAGCATTATGTTCAATACATGCATTATTTCTGCAAGATTTTGCCATTTTTAGCAAGTTATACTGATAGTTATGCCTTCAGTGTCCCTACAATTATCTATACAAGGTATTTGACCATTTTTGTTTATATATTTTTGTCACATCTACTGTATGCTATAAAATTTAATGTTTGCTATTATACTAACATTTCAGACCCTTTATGCTGTCTAAAACTTTTTAATTCCCAAATATTTTTGTAAAGGTTGACAAATAAGTGAAAATAAACATTATGCAAATTTAAATAAATGTAATTTTTTACATTTGTCTGCAAAGCGACATATACACACAATTGCTGTGCTTAGATGTGTTTGTATGCTGGCTATGCATTCCTTGCTTCAAATACATGATATGTTAAAGGAGCACTATAGGGTCAGGAACACAAACATGTATTCCTGACCCTATAGGGTTAAAACCACCATCTAGTCCCCCTGTTCCCCTCATGCCTCCATAAATACAGTAAAAATCTTATTTGTATTCAAGCCGGCAGCTGCTTGATTGTCCCTATTTCCTTTAGACCTGCCCATTGCCTGCTGACATCATCATCAGTGTTTTCCCGATCCAATCACAATGCTTTCCCATAGGATTGGCTGAGACTGACAAGGAGGCAGATCAGGGGCAGAGCCAGCAAAATTCAAACTCAGCCCTGGCCAATCAGCATCTCCTCCTAGAGATACATTGAATCAATGAATCTCTATGAGGAAAGTTCAGTGTCTGTATGCAGAGGGAGGAGACACTTAATGTTTGGATGAATTTTAGACAGCCATGACTCAGGAAGCATCTCTAACAGACATCTTAGGAGTGGCCAGTGAAGTTATCACTAGGCTGTAATGTTACCTTATTGAAACATACAAATTAGCACGCATTACAGAATCATAGCTAGATTAAAATATGGGGCCTATTCTAGAGGCAGCTATTCCAGGCAATTACACATTGTTCCACCACCCGAGACAAGATCGCAAGAGAGGTGGTGTTATGATCAGTGTGAAATCCCAGACCAATATCAGTCCACAAATCCCAATCTTTTGAATACCAGTAGCTGCCAGCCTCTCAATAAATAGAGGATCCCGGATTCTGATAATATACAGACCACCAGGAGATGGGAAGAAATTGCTTCAGGAACTCTCAGACCTTTTGACTGTTTTAATCCTTGAACACCCCAGATGGCTTATATTGGGAGATTTCAACACTGGGATTGATGACACCCTATCCCTGCTTGGGCAGGATCTCCTCAGCTTGATGGCTTCACACAAATCGTTGCCCCTTCAATCCACAGAAAAGGTCATACACTTGATCTAGTGTTCCAGTCTGGACTAGAAGTGTCACCAGTAACTGTAAATTACAGACTCCACTCACTTCTCCATTGTATTACAATCAGCCAGATCCCAGCCTCAGAACCTGGCCAAACACTGCTCATTAAAAGGGGTGATGCCATTGGATGTAACATCTTATGTGGATATAAATTAACTAATGGGCACCTGTGAAGACCCCAGCTCCTCAGTCCGACTCTACAACAAAACCATAAGAGACACCCTAGAAAACATTGCACCAACACACATATGCACTGTCAAAACCCACAACAATGCACCGTGGTTTGATAGCACTATCAAAGAGATGAGGAGAACAGGCTGTAAACTCGAGAGAAAGTGGTGCAGAACACATGATTCAGAGAATAAAGCCGCTCTTGCCAAACATTTAAATGAATATCAATTCAAGATAACTCAGAAAAAATCTTCATTTTTATCACACAAAATTGCACTCTCCCACAATAGACCCTAGCAACTGTTTCGCACAGTAGAAAGGCTCTGCAAACCAGCATGCATGCATATCCCCACCTACTTTTCTCAGGATAAGTGTGAAGCATTTGCGATCTTCTTCAGATACGAGCCTCTATCACAGCAGGCCAAACAGTTACACACCAGAACAACTACAATGGAATGCCATATTGCCCCAGTTTATGGTCCACTTTTACAAACGTGGATATAAAGGGAGTTAAAAGAACCATGCAAAAGTTACACCCTACTACATGTGACTTAGACCCTGCTCCAACTCAGCTTATATCTGCATGCATTGAAACAATCGCCCCAGCCTTTACAAAAATAGTGCAGTGCTCACTAAAAACTGGAGTCTTCCCTGATCCTCTGAAAGAAGCTGTGGTAAAACCACTCCTAAAGAAACATTTATTAGACCCAGGCTGCATGAATAATTACAGACCAGTATCCAACCTTATATTTCTGGGGAAAATAATTGAAAAAATAGTGGCAACTCAACTGGAGGCCCATCTATCAGGCTTGAACATTTTTGATCCTTTCCAGCCAGGTTTCATATGCCACCACAGCCCTGAAACAGTGCTAGTCTGAGTGCTAAATGATCTTCTTATGGCAAGAGACAAAGGTGATTACTCCATCCTAATTCTCTTGGATCTCTCAGCTGCATTTGACACCATTGACCACAAGATTTTAATAGTGCGTGTGCAGCACATATGTGGTCTAGGAGGCACAGTCCTTAACTGATCTTTCCTCACTGGTAGATCACAGAGCATAACATCAGGATTAAGCTCATCGGCACCAACAGAACTGGCCTGCTGAGTTCCACAAGGATCCATCTTGTCTCCCATGCTATTCGCAATTTACTTGCTACCACTGGGGGATATCATTACGCGACATTTCCTGATGACGCTCTGAACTCATTAGTTCATCAAAGGTGCGAAACCTCGGAGTGCTAATTGACTCTGGACTATCATTTAAACAGCAGATTTTCTCCGTAATAAAATCTGCCTACTTTCATCTGAAAAACATAGCCAGGATGCAACACTTAATTCCATGCCTCTTCCATCAGACATTCAGTCATCTGACCTTCAGAAACTCCTAACTTTTATGTCTTTATGTTTGTATACTTGTAAAGTGCTTTGAGTCTCACAGCGAAAAACGCTATAAAAATCGCAAATTATTATTATTATTATAATTGTGGAAAGGGGGTCAGTTTAAATGCACAAGTAATTGAGATGTTTAACACTATGAAATGACTCATACTTGTCAAATAAATTGTAAAAAATGAGGTGAAATCCAATTTTCTCTTTTGTGAGTACATTTTCTTTCTTTGTATATTGTGGGGACTGTTTTGAACATTGAAATTACTTTTGACTCTTGTTTCCACTTTATAGGATACTCTTAGAAGTAGACAGAAGTAGAAAATGTACTATTTCTTCATCTTTAATGTGTTAAAATTCCATAAAACATTCTGAATATCCTACTCTTTTTACCTGGCTTAGTATTTTTTCTTTACGCATGTGTCACATTCACCAGTAGCTGAATTGTAAATGCTTTTGTGGGAGCTCCCATAGCAAGCTTCAAGTTCCAATATTTTTCATTTTATTTTTATTTATTTACTTTTGTCTTTTAATTTTACCCACTGGAAAAAAATAAATTTCCTATTTTTGAACCTGTATTAATGGTATTTTTTGTTGTTGTTTTTTTTTTTTTTTTAATTGTTAATGAAATTTCATGGCTCCCTTCTCGTCAGCTTGTTTTTCATCGCTGAATCATACTTTAAGCCTTACATTCCTTTTTTATTTCTCAATATCCTGTGTAAATATAGCTTATATAATTTTCACATTAGCTGTCTCACTGGAGTCACTACGTTAGGTATGATATGTTTGAGTTCCTATGTTCTTACTACAGCTAATTATGTTTGACACAATGCTAGAGATCTGAAGATATTGGAAACACTGTTTGTAATTTTAGATCAAAGTCTTTCAAAAGTCAATTAAACTTCTTAAGATTCTTCATGGCCAGTGATTGCTAGTGAGTCCACTTCCCTGACAAATCAAAAGGTTATTGATAAGACAGTTGAGAGTTTACATACCTAAATCAAGAATAATGTTTTCTCCACTCCAAGCAATAAACTGGATATGTAATAAACGTGTGCAAAAATGTATGTGAGACTGTCCGAATAAACTCTGTTTTAATCCAGATTCAAGCAAATTAATCTGCCTGGGATTTACCAGTGGAGTATTGTTTATTAAAGGGACACTATAGTCACCATAATAACAACCGCCTAAAGGAATCTAATTCTTTCCTATGGGAAAGCATTGTGATTGGCTTTTGATCAACATTTCTGATGATGTCAGCCATGCAGGCAGATCAGGGACCGAGCCAGCAGCAGACTGGAGTAAAGGTAAGATGATACTATATTTAGGGGAGCAAGGGGGCAAATGGAGGCTAGATGGTGGTTCTATGGGGCTATGTTTGTGTTCTTGACCCTATAGTGTTTTTTAAATAAAGCTCCCCAGGTAAATCCCAGATGAATCAATTATTTTGAGTGTAGATTTTCAGGAATCTGCTTTGGTCGAGTCTAATACATAAAAGTAAACTGTGTATTATGGCAAAATACTGCATTCCCATTGCCATTGTTGGGTTCTGGAGACATCATAATAAGCCACAAGGCTCACTTCACTGTTATCTATCTTTTGTATTGCATACTACATTTATGGCGACAGGAGTGCCCTGGTGCCCTCTCTTGGTAAGTAATCAAACAGTTTATAAATTGTTTGTGCCCACCACCATGAAATTTAAGGCTGAAAGTTCCTGCAAGGAGCTTCCATTAGTTCCACTGAGCTATGCCTTGTCATGTAGGGCTGGCACATTGGCTAAAAGTGTCAGCTAAATGCTCAGTGTGAGTGATAAAGAACAACATGAGGGATAAGATTGTCAGGAGTTGTGACCAGAGTCAAAGATAACATTAGGGTAGGAATAGTGTAATGGTCATATACAGGAATATGGTAATGGGCATATTATCTATTTGCTGGTAGAGTGATAACGTGATGAACTAGTTTTAAAATGATTGAAGATAGAAAACTCAGTTTGCATAATGATGGAAAGCTCAGTTTTGTAAAGACTGAGGTTTATAAAGTGAAAGATGATGGAGTAGACAATCAAAGGAAAAGTGGCTAACTATCTTATAAGGATGTTAGACTACAAAATAATATATATGTTTGAAAAGAATGTTGTAGGAAAGTCTAACAATAAAAAGAAATTCACCAAAGAATTCAGAAATGCTATTATATAGTTAGGGATGTCCACCTGTCCCATTAATTCTGGTATCCCTCTTACGTGAATATTATTTTGTCTAGAAAAATTCTCCAATCTGCTATATTTCTGTTTTAAGACCAAAAGCTCCTCTTTTAATTTCTGTATTTCCAGATTAGAGTGGTTATGTAATGATATCAAATGTTCTTGTTGGGTACCTAAATCTGTAACTTTCTTTGAGAGGGTATTTATATCTTTGGAATTTTTGGCAATCTCCCTAGAGATTTCCTGCACCATGGAGGCCTTTAGGTCTTTTAATAAATCTATCATTACTTCCTTCATGGTGGCAATTGTGAGCTGTTCTTCTCTATGACTATCTACCTCTACTAACTCATCTACTAAGGATGACTCAGCTGATGTCATTAAGTTATCTGAATGTTCTAGTTCTTTTTGCGTCCCTGATGTCAATGCTGACTCCCCAGAGCTATTGCGTTTCTTAATTGGGATAAAAAAGTTACTAGTTGGTATTCCAATATCTTTTTCTTTGCCTTTTGCTTTACCCTTAGAGCTTTGGTTGTGCTTATTTTTCATTTTGTCCTCTCTTATAACCACTGTTTAACACTAGTAAAACAGCAATTTAAGATTTAAATTAGCAATATTTAAAATTCACTATAAATAACAAAAGCAAACCACGGGATCTGCTCAAAGGAAATAGAGGGGAAAAAAAGACACAAAAAATAATTAAATTATGATTCGACCAGCTTCTATCAAAGCCAATAACTTATTATATTTATGCTGGTCTGCCACAAATAATCGAACCATATAAAAGTACTGAAAATCTCTGAATCCATATAGCTGGAATCGTTCCTTCTGGAACACAAAACTGGAAAAAAAATATATATATACATATTTTAAAGTCCCAACTTCCCAGCGAAGGTGTAACTAAGCTGAGTTTGACATAGGAGTTAACTACTTTTCTATCCTCTTTATGTCCATTTCCTTTTTCCTTCCCCTTGCTCTCTTCTCCTTTTCTTCCTTTCTTCAGCTTCCCTCCTCCTTTCTGTTTTCTCTTTGAAACTCAGTTGCAGGTAACAAGGGCTAGTGCAGCCTGGCTTTAACCTTTTCTACAAGTACTCTGCAGCCCCTTGAGTCTCTATTAACCCCTTAACGCCGTTACAGCGTTCTATGGCGTCCCACATTAAATGGGCTTTAAAGCCGTTGCGGCGGCATAGAACGCCGTAACGGCTTGCAGCCCCAGCAGCTGCAATTTACTTACCTCCGCCGCGATCCTCTTCTGGAGGGCTGCCTGACAGCCCAGGTAGCCCTCCCACGGCAAATGAGGCCCCGGGGGCCATGTGATCGCTCTCAAAGAGCGATCACATAGCCCCCTATATCTGGCTGTGGATCTGCCAGCAGGGGGACTGTCTGAAATATCAGACAGTCCCCCTTCTGGTGGGAAGTATTAAAAAAAATTAAAATACACATGTTAAAATAAATGAAATGCATTTTTATATATTTATAAAATATATATTATATATATAATATATATACATCTTATATATGTAACGTCATACTTAATGTATTTTAATATTAATATAAGTACATATATTAGTATTAAAATACACTTAGAATGACATTACATATATATAAGATATATATTATATATATATAATACATCTATATATATATTTTATATTTATATATACACGTATAATTACAATAATAAATAAATAAAATAATAAAATAAATAAATAAAATATTTAAAAAAAATTAAATAAATGATATATACATATGTAATTTAATTCTAACTGTATTTTGTTATTAATATATATATATATATATATATATATATATATATATATATATATATATATATATATTGGTAACAAAATACACTTAGAATTACATTCTATATCTATCTATATATAAAATACAAATAACCGCAAATATATATATATATATATATATACAGATAAATATATATAATTACATAAATAACTAAATAAGTGTACACGTAGACTTTAAATACATATATATGTATATATATATTAAAATTCTATGTGTATATTTAAGTAATATTTTAACATCATTATGTGATTTAATTAGTTAAAATTTGATTGACATGCCTGACAACCCAGGCAAAAAGTGCAGAGAATTTGAATTGCAAGCACTATATTTAACCCTGTAACTTTCCAAGACACCATAAAACCTGTACATGTGGGTACTGTTTTACTTGGGTGACTTCGCTGAACACAAATATGATATTTTTAGTAAAAGTTAAGTTTTTTGGTAAAAGTTACGTTTTTTGCATTTTTCACACATGAACGACAATTTTACTGACGATATTATTGTTGTAATACAAGTTACCATTTTGAAACACTAATATTTGTGTTCAGCAAAGTCTCCTGAGTAAAACTGTACCCTCCGTCTACAGGTTTTATGGTGTTTTGGAAAGTTAGAGAGTCAAATATAAGGCTTGCATTTCATTTTTTTCACATTAAAATTTGCCAGATTGGTTATGTTGCCTTTTGAGACCGTATGTGACTAAGTGGCTACTACAAAAGACTGGACATACCCCACTTGCAATACCTTGGGTAGTCTACTTTTGCAAATGGTATGCCATCATGTGGGTAAATCTCAGTCCTGGGCTACCACACGGTCTCAAAGGTAACATTACTAATCTGGCAAATGTGAAAAAAACTGAAAAATGGAATGTGCTATATTTGACCCTATAACTTTCCAAAACACCATAAAAACTAAACTGTTAGTGGGGGGTACTGTTGTACCTGTGAGACTTTGCTGAATCCAAGTATGTGCTTTGTTTTGCAGTAAAAGCTAACAGTATTATGACATTTACAGCTAAAATGTGAGGCGGAACTACAAATTTATTTAAAAATGTAAACTTTCTCACAGTTGTTTTGATTTTATTCATAATAAATTATGTTTCATATATAAATATTTAATATGAAATGAAAGCCCCGTTTCTCCTGAACAAAATGATATATAATAAGTGTGGGTGCATATAATATGAAAGAGGTGAATTACGGTTGAACAGACATAAAGTGCAAATTCCAGTTTTTGTTTACATTTTGTTTTGATCAGAGCGTGTACTATTGACTCCGTCCTGAAGGGGCGGTTAATACTGCTATTGCAGCTAAATGATAGACAATCTTATTTTCTCTTCTACCTCAATTTGTTTGTTGTTTAAAGCAGCACTATAGTTTATAAGTGTGTTTTCATGGCCTTCTACACTCACAGATGAAAAAAAGATGGCAATTTGGAGAGTGGGCTATGATAGGGGTCTTTACCCGTTGGGTTTTGAACATTGGGATGCTTCTCTCCTTCATTCCCTCCTCTTCCCTTTCTGCTTATGAGGTTTGGCTTCTGGTCCTTGTGGCTCTTCGAGTCTTCATGTAGAATTTGCTTTATTAGTATTTGTTAGATTATTTTGATCTATTTTATCATGTGATATAGATAAGAAGGGCTTTACTTTGGGTTGTTGTTGAGGATGAATATAAAGACCATCGGCAAGTCTGACGGGAGACCTCCGCCAAGGTCTCGAACTGAGGTAGTTCGACAAAACTTAGATTTATCTGCCACTTCTAGAGGTGGTAGAGTGAGAAGTGGGGTCTTTCTAAGTAGGTATATCCTCTAAGAAGATGATTGTATCACATCAATTTTTTATTTTATGGATGAATGGATGCGAATGTGTTTATTATGTTATTTGGGAGGTTCCGAGACATGGGGTGGGAGGTGCTGATGGAGGTAGTTTAGATGGCCCTCAGAGTTGTGGTGAGTTTGGTTCACTATGACTCTCAGGATTATTAGTCAAAATGTCCAGGGTTTAAACACAATGGGTAAAAGAAGTACAGCTTTTAAAAACTTGTTTAGAGGTAAACCGGACGTTATATGTTTGCAAGAAACTCACTGGCAGACTAATAAAATTCCCTTTTTTGGTAATAGATATTATTCTAATCCTTATAATGCTACTTACTCGAGAAGCAAATTGAGAGGGGTTTTAATAATATTTAATAAAACACTAATAATAAAAGAAGATATTGTTATAAATTATAAAGAAGGGCGATATTTACTATGGGCAGGTTTGATTAATTCCCAGAAGTTTACAATCTTAAATATGTATGTCCCTAACAAAGGGCAAATTAAATTTATTACTCAGAAATTGAAAGCAATGAAAAAAATGTTTTATAGGGACCTTAGTCGTCTGTGGAGATTTTAATTTGCCTATGGATCCATCTGTAGATATAAACTTTATGGGGGAGATAAAATCAGATCCTCATCTAGTTCAAAATTCTAAAAAGTTTAATAAAGTATTATTAAAATATAAGCTTTTTGATACATGGAGAATTTTCCCTTTAGAGAGGGACTACTAATTTTTTTTACACAGACATAAAATGTATAGTAGATTGGATTATATTTTTGTGGATGGGCAGGGCATCTCAAAGATTAAACATTCAGAAATAGGGGTGATCACTTGGTCTGATCATGGTCTGGTTGGAGTAAGTTTGGATATTGACCCTCCCATTAAGAACAAGAGGTTATGGAGGATGAATACAGAATTATTAACCCCTTAAGGACACAACTTCTGGAATAAAAGGGAATCATGACGGAATATTTCCGTCATGTGTCAGTAAGGGGTTAAAAGATCAGGAAATACTTAAAAACTTAAAAAATGAAACGGCTGCTTTCTCTTCAAGAAATTATGGAACCATAAATTCTAAGGAAATAGTATGGCTTTCTTATAAAGCTTAGATAAGACGGATGATGATAAAATGGCAGTCAGTTTTAAAGAAGCAGAGGTAAATCATTAAGGGATTTACATATAGAATTCGTGTTATTGGACAGAGAAAATAAAAAATCTCCATCTGATTTAAAGATAAATAAAATTCGAGAACTACAATTACAAATAAAAAGAATTCAGCAACTATTGGTGGATAAATCTTTATGGGCTGCCCAACAAAGATCATATCATGGCCAAAATAGAGCAGGGAAATTGATGGCTAGTAAGTTGAAACAAAAATTAAACAATAATAGAATAAACAAGTTATTATGTAATAAAAAACTGTTTGTTAAACCTGATGATATTGCCGCATGTTTTGAGAAATATTTCCATGATCTTTATAATTTGAATTTCTCTAATATAGATGTATGTGTGAAAAAAGGAGAATTGTAAAATATTTAGATAAGATCTATCTTCCCAGGGTTTCTTAAATAGAGCTGGTAAAATTAAATGAAGATATAACGGAACAGGAAGTTAAATGGGCAATCTCTAAATTGAGATTTGGCTCTGCTCCTGGACCTGATGGCCTAGTTAATCAATTTTATTCACTTTTTTCAAGAGGAGATCTCCAGCTATCTGTGTCAAATTTTAAACAAAATTAAGAAGGCTGGTCGAGCACACCCAGAAATGTTAGAAGCTCAAATAATAACAATCCCCAAAACAAACAATCCAACCCCTGAGTGTAGGGACTTTAGACCTATTTCCCTACTAAACGTGGATATTAAGATTTATGCTAAAATTTTTGCGGAAAGATTGAATAAACATATCCACAATCTGATCAATTCTGATCAAACAGGTTTTATCCAGGGGAGACAGAGTTCAGATAACATTAGGAAACTTTTCAATTTAATCTCAGTGGTTAAAAATAAAAAAAACATCTGCAGTATTCGTGGGACTGGATGCTGAGAAAGCATTTGACAGGGTGGATTGGGACTTTATGTTCCACACCCTGTCAAAAAATGGCTTAGGTGACTTTGCCTCTAAGGCGATAGCTGCTCTATATACATCTACAACTGCGTGTGTAATGGGTCAAAACTTTCATTTTGAAAGGTTTGTCTTCTCAAATGGTACTAGGCAAAGTTGTCCATTGTCTCCACTAATTTTTGCTTTGATTATTGAAACACTGGCGTGTTCGATAAGGGAATCTCTTGATATAACAGGAATTGTTGTAAATCAAAAATCCCATGTAATCTCTCTTTATGCTGATGATGTAATAATAACAATAGAAAATCTGGAAAAATACCTAATAGCCCTTCAAGAGGTTATAACTGAATATAGTGAAATCTCTAATTATAAATTTAATGTAAAAAAATCGGAAGCGATGTGCCTTAATATGGGACGGTCTAAGAAAAACTTTCTAAGCCAACTATATCAGTTTAATTGGCAATATTCAATAACTCACTTGGGAATTAAATTATTTGCTGAGATAAAAAAAAAAAACTATAACAATTAACTTCCAATTAGTTTATTCTAATATAATACAAGTGCTATCTACATGGAAAAATCTTAAGATTTCTTGGTCAGGTAGAATAGCAGCGATGAAGATGACTATATTACCTAAGATTACCTATATTATGCGATGCATACCCTGGCACTGTCCCGTTTATTTGTTGAATAATCTACAACAAGCGATAGATGTATTCATCCATCAGAATAAAAGAATGCAAATTAAGATACCAATTTTGGCCAAAAGATTTTCTGGTGGTGGGATTGCATATCCAGACATTAAGAAGTATCAGGAAGCCTCCCTTCTGGCACATAAACTGAGATGGGAGGAAAAGGTACAAAACATTAATTGGGTATTGATAGAAGCCTTCTTTTTTAAAGAAACACATCTGAACTCAATTCTTTTTCGAGATGATTTATCCAGTGGTCTAGTGCATTGTAAAACTTCACCATTATGGCATATTCTCAAAGGCTGGCCGAATTTGAATCGCAAATACTCTCTGATCCCATTTCCAAGTCCGATCATGCCTATTTTATGGATTCAGGACAAGATTCATTCTCCTTTGCTAGAGATATTACTAAAGGTAGGATGTAGATACTTAAGAGACTTATATGTTAATAATGAATTCCTTCCATTTGACTATATTCAGTCTAATTTTAACATTCCAGCTAACATGTGTTTAGAATAAAATAGGTTGAAATTGAGTATTTATTTATCGAGTTATCACCTAAAAGAGTTTAGACAGTTGACCCCTTGTGAAAAAAAAAATATGTTCAACAAATAGGAAGCATATGCTTTCAAAATGTTTTAGTCTTTTGAGAGATGGGGATTGGAACACCAAATGTCTAAATATGAGAATTTGGGAAGAAGAATTAAATCAATCCTGGCCCATGGAAATATGGTTGGCTGCTTCCGTCTTAACGGATAAATTAATTAAACACGTTTCATACAGGGAGTTATACTTTAAAATTGTAAATAGATGGTATGTAACGCTGCTTAAACTTTGGCAAATGAAGAAAGATGACACTTCTAAATTTTGTTGGAGAGGCTGTAACCAAGTAGGCTCAGCGATACATATGTGGTGGTTCTGTCCTCACATACAAAAGTATTGGAAGGAGGTAAAATATGGGGTGTCTCGTATCATTGGTTAAAAGATTAATTTAACCCCAAAACTGGCTCTGTTTCACTTTATACATAGTTATCGCACAAAAGAACTAAAATCCCTCCTGCTTTGTATTCTTTCAATAGCGAAATGGTTGATTGTTGTAAATAGGAAAGCAGGGAGGTTGCCAAAATGGTCAGATGTGGAAAGGGTGATGCAGAGAAATAGAGCATTAGAAAGAGAGGATGGACACTTAGGGGTTTACATAGCCCCGAAGTATAGGTGGGCCATTTGGGACGACTATTGTTTATCCCATGGACAAAATTCTTTATAGTTTTTGCTCTTCATCAGCTCACTTTCCCATGGAATTTCGGAACAATGTATGTGATATGTGTGTGTTTGTTATACATGCGTATTGAGGATTTTGACATGGACATATTCCATCTTCCCGGGTTTCCATCATACAGATCTTGGCATATTTCCTCATTCCTATCTATATAGAGTGCCTTTTATGTTATAGGGCCTTTCCTCTAGGATATGGTTGCAGATGATGATCAATATGTGGAGTTGGAATATGCCTCTAATATAGGATAATGGGGAGATTGGAGATGAGAGTTGGGTAGAGCTCCCCCCGGGCAGATGGGTGAAGGGTGCTGGTTATTATTTGTAATTTGGGTTTATCAGCATATTAAGATATTTTGTATTGTTTGCAACCTGTTCCAAACCAATACCTATATTGAGTGTGTTGTATGTAAATGCTTTTTATGTATCTTGAGATAAAACTAATACAAATTTATAAAAACTGAAAAATAACAATAAAAAGAGAGTGAATAGGAACAAAAAAAATCACAGTAATACAGGGTGATTTTCTATACAGAAACTACTCTTGAAGTGTTACTCCAACCAAAAGTGATTTCATAAAACAATGATTTTGGTTAAGCTAACCTTTACTGTGGTGGTCTGTCACCTGCCTCCCAATGCAGAAAAAAGCTTAAACTTGTTTTTTTCCATCACCTACACCAAGCCTACCTTTCAGTCCAATCCTCCTTGGCTTACGTCACTCCCCCTTTGCTGTAGGGGAAGGTAGGTAATGGAGGGTAGACTAAGGGAAGGACAGGAACAGCATGAATGGGGGCATGCTGGCACTGGCTGTTTTTGCATCACCGTAATGTGCATTGTGGCATCGGGTGCCAATTTTGTGCAGAATTGTTCTTAGCCTGCCTTAAACTCCTAATGGCTTTGATAGAGGCTGAGTTATATCTCAAGTTATAAAGTTATAAATGCCGCACATACAGACTCCAGGCACCACGACTACTTCAAATAATGGTGCTTGACATAACCCTTGTGCTTCTTTTTGCTATAATGAGACACACATACACACAAACATACACACACAATATTTCTTTTTTTCAACATGTTAGGATTTTATATACATAGTAGTATGATGTTATAAGTCTGCAAGTAAATATTATAAATATAGCATATAGGGATTTTGTTTTCCATTATTATTTACTATAACAAATAATATTATCTTACACATATAAAACGACATGCCTAACAATTTTACATTGACTTAACATGAAAATAGAAATTAACAGACAATGAATAACCTTCCTGGGAGGGTTGCCTTAGTGATTGCATGAAGCTGTACGAGTTGTTGATCCCATTCTATCACTGAAGTTGAGCTTTTTTAAGATGAAACATAACAGTAGTGCAGTTAATGAGAAATACAAGATTATCATCTTGGAGGAAGATAAAACATAATAGTAATTTGCTGATGTTCCCCGCAAGGCACTACAAACCATAACTATTGAGAAAGCATAACTCACAACTGTTGTGTTTCCAGGCCTCTCATGCCGACAGCTTTGGGTTTCTGAGCAATTTAAAGACATATAATAACTTTACCTTGAATCCTGTGTTTATATCTGTTGCCAACCTAATCTAATATGAATTCCATACATATAATGCTATTGCATGTCGGGAAAAGGCAATGCAAAAGAATCAGTGTATTTATTATTTCTAAGGACCTGAACGGTGCTATACTTATATTATGATGTTTAGCTTGTTAGAGTTACTGGGGGTTTTAACACTTCAATTCCCAGACATATCTCTAGGATTACTTATTAATGATTATATATAAACACCTCACTCCCCTCTCCCTAATCCAGTAATGCAGATATCACTTGGGTACTAGGTTACAAATGTTAAATTCCATTATATTGATCAGTATTGCTCCTGACCTGAGAGGAAACTTAAAGGGGCACTATAGTCACCAGAACAACTAAAGCTTAATGTATTTGTTCTGGTGAGTATTGTCAGTCCCTGCAGCCTTTTTGTTGTAAACACTGTCTTTTGGTAGATAAGGCAGTGTTTACATTGCTCCCTAGGGACACCTCTTCAGACCTCTTCTTTATAGGTGCTTCCTAAGGCAATGATGCACAGTGCATTTTTCAATGGGAAAGCATTGGATTGGCTGAGATGTCAGCCAAGGAAGCAGATCGAGGGCAGGGCCAGTGCCAACAAACCCACACGGTGCTGGAAATAAGGTAAGTTTATTACCTTTTAAGACTGGGGGGTGGGGGTGGCCAGCCACCTAAATCGTGGTTTAAACACTATAGGGTCAGGAATACATGTTTGTGTTCATGACTCTATAGTGTTCCTTTAATATTTAAAATGTCATTGCATACTGTAATGCACTTAATATTTTGAGATGTGTATATATATATATAAGCTTAATTTTTCAACTATATACAGAATAACTCTGCCTTTGGGTGCCCCATATCGTTACACTAATTATATGTAATTAAGTATGTATTTAAATTGTATGTTTGATATGGACTCTTAGGCTTGGCAGAGACCCTGAAGGGTTGAAACGTTGCCTCTATTGTGGAATGAATCTTCTACTTTGCATAATCTGGTGTTGTGATTCCATTTCTTTTTTTTTACTTTCTTGCTTTCTATACACTCTGTCTATCTTATCATTAGTGTCAGTATATTTATAAATTGTTTTCTACTTGTGCAATTAGAAAATAATTATGTCAGTCATTAAGTAATATAAGATGATGACATGATTTTTTAGTAAATACCTACATAAGCAACCAATTTCTCTGTTGATCATTACTGAACTAGTAGTTAGCAATTTTTTTGGTATCAAGTGTGCATTTATAATCTTAAGTATGGAAGGCTAGGGTTAGAGTAATTGTCTTTATAATAACATTGAACTGTACACAATTCTGGAGTCTAGATGTCTGAAGTTTGTGACATTAGATTTTAACATGGTCAATAAAATGCACATTTGCTTTTTGCTTACGTTATAAAAAAATAAAATATGGGTATGTTAGATTACTTCAGTAAATACAGAGGTCTAACAGAGGACAGACTTGATGGGCATGTAAAATGATTCAAAATAATTAGGTCCAGGTACATCAAGCTGAGAGAAACTGCAGTTAGAAAAAAGAAAATATTTGATTCCTACTTTATATTAAATGCATTTTCTTCTAGGATGCTTTTGGGTAGCATTGCACAAACAATGCTGGATTACGCTGCTTTACAGCCAAAATTAATTCCCATAAAAGTAAAAATAAAAATGTACACAGTAATGTATTATATATACATATATCTGTGTACATATATTCCTCAGTGTATTTAAGGAGGAACCTACAGCAAGATATATGCAATTGATATCTACAAAAACATGCAGAAAACTTATGACTGGATGACTCAAGACAAGGTGCTGCAGCAATTAATTAAAAATGTTAATGGAAAAAAGCTCCCTATGGTATTCACCCATGAGTACTTAAGGTGCTAAGTGTGGAACTTAATTAACTTATATGTTTAATCTTTCAGGATTTAATATTTTTTAGGAATTGTATCAGAGGATTGGTGAAAGGCATATGAAGTGGATGTGATAAAACACACAAGTAATGTTATGGCGCTGAATTTAAAACTATAATCTATACCAATAAGCAGCACTATATATTGTGAAAAAGCTCAATCACCTATGTAAAAACAATGAAAAATTAAAGTGCGCTGTGCCTTTAAGACTCAACACTGTGAAAATAATTTGTGCAATATTGTGCAAATAAAGTGATCAAGTGCATCAATGTGCAACTCACTTCAACATATATTCATACAAAATGTGCAAAAAATTGTTTCTTTGTGCAACCAATTATGTGCAAAATACAATACTTAGCTTTTCCCAATTATGGAATGTGCTTTAGAACTTCTGTCAGCACTCCAATATATGTCTCAAAAAGAGAAAAGAAATATACAATCATAGGGAAGTATGTACATACACAATGATAAAGAAAATGTAAACCAAAACACTCACAAGGGTAGAGCAATATAAGTCTGCTCTAAACTTTTTAGGCTTATATTGCAATAATGTAGACTGGAAACTGTGAAGTTAAATCCTTTATTGCTTCTTTAAAAATATCGCTGCATAAGGCTGGTAAGTCCCACTTATCTGGTCTCCTCTTATGGTTAGTGCTGGTATATGCAGTCACACTTTCGGCGCCGGCTGTACAGGGTCTCTGTATGCCGAAAGGACTTCCAAGTTCCAAAAACCTCCGGGAGGCGGGGCTTAGCGGGCGGTGAGCGTAATGACGTCAGAGCGTGATGACGCGTTTCGCCGAGGGGTTCGGCTTCCTCAGATCAGCTCCTTTCACACCACAGTCCCAATTTATAAGTCTGCAACAAAGGGCAGAAGCCTTGAGCAGCTGCCTGCAGGACACTGAAACAAAAATGAATGATGGAAAACATAATTTGTTTTCCATCATTCATTTTTGTTTCAGTGTCCTGCAGGCAGCTGCTCAAATGATGTTTTCCATCATTCATTTTTGTTTCATTGTATCTGACAACAATAAGGTATAATCTACCTTTCTGATATTTTAGCAATCTATAAAGGTAAATTGCTAAGCAATAAGGGCAGATTGTACACTTTTACAGATACAATTTCACCCTTTTCACCTGTTTTTGATCAGTGGAGAACTATGGTACAGTATCTATCTTGTGTAATATTGCTTCTTAAAAGGAACCTACAGCCACTTATCTTGGCCTCCACTCCCAGTGCCAAGATCCCATTGGAGAGCTCCGCCTGCTCTACTCTTTTGTTGATCTTTGGTATGTCATACTCCTCCTCTGTCAATCATTTATTTGCCCTGCTTGGGGACACTTCAACGAAACCACCATAGTGAGTCCAACACGTAGGCTTCATCGCCAACATGCCGGTATGTAAATCGAATGACGATATGTCACTAAATTCCTATACTCCCTAACAAGACCTAGCAATCCTTGCTAGGGACTAACCAAATTGCTATTGCGGACAGCAGAAGGACCACCTGTGGGATGTCTCTTCTGCTTTCCTTTATCAACTAATTCCTCAGCATTCAGTGCCTGCTGAGGAATTGAAGGACAGGTCAGAGAGAAGATTATTTTTGAATAGTTTTTTTCTCCCAATCTATACATTTGGTAGCAAAACACCTAGCATAACATATAGATATAATTAAATGCTCTTTTAAAAGAGATAATATTCTTTTGGGTACTATTGGTTCTCTTTAAATTAGCACATTTAATATCAATTTCACCTAGATTGCGATGCCAATAGAAAACATATATTTTTTCAAATATTTTTATTAGTACTTTTTTCAATAATAATAACAATACAAAAAAGAAAATAACTGTAACCAAAATTGGGTTAATAGATAAGAAAGGGAGCTGAACATGTAGTACAGTGTTGAGGAGTGGCATAGGCTTATATATATTTTTTCCATATTGCTATTATATTCTTTCTTTTAATGAAGACATCATTTGAAAAAAAAAGTTTAATATACAACTCAACTTTTGAAGAAGTTATTTCATGTTATAACTTTATTTTCAACTATATAAAACATATTTTTGAGAGAACTCTGAGAGCAAAATACAAATTATTAGTTTTGCCGGTGATTACAGATCCTGACCCCAATAACCCACTTCTAACACCTTACTGTGTCCCCAGGCAAGTAGGGTTTGAACAGTAAAAATCACTTCAATGTGAAAAATAATTGCACAGCATTTTTTCCTAGCTCTGGATGTTATAATGCAAAATATTTTTATATATTTTACCTAAAGTAAACATTTTTTTTACTTGAAAAACAAAATAATTTTTAAGTCACTCTAGACCTTTCAGGCCTGATCTATTAAGTTTTTAGTTAGATGGCTTTTTAACAATGTGTTCTGTTTTCTGTAATTACTATCAATTTTATAAATGGCTGTATAAAGTCTTCCTCTATATTCATGGGCTCTCAAGAGCATACATGTCCAAAGTTATCAGCTTAAATAAGGCTGCATTTCATGTAAAAAGCAGAAGATATTAGTATAAGTGATTCAGTGGACCAGTATCTCGACATTTATCCCTTTACATGTCACAGAGTGGATTAGAGTGGCTATGCATTGCTTTGCAAAATGTACACTGCTTTGTTATTGAAAGCGTTAATGTAATGGACGGTAAACTTAATTATTTTACAATTGCTATCGGAATCTTGAAAACATTGTGACCTTGAGCATGATTTTTGAAACTGGTGGTTAAATTTGTTAATTTCTAAACCGGGGAAGTAAAGTTAAAGAATGGAAAAAATAAATAAAAAATAAAAAGTAAGAAACATACATCAAACATTTATTCTCATTATCTTTTTAAGATTATTTGCATCTTAAGTTTAGCAAGCATGTCATTCTAAAGATAAATTACATGTTGTATTGCTTTAGGATATGTTATTGCATTACCTACCTCCTCTACAGTGCCGATATTTCTGTCATGATCATTGGTTTGTGGGCGTTACACTAATGTAACACCCACCCTCAACAGTCTGAACTTTTTTAAAAATCTTTATTGGTTAGCAAAAGGCACACCGATTGTACAGCGTTATCACGAACAAAGTGTACAAGTAGTTTAAAGCAAGGGTAAAACATACGAATTATTACAAATTTGTCACAAAGAAGACAATCTTTAAAATGTACATTATAGATACTATTTAATGACTAATGATAAAGCCATAAGTACCCGATAAAAAAAGTTTAAAAAAGAAGATAAAGAAAAGGGATTTAAACAAAAACAGTTTTGAAGAAACAAATGTATATGATTGCCTATAAGAAGAAAAAATGTTACATCATAAATAGTGCTATAAATTGTATAATAATTCTTGAGGATCATACAAATAAGTTACTACACTTGCAGTGTAATTACGGAATGGAGTCAACATTTAATGACTTCTGGGTTTTTAGACATTTTGTATTTAACCCCTTAAGGACCAAACGTCTGGAATAAAAGGGAATCAAGACGTGTCACACATGTCATGTGTCCTTAAGGGGTTAAACTGCCTTGTTTTGCATTCTGATATGATTACTCTTGCTTGGGAACATGACATTGATATGCTGGTTTCATTGCCAGTGCATCAACGTAAGAACACAGTGAGTATTTGGTGAAATTGCTGTTTTGTTTTCATGTATACAAAAATGTTTTTGGGTTTGGAGTTTTTACCTATATGATCACAATGACAAGCTAAGCAATTGAACTAATTAAGTATAGTATTTCTTGAATGTTTTGGAATTTTGATGGATGTACAACATTAAGTTTAGGGAAACTAATGTGGGCAACAACTTAATATTTTGTAGTTCTCTCGGTCATATTGTGTGTTAATTTTTTTGTTATAACTTGAACAGTTCTATTCAAGGAACCTCTGTTGGTGAAGATCAAACTACAATGTAGTTGTAGCTGTACTCTATAATCAACTCTTTAAAATCTAAGAAATTACCGTCTTTACTTAAACATGTAACAGAGTGGGTATAATCCTAAAGAAAAAAACAACAAGATGTTCTTAGATTTTATATGAGCATTTTATTTTTCTCTAATACATCCTTATTTTTAAATCATTTCTTGAAAAGCATCCAGTCTTTACCCTATGAGGCAATAAAATGATGAAATGGCAACAATGGTGGCTAATGCTCTTAATGCACCGGTTAAAAACAAAACCTAAACTAGCATGCTTTCTGCTATTCATTTAGTTCTCTGATTCCCAGAAATGATCAATTAGTAGCCTGGAAAAAAGTTCAGTAAGAGCCGAAACATTGCTGTGAGAAATAGCGCTGATAAAGAATGTCTGAATGCTTTAACCCCTTAAGGACCAAACTTCTGGAATAAAAGGGAATCATGCCATGTCACACATGTCATGTGTCCTTAAGGGGTTAAGGAGATATTCTAGATTATTTTGGTTTTTACTTTGCTGGAATAATGCAATAAAAAACTGTAATCTCAATTTCCACTGACTTTTTTATAGAATGAAATCATGTTAGTTTGACATGATCTGTCCATTATAAAATGAGGTTGATCTGTACAGACGTCATTGTTGTTCAAAATTAATTACTGGAAATGATCTTTTAATAATGTTTTCTATAATTTCTGGGGTATTATTTTTTTCACTTTTTCAAACTAGAGCACCCAATATACTCAATGCAAATTCATTGGTAAAATGGAAGAATTCACAGTTCCATGGAAAACTGAAACAAATAATTTATCAATTTGTAAACTAAGCTCTCAAAGTACCCATATTTCAATACAATATATTTTTTTAGTCTTTGTATAATTTCAACATGTGTCACCCAATTATGTTTGTTGTAAAAATTTTGTAACAGTGATTTTCATATCCACAACAATTAGTTATTCTTTGCTATGTACAAAAACTGTTCAAACTCTTTCCATTTCCCAAACCTTTAAAATCTAACCTTTTCAGTTTTCAAAGAACATACATTTTATTTTTATTTATTCTTTACATTTAAATTAGTGTTCTTAAAAAGTCTAATTAGGTGGCTCTTACCTCAGTGACTATCTTCTCTGTTTTTTAGTTTTGGTCCCAGTTTTGTCCCTTGAGAAGCTCTTTTGACATCTTTGCATTTTATATATGATGCTGCAATGCATCTGACCTAATTCTTTTCAATTAAATTTCTACTAATTGTTTTGATGCATTAATTTTATTGGTTATTATTTTTTTTCACTTACTAATAATCTATTATTATTATTATTAGTATTATTGGCATTTTAATGGCACAAACTTATTCTACATAGCTTTACAATCTTATAACTTAATTAGGTGCCATTAGGCAAGATGGGTACCATTATTTTGAAGCGAAGTTTAAAGAGGTGTTGTTTTTTAGCAAAAAAAAATAGATCCAGGAAGAGGAAATTAAGAATGAAAGGGGAACTATATGAAATGCAGAATTAAGAGAGAAATCAACCTTTTTCCCAGAACATTTAAAAAAAAAAATTCTATGGCTGCCTGGTTGCTTAGGAACTTGTCATGAGAGATGTATATAAAATAAAAAGATTAGATAAATATAAAAGGAATATAAATAGGCAAGAGTTAAGAGAACAATCAAATTATTATAAAACCAGTAGATATGGAGGGAGGGATAGTTCTTACTTTGTGGCAATTATTCATAGTGGGTACTATATAGAGGAGCCATTAAGACAATTAAATGATGGAATTACACATGAACAGATCTCACTAATTATATGAAGATTTTTTTTTCACAATTCTTATAGAAGGGTTTACATTTGGGAATACCCATAGTGAAACCCATTAAAGCTTAATTTAAAGATACTGTCATATGTTAAATATACTTAAGGGGGTTATCTGGAGGGAGGGGGGTATGCCTATTGCCTAAACTTCAATATCCAACATGAAAAGAGTCTGTAGGTTTCATGGAGTAAAACTCTGTGAATCTACAGGAAGTGCCACTAGTGGCTTTCTTGTAGACAGCCACTAAAGGCAATCTAAACCCTGCAATGTAAAAATTTCCAGTGAAGAAAAGGCTGGAGAACATGAGCCTTCTTTAAATTTTAACTATTCAGGGAAAAGATACATTTTGAAGATCATTAAGGAATATTGGGAATTTGGAAGTGAACAAGAAAATAGGAATTATAGGATTAAGAAATGCATTACGTAATACGCTAATAATAATATTTATATCCTGAAGTGTTCATGTAACTTGCAATGTGTAGGTCGAACCACAAGCCTTATCACATTCATATAGAAGAAGATATTTGAAATATTAAAAAAGGTTTTAAAGAGCACCCTTTGACCCTACACTTTTTAAATAGACATCGAAAGGATCCTAAAGAGTTATATTTGTAGAAACAGAAAGAATGTATAGATATTGGAGGGGGAAGATGTTTGCTGAAAATTGGTACAAAAGGAGATGAGGTGTTCTTTTTTAAATTAAGAGCACTTCGCCCAATGGAGTTAAAAGCAGAATTTGAAATTTGACATTCTTAATGATAATAATATTGTGAAAATAAATATATTTAGTCTCCCCTTTTTTTATAGCAGGGTGTTGGATATCTATGCACAGAGACATATAATCTCTTAATATATAGATGAAATTCATACTATAATAATAATTTTAAAAAAAGAGAACTTTTTAAAGAAAAGGTTTACATTTTAGGAAATACAGAAATATTTCTTTATGAAGAAACAGAGGTACTCAGTTATATGATTTACATATTATACAGTATATAGAGCTGCCTGACGTTTTATGTGAATGCATATACCACCTTTGTAGTTTTCTATGTATGCATAATCTTTTATATTTATAACATTATATATACATATATATATATATATATATATATATAGTATATTACTTTTATCAATATGGTGGTGCAACAGTAATTCAAATAAAGCAATTCAAGACTATATTTAGTTGTAGATGTTTATTATATGTATGTTTTTTATTTTAGGATTGTTTTAAGGGGAAACATTTTACTATGGAAAGAATTTTGTGAATTAATTAAATGTAAAACCAGGGAGTTTATGCATTTAACTAGAGCTGTACAATCAGAATTGAACGAGTTCTAAAGATTCGGCATGTTCACCAATCAGAACTGGTGTGGAGTGAGAGAAGGATGAGCTATCCCCATAAAATAAGAGAGAAGAGGAAGTTGGATAAAGTTGTTAGTTTTAGACAGTCATGTTGTGGGAGCCTTTTCGAGAGATAAAGCACTATTTTTTGGAATAAACATTTTATTTGTCTTTGTACTAAATGCATTCCATTGATATCATGCCATTGAGAATTCCTGGTATCTTTCTCCCCCTTAAGTGTTGAGCACCAAGGATTAATGATCCAAGGATAAATCTGATTGTCATTCTGGGGTCAAGAAGGATGTTTTTCCTAGTCTGTTGCAAAATTGGAAGTGCTTCAAACTGTTTTGTTTTTTGCTTTCTTTTGGATCAACAGCAGAAAACAGGTGTGAGAAAGGCTGTACTTGATGGACAGATGTCTCTGAACCATTTAACTATGAGTTCTAAAAAGACTTCTCAGAATTTCAAACAGTTACACTGTCTGACCTGTAGTGTAATGTGGAATGTTTTGTGGACAACAATACACCAGCAGCTTTGAACTACAATTTCAACTATATTTAGTCAGGCAAAAACATGTCAATACTTCAAGTTTGTAGTTTATAGATCACAACTGCTACTTTTTATAGCTTGAAGTCCAATAGGAAACATGTACATGTGTGTGTATGTATATATATATATTCTGCTGATACATAAATAGTTTCTCGCTCGGGTACTATATGCCTCAAACTGCAGTCTGGAATGGAAGACATGTGGGTCTAACAAATAACAGTATCATGGGATATATCCCATGAGATTGCTGCAGGTAAGAAATGGCAACATTATAATTAATCTGTAAAAGTTTATGGTCTCCCAGATTAACCTCCACCTCACATACCTGTCTCTTTCTCTCTCCTAAAGGGCAGCACTTTACTCTCTCCTCCAGCTCTGCTTAACTCCCACCCTATTTGATTGCTATTTCCTGTCCTAATGTGTTTTATACCCCACCTACTATAGACTGTAAGCTTGTTTGAGCAGAGCCCTCTTCAAACTATCTTCTTGTAATTGTCCTATTTATAGTTAAATCCCCCCTCTCATAATATTGTAAAGCGCTACGGAATCTGTTGGTGCTGTATAAATGGCAATAAAAATAATAATAAAATAATACACAAGAAGAAAAAAATAACAGAGGTGTGTACTTTATTACTTTAAGGGTAATTTATTTTATTACCTTTTAGTGCCCTTAAGCATTGTCTTTATAGAAGCAGAAAGCACACATATTTAATTCTGGTGTATAATTAATGACTGGCATTATTCAGTAATATTAAAATATTATTTCAGTCTTAAAATGGTGACATGGAAACAAGGAATGTGTAAATTGCTACCCACATTTGATACAAATTTAACTGTTCATTGTTATGAGTATGACACTATTACAAGAGATAAAAACCCTCACAACTCCCAAAAAGATTTACAGTGTTTCCGTCTGTATTATCTGCACATATGAATTTTACAGTCTGTTCCAGATGTCTCAGCATATCCTAGTAAAAGATCCATTTTGAAGATCACATTCCACAGAGGTAATATGTGTCACAAAGTGTTGGAAGAAAATAAGAACATCTTTTTTTTACCTAATTTAATGGTGATGGCTGCTGAAAAAAAAAAAAAACTTGAAACAACACAATAAAACAGAATATCTAAAGGGTCCCTGTAATGTAGAATTATTTATTTTGGGTGATCTAACACTTTACCTGAGAGTAGTAAAAACCAATCGTAGTACTTTGGAACACTTCCCAAGATGCTTGTGCACAATTGTCACCAAATGTCCGATATAAACTAGCTATACTTTTGACTCTAATTTTCACGGCAAAGGAAAAAGAGTGGAGAGGAGGATTCTGGGAAAAGTTTCTAGAAAATGCCACTTAACTATGTACATCCTTTGATGCTGAGTCCCATCTGTGTTTGGCCTCACACAAGTGCTAAAAAGATTTTTTTCGGGTATCATCAGTAAATCTAGATTAACATACAAAATGATAAATTTGCATCCACTATATAAGCATTTGAGAAATAGAAGGGAAATTTGTCATGTTTTCCCCCACTGATTTCATCCACCAAAATAAAAATAGGTGAAAGTCTTTATTGATTTATTTCGCTACAAAAATACACAGTGTGACAGTTGCTAAGAGGGAATACTTAACTATTTTGGTAATGTTTAATTTCTAATTACACGGTGCATTTTGATTATTAAAAAAGAAAAGGCAAAGCTAAAAAATACTTACTAATCTTTATACCTATAACGTGTTCTTAAAAAGTTTACTTTGGAATGTAATCCGTTTTTAGATTCCTACATTAATCCTGATTAGCAAAATACGCCACATGTGAAGTTATTCAAAGAATGCAAAAATGTTCTGGCTCCCACATCTGAAAGATCACTTATCTGTTTTTTTTAATACAAAATAACATCACCTTCTGTTTAGCAAAATACATAATAACATGGCACAAACCTGCCACAAATATACATGTTAGAAATCATGGTAAGTGATATATAAAATATTCTTCTTATTTAAGCTATGGTTTTAAAGCATAATTTAGAAATGTGTGTAAATTTGAAATAAGCCTTATTCGGTCATTCATTTATTACCAATAACATTTATCAAATACCAGTAATTGAGTAGCAATTGCCCTTATTCAGAATTCAAAACAGAAGCATTGTGGGTAGTGCTACTTTGACGGGGTACAGTTAAGAAAATATAGACAGATGCAGCAATGTGTTATTGTTTTTTTTTTGTTTTTTTTTACTTTTGAAAATTAAATATCTCTAAAGTACATGGCCAGTATTTTGCTTATGAATCATCTGGCTCTCAAACTGTTAATGTTTGTGATCATTTGAAGTTATATCAACCTGTACAGCTACAGTATATTCCATTAATGCAAACAAGGAGACATCAAACAGGATTTACAATGAGAATTAATTATTAATGCATACAAAACCTGCCTTGATTTTAATCTAGCATTCTGTGAATATAGTCAGAGTGAATTCTACAAAAGAAATAACATTTCTACCAAACATAACAAACATAGGAAACTTAACTTGTATCACTGATTTTTGGAGTAATCTAGAGTCATATTATAAGGAATATTAATAACAATTATTGATGTGTCTATATATATATACACACACATACACACACACGCACAATTTGTGTGTATATATACATATTTATATATCCATACACACACACAGTATCTTTCTATATTTCTCACTAAGTAGGGAATTAGAACAATAACACAGTTCTATGAGTTAATTAAAAATGATACGTATTACAATTTACTTGATTTCATTAAATAATAAACTAATATCCCTTTGCCAGGTACTCTGGTTCCATGGATCTAAGACCATCCTGCTTGTAAAGAGTTCACATTTACTTCTTGCCAATTTAACAGAACACTTTAAGGTTGTCATTGAAATATATTCTCTTTAAGATTCCAAAGGTGGATTTTTCTCCAATCTTTGATTTATACAAATAACCTTTAATCCTCTGATGATCCGAAGAAATTATGAAATTATGCTACAAAAACTCACAGTTAACTTTTCCTCTGTGTAATGATGATTAATGAATAAAACCCTGCAAAAGGATTAGTTTATAATCACGCACAAGAATTGCTATAATTTGCTTTATCCCCAGACTTTATGTCACCAACCTGCCAGGGTGAGCTATCCAGAAGACCTTCTATCCATTCTTCTGCTAACTCTCTATCTTCCCGTAGAGATGCTTCATCCATTGCTGATGTAGTTCATATGGCTACTGGCTGTTTCTTTCTCAGCTTTTTTTTTAACCGAAGCTGAAACAAGTGCAGTTTATAGGCAGACTGTCACGAATAAAAAGTACCGTATTTCGAGATGAGAGTTTTGACACAAATGAACCCAAATGTAAATAGATTTAGGAAAAAAATACCACTGTGACATTTACCGACTGGTCCAGTCAGTGAGCTGGCACAGTATCAGAGTTCACTGGTCTCATTTACTGTTTCAGCTTCATGGGTAAACTGGGTAAAATGGGTAAGGTAATGAACTCATTCTTGAACTCGTATTACTGTTGAGAAATTACACTGCATATCAGACGAACACAGCAGCAAATCACACTCTTTCTTTAGGTCTGGGTGAAAAAAAAACCATTGCATTTCTAAATTCTAATAACCCCAGGCTTCTAACCGTGTTTTTCTCATAGAAAACACAATGTTATTCCAGGTTTCATTGTGTGGCATAAAGCATGGGCAACCAATGTTGCCAGTGAATTGATTTAACGGATTAAAGAAAGAATTACCTGCAGCAATGCACAGGTTAGCGTTGAAAATGAGATATCAGTAAACCTGCAAAGATGTGCTTTCCTTTGTGAATAACTAAATAAAATAAGAAAAATCCACAAACAAGACTACGCACAAGAAAATCCCAGTTACAGTGCAAAATATATCTCATTTGATTTGCTGCTCCCTTTTTCCGTTTCCTCCCATAAATATTCATCAATGTAAAGAAGCAACACGAAAGCGAAGTACATGTAGACATAAAATATAATACATACAGAAAACAGTATTTACAAATGTGTCCTGTGCTATAAAAAAAAAAAAAAACACTTACTTTATCCAGGATTTCTGTGGGTACATTCATACATCCCATCTCCTTTTTTTTCTATAATCATAGTCCATTTTGTAGAGGAAATAAAACATATTGAGATCGGTAGAGTACAACATGTTGACAACTTATTAAAAAAAAATATATATATATATATATTTTCATCTTTAGCTCTTCAGCAGAAAAAACAGTACCCTGTTTCTATTTATGAGGGGTTGAGGGTCTGGGGATATTTAGAGGGCCAAAGGAATTGGGCACAATTTGGTCCATTACCTTTTTTAGTGTAGGCCGCTAGGCATCTCCTGTGCCATCCAGTATTTGGATAGGGGTGCTTGAGAACCCCCTAGATCCCATCATTTTAAAACCCTACATTCCATTGGGTTTGGCCATTTGCCCAGCTTTTAAGGGATTAGGATATCATCCTCCACTTCACTGCACAAAGGGCATAGGGAGCATTTACCAGGCCTCTATCAGGTTAGGTTATCACCCTCCAATACAATGCAAATATGTTGGAGGAAAGGGTACAGGAAATTTTCAGGACTTCCATCTGAATACGTCTGCCCTCCATATTCACACACAGGTGTACAAAGGGGAATAGCCTTATTGTCCTTACCGTTCCCTTAGAGTAGGTTGCTTTTCAGAATATCAATTTCATTGACATTGCATGTTTAGAATTCACAAATATATGGTATTTCTGCAAAAAAAAATGTATTTTTTTTTTATCCCCATAAAACCACAACACATCAAGAAAATAAGGGCAGTATCACACAAGATGGATACGTTTTTAAAATTTGCATAAATATACACTGACCCTAACCTCATACCATCATACTTGCCACACACCTTTTTCAAATTTGGCAGTGGTTCTTCTCAGTTGATGGCTCATTGCCTTGTAAATGTGTGTGGTATTCAATAATTGCTTGACTTAATGTAACATGGGAGGAGTCAGATTTTTCCACTAACTAGCTATCATGTTAACAGCCGTGGTTAGCAGAAATAAAATTATATCTTTGCTAGGGCCTTAAGTTGGGCAGAAAACATGTGCAACAGGTAGGGCACAAGCCTTAGAAGGAGAACAATATTTGCTACTGTTTATATCAAACTTTGGATTTCTCAGCAGAAACCACGAGAAGACTGAGTTGAACCAGAACATATACGAATGGTGCCAGCTACAGCGCTAAATCTCCAACATTTAAGAAATGAGACATAATAGATGTGGGCTAGGCATTGTGGTACCACATACCACCTAATCATGATTTTGCATCTACACTACATGTATTGAAAGGCCCACTGCCAATCTTCTATAGGTAATTGTTTAGCGAAATTTATTTCCAATTGTACCATGTATGCCAATTTGGACTCAACTGACAACCCAGTGAGAGATCTATAGCATGTGGTTTATAGTGCAAGCTTGGGTTTGCTATACTATTGCAAAATGTATTCAGGAACTGATGTTTTACTTTATGGAGCTCATAGGACTTGACAATATTTTTGTGAACATTTCCCTGGGCAGAAGTTTGTTGTGCTGAAATAGCTCACATAATCTCAGAATGCCACACTATGACCATGGTTAAGTTTAGGTTTTAGGCTCAGTAGAGAAAGTGTGGGTAGTGGAGTGAAAAATAATAGCAGACAGTCCTCATTGAGTTTAGGAACCCATTGGGTCCACACTGCCAGAGAAACACTAGTGCTTGGTAGTGGGGTTGTATAAAGAAGTCTAGATGTGTTAGGTAACCACATCAGTTGTAGCAGAGTAGCTGAGTGTAGGTACTCATCTTCTATTTGAGCGCACAGCTGGAGGGGAGGGAATGGGCTGTATAAATATAGAAACATAGAATGTGACAGCAGATAAGAACCATTCGGCCCATCTAGTCTGCCCAATTGTCTGAATACTTTCATTATTCCCTGCCCTTATCTTAAGTCTAGGATAGCTTTATGCCTATCCCACGCATGCTTAAACTCCTTCACTGTGTTAACCTCTACCACTTTTTCTGGAAGGCTATTCCATGCATCCTCTACCCTCTCAGTAAAGTAATACTTCCTGATATTATTTTTAAACATTTGTCCCTCTAATTTAAGACTATGTCCTCTTGTTGTGGTAGTTTTTCTTTTAAATATAGAGCAAACAGCTATGCTATCAATGAAATTAAATAATATCTCTTGAAGTCTGGGATGCTTAAGCCCCCATGTTCTCTAGGTAAAAATAACATTGAATGGGATTAATTGGGAAGTTTTCTCTTCTAAATGAAAGCATGAAACATTAGTTGAAATTGTTATAAGATGGACGTAGGGATAATAATTAGTAAGGTATGGAACAGATAAAGTGCTACGGAATTTGTTGGAGCTATATAAATATAATAATAATAATAATAATAATAATAATAATAATAATAAAGGTCCATAAATCTTTCTGAATCTTTCTAATATTGTACTACTTTTAATTAATGTAATTAAAACTTGTGCATGGTGAAAAAAAATTGTTTCTGCTGAATTAATTAATCTGTAAAAAATGTGATTGGTAAATTCTGGATTCATTCATGTGACATTTTAGTTTAGATAGATTTAACTCATGCAATCATTTTGGAAAAACAATTTGGACAAAAGTATGTGAAAACGGACCTAATCAGTGTACTGCAAAATATATACATAACATTTTCTCAACATTTTGGTACACAGATCAATTAACCAACAGAGTCAAAAAGGAGAATTAAAAAAATATCTATTTATATAGTTATCAAATATATAAACTTGATTAATTCACCAGATAGACCAATTATATTCAGGGCTAATTTGGGCATTTTTACAAAATGTGCAGTTTTTTATTGTAATTACCGTTATAAAACACTAAAATAATCTATACAATTATATAATCATTTGCATCTTAGCATCTTCTTTATTACTGAAATATTCTTCTTTGATTTGACTGTTTGCACAAGAGAAATATATGCACAAAAAATATTTAACCTACTAGATGTGAATAGTTTTATCAATTTAAATAGTTCCTCTTACTCTACATGGCTTAAAAAAGTATCAATAAGTCAGATTGTACCAATCATCTGTCAGAAAACAAAATTCTATTGATTTTCAAGTCAAAGTATTCCAAGTCCATAGCTATGATTCAATAACAATTTTCAAATGTATCATTTTTTCATAATTTTCCAATAATAAGTTTTTATAAATTTAGTTTTATCTTTTATAATAGAAATTATTTATGTATTTTATCGTGTTTTTTTTTTTTGCAGCAGCAGCAGCAAAGGACCACGCAAGTGTAGATAGATAGATTGATTTTGATTTAGTATGAAGGCATATCATCAATTTTAAAAATTGGTAATGTTCTCCTGCCATAGAAACCAAAATTGTCAAAAAGTAAATATTTATATAAAGAAGGCAACCTATTAATCAAGGGATTTTTTGACACTTTTATTTGCCCATCTCTTAAATTTTGTAGTAATATTGTTTTTTTCATACACACATATTATTTAATGTGTGTTGTCTTGAAAAAAATGTGCTAACTATATTTTGAGTACAGCTATATAGAACCTTGTTCCAAAAATTGTCCCTGCTTTTAAACTCCCGGCTAGGCATTACCTAACTAGGCACATGCTTATCGAGATCCAGACAGACCTAACTTTTTTCAAAGGTTTAAATCCAAAGTTAGGGCTACATTAGCCAACACCACTGCCCTGGCTTCCTTCCTCTCTGCCTTTATAGTATGAGTGAGCTTCCCATTGAGAGAAATAGTATATCATTGACACTCTCAGCCTATCAGCAGCCTGTGGGAGGCAGAGAGGAGGTCAGAGTGTTCTTTTAAAGAAAGTTGTGATGGTGAACCATGCGGATGTGACCACAGGCAGATGGAGTCACATGCTAGGATAAAAACAGAAAAGGACCGAAAGAAACATTTTATCTGACAAGTAGCTGTTCATAAGTAGCGTGAATAACAATCTAAGCTGATAGCCTCACAGCGACTTCAAGAAACTGATTTTATTGTATTTTGATGTGAATAAAGTGTGAATATGTATTTATTTTCTGTCTCTTTTACTACTTCATGGCTATGTTCAGAAAGAACAAAGACAATTATTATCGGTGTCTAATGCATGGAGTGTCTTATTTACCCTAATTAGACATCAAGGTTTATATACTAAGAGCCAGTTTAAAACCAACTGTATGTTCCTGACATATGTTGTTCTGTCTGTATGAACATATATTCTACTTTGTATTTATCATGCTATGTTCCATGTAATGTCATACTTCCTATTTTTCATGTTGTTATACTGAGCTATGACCATGCAAATTCCCATGTAGCTAACCATAGAATGAATTACTGCATAGTCTGACCAATCCCTACATGACACATTTATACAAAAGCGAAACATCCATCACTATCACTGGTTGTCAATATAAAAAGGACACCTGTATTTTTTTGCATGCTCCGTTTCATATAGTTCCTATAAAATTGTATATGTTCTTTGCAGTATTTTGCATCTTCCTCCATTCTACAATATGTTTTTCTTTTCGGGATATTGTTAATTTCTCTGTTATTATTTTTGATGAGCAAATCCTCTCTTTCTGATGCAGTGGTGCTTTTGTTAAAGTAAGCCATGGGCACATGGCTAAAATGTCTCTCTATATTCTTAGGTTATTATACGCTATTACCAGCAACAAAATACCCGCAGCCGATTAAGATGCGATTTACACAGGTGTGATTTGTGCTTCAAATGCATTATACCGGGCATCGTGACATTAATGCTGTTCTCACGAGATGTATCCTTCCAGGTGGCAATCAGGTATTTTTCGCCGCTAATAAATGCAAGCAAACTGCATAAAAATAAAGCATAATTAGCCAGAGAGGATTGCATGGCCCTATGAAAGACAATAGTTTTGTCTCTGGTCAAGCTCATTTTTCATCAGCATTGACTTTACCTATTTCTGTCAGGTTACTTAACTAAAATGAGAATTCAAAGTAAATTTCAAATTGAAAGTCAAAATAGCCAAACTGGAAAAAAAATCTTTAATGCCTTAATTTAATATTTTTGTATTAGCTTTTCAAAATGTAATTTTTTTTTAATATTTAGATGTTTTGTTATATTTATATATTTTTGATCTATGATATATTTTTGTTATCTTAATATTTAAAAAAATTTATATATATTTTCAAACTTTATCCAAGAATATTAAATCATTTGAAAAGATAATCCAAAAATATTGAATTGAGGCTAAAGTCGGTTATGATTTCCCTAAGTCACTTTAAACTCTGATTTTAGCAAGTAAACCTGTGTATGTTCAGCCAAGTTAAGTTATTTTGCAGTGTTGTAATAGCTATATAGGAGAATAGAACCCTACAGTGGGCTAGGTATATTTCATATTTACCTATTTCATATTTACCTATTATTTACAATTAGAGTAATGACAAGAAACATTTTGCAATAATGTGCATCTCTATATTTATAATGATAAAACAGGACTGTTTTTTTCATGAAAAAAAAATTCAAATCTTTAAGAACTTTGGAATGGAAGTAGTGGCAAAACAAATGAGTTAAAGGTTAGGATACAACACATTTAATAAAAATAACAAATTGCACTTAAATGATTAAAGCAATCAGAAATATCTAATTGAATGACTAAATAAAAACATTAGCTTCTACCTTCAGTGGCCATGTCAAGGATTAAAGCTTAAGTACACAGTACTGCGCCAGATGCCTTCTTCAATCCTGCAGTAAAGATGGTGGTGGTTGTGTGTATGCGGCAGAATTACCAGAGGTAACTGCACTTAGGATCAACCAATGGGCACATCTAAGAGCGCTACTATGCCGCTTTCAGAACTGCAGTATAGCTTTAGTGCTGGGAGGAAGTGAGTATAGGGCTCTTCCTCTCAGCTAACAAAATAGTGTGGGGAGGGACAAGAGGAGGCTTAGAGTGGAGGGAGAAAAGATCCTGGGCCAGATGCGGACTTACATCAGCCTTAGCCAGCACCTACAGCAGCCAGATTGAACTGGAAACCTGAAGACAACTTCCTGCACCAAAACCCTATGGAAGCAGGAGGGTGGCTAAAACATGCCAATTATAACCTGTGTGTGTGTGTCAGTGTGTGTGTGTATCTCTGTGTGTGTGTCAGTGTGTGTGTCAGTGTGTATGTTTATCTTTGTGTCAGTGTGTATCTGTCTCAGTAAGTGTGTGTGTTTGTTCCTGTGAAAGAATATTTGTACATGAGCCTACATCCCAGCATTCAAACACTAACATTACACACAAATGCACCACTGCATTCAACACACAACAATACAAGAAAGCATATTTCTGCTTTAAAATACCGACATTATATTCAAACACACTCCGGCATTCAAACATCAGCACTATACACAAATGCACAACTGCATCCTTATTACAACACTACATACACATACTCCCTAACATTCAAAGGCAAACAAGTACACCATTGCTTTCAAATGTCAAAAGTACATACAAACACACCACTGCATTCAAATGTCAGCACTACACACAAATGTACTCCTACATTCACAAACACATACTCTATAGAAAAACATGCTTACAGCGATAGGAGACATATATGCACCTCATTGGGGATTTGCACAATTAACAATATAGTTAAGGGCTAAGGGTATATATGAAATGAGCCTCTTTTAACTAAATTGTTATACAAAGTAACAATACATATTTCCACATTAAACATAATTATTCCTCATGACATAATTATCCTTGTGAGAGATTATATTTTACATATATGGATATTAATAGGCTTGACCTGGAGACTGCGGCAGATACAGATTAGAGCCTACAACATGAGAATAACTATGGCTGCTTATTTTTTACTTTTACACTGTTTTCTAGTTTCTTGAATGCTATCCTCCTTAGGCTTAGGTTATGACTGCTCTCTGTTTCTATTTATATTTACTCACACAAAATGTGATTATGCTTATTTGCTTTTGTAATTGCAAATTTGAATTGGGTATATACCACAAAATTAATAAAGATAATATTACCCTCTTATTATGCTATAAAATTGCTTCCAATATCATACTCAAACTTGTATGTCACAATAGAGGTACTGATACATTTAAAAGCACATCTCGTTTACACTGAAAGGGTTAACAACACTTGCCAGAGGTCATGTGTATCTTCTTCACACATTTGAGAACTGTTAGCCTCTACTCCCCTTTCTCCAATTTAGTCAGGGTATAAGTATCCATATTTTCCTTGCTATCAATGATTTTCTGCAAAGTATGAAACTCGACTTAAATTGCATAATGGCAGCACAAATAGCAGATAGAGTTACAAGTATGGTTGCAGTATTTTTAGAAATAGACAGCATGAGGTAAATTGATATGAAGGCAGGAAGCATTCAGCTGTTTTAATAGACACAAAAGAGGCACGAGACATAACCAGGCAACATCTAAATGAAAATATGTAGGTATGATTACAGTGTTTCCTGGTTGGAAACTGAGAGCGTAATCTGGTAAATCTTAAGATCTCAGAGGGGGGGAGGGTACTTATCTAAAAACTACTCACCTGCACTCGACATTTCAGGACAGCTGTTGTAGTTGCTATATCTGTACATCGTAGCAGAAAAGAACGCAGCAGATTGTGTTCTTGAGGAAAAAATAAATAAAATGCTGACACAATCTCATCACTTATTATTATAATTAATTTATTTATACAGTGCCAGCATATTTAACTGAGTTTTATAATGGGATGATACGAAAAATAACTAGTGTTGATTATGCAAGTAGATGCTGATGATGCAAATAGACACAGTGGGTGAACAAGTCAGACTTTAGCAAGTTTACAGTCATAGTCTGTCAAACCTATTAGTGAGAAATTGTCTTCATTTTCAATAGACATACTTTGTCAAGGTGGATAATTGAATGGTTTAAGATGGATAGACTTGCTTTATTTTGGGGTGTACGTAAAAATGTATAATGTTTTTTTCTATTAGAAATCTTTCTCGACTGTTCACGCTATTCTATGGTCTTGGGTAATAAAATCTATAACATTCTATCTCGGTATGTAAGATTAAAAAATTCTTCATTCTAGAGCATAGACCACCAAATGTAGTCCATGGTGCCCGTAACAGGGATCACATACCCACAAAATGATGTATTGAGGTAGAAAGTCAAACATTAATGAGTTGTAGTCAGATGCCCAGGCATCTGTTCTTCACTTTTTTATATGCTCTTCATTGTTGACTCAGAGCTGTCTTATTCTCTTTCTCCTTGACAAGATTGTATATTGGCATATTGAAAGATGGAACCAAACAAAAGCTTACCAGTTAGTGCCCTAGCTACTAGACTTGTGCACAGTGTAAAAAATAGTTTAATTTGAATTTTTGTGGACAAAAATAAATACTTCGCCAACTGAACAATTCGGTTCAGATGAAATTTGTCCAGTATTTTCAGTTTGTTATTTTTTTTCTTTTTGTTTGTACGAAACAAATTGTGTGATCCCCACCTTAAACATTTAGATGTTTTAGTAGATAGCGCCCTAAATTGGTACCCTTATGTTGGATTGCCATATATAAGGATATCGAATGGGGGAGATGTTCCATAGATAGCTTCCTATTTAGGTACCCTTATGAGGGAATGCCATATTTAAGGATACCAAATTAGGGAGCTATCTACTAAACAGTTGAAAGACAAACCTTTTTAAATCTTTTTTCTACATAACTCCCTAAATAAAATAGGTATCTTGATATGGTTTTTCAACGTTTACAGCTAAAAAAAAAAAAGGGAGCTTTTTCATATGTAGCTACCTTATTTGGTATCCTTAAATATAAAAATCCACCAAGTTAGGGAGCTATCGACTCAGTAGCTGAAAGATAAAAACCAAGACTATCCCTTTTCTTAATGTTAGTCTGCCATATTTAACCCCTTAGTGACCAGACCTTAGTGACCAGACCACTTTTACATTTTCTTACCATTTGGGACCAGGACTGTCTTTACGTTTCTGCAGTGTTTGTGTTTAGCTGTAATTTTCTTCTTACTCATTTACTGTACCCACACATATTATATACCATTCTTCTAGCCATTAAATGGTCGTTCTAAACATATAATTATTTTCAGCATATAATTTACTATAAAGAAAATTATAAAATATGATGAAAAAAATGTAAAAAAAACACACTTTTTTGAACTTTGACCCCCAAAAATCTGTTACGCATCTACAACCGCCAAAAAACACACATACTAAATAGTTTCTAATTTTATCCTGAGTTTAGAAATACCCAATATTATGTTCTTAGCTTTTTTGGAAAGTTATGGGGCAATAAGTACAAGAAGGACTTTGCTATTTCCAAACCATTTTTTTTTTCAAAATTAAAACAAGTTACATTGTAACACTTAAATCTGTCAGGAATCCCTGAATAACCATTCACATGTATATATTTTTAAAATAAAACAACCTAAGGTATTAAACTTGGTGTATTTTAACTCTTTTCATGCAACCAGTTTACCACCAATCTATGCCAAATTTAAAAATAATAATAATAATTTGTGATTTTTTTTAGACACACATAGCAATTTAAGAATACATGTACAGAGAACTTTAAGGATTACTGCCAAAGAGTAGCCCAATATTTGTTTAGCAACATCTCCTGAGTACAGTGATATCCCTCATGTATAGGTGTGTAGGGTTCTCTGAGGGCTAAAAGACCTTATTTGGAGGATGCGATCCAGTTTTCCAACTTGTAATTTTCACAGATAGTCATCATGCACCTATGTCCTATTTGGGATATTTGTGAAGCCGGCAAATGTAATTTACCCCCATCAAACCATATTTTTTTTGAAAAGTAGACACTCTAGGGCAGGGCTGTCCAACCTGCGGCCCTCCAGATGTTGCTGAACTACAACTCCCATAATTCCCTGGCTATCTGTTTTATTGAAAGAATCATGGGAATTGTAGTTCAGCAACATCTGTGGGGCCGCAGGTTGGACAGCCCTACTCTAGGGTATTTCAAATGGTGGTGTTTTAACAGTTTCATGCACTAATTCTACCATCAGTCTTAACTGTTGGGTGGTAATTTTTTTGTGTTATTTTTTTCTCACATTGTACTTTAGGCATGGATTCTCAGTTTCTGTTATGTGTTACTGACAAAGAACAACCCAATATGTGTTCAGCAATATCTCCTGACTACAACAGTGTCCCCAATGTACATGTTTTATGGGTTTTCGCAAACTTACAGGGGTCAAATGTAGGGCTTTCCACTTTTTCATGTTTGCACATTGAAATTTGCCAGATTGGTTTGCTGGGCCTATGTTGCCTTTGAGACAGTATAGGAGCCCAGGAATAGGAAATAACCCCATCATGGCATACCATTTTCAAATTTAAAAACCCAGGGTATTCAAAATGGGGTATGTCCAGTCTTTTGTAGTAGCCACTTAGTCACAAACGCTGGCCAAAGGTAGCATTTTTATCGTTTTTTTGCATTTTTTTACACAAAAACTGCAATTTACTGGTGATTTCATCATCATGATAAGTTTTACTGATTTGTAACACTCATATTTGTGTTCAGTGAAGTCTTCTGAGTATAACAATACCCCCAATGTACAGGTTTTATTGTGTTTTTGAAAGTTACAGGGTCAATATATGTTTGCCAGATTGGTTTGCTGGGTCTGTGTTGCCTTTTGAGACCATATGGTAGCCCAGGAATGTGAAATAACCCCATCATGGCATACCATTTTCAAATGTAGACAATCCAGTGTATTCAAAATGGGGTATGTCCAGTCTTTTGTAGTAGCCACTTAGTCACAAACGCTGGCCAAAGTTAGAATTTTTAATAGTTTTTTTATAAATGTTTAGAACTTATAAATAAATTATATTACATATATATATATATATGCAGTTTTGTAGGTTTTGCACTCCAGGATCCCTGTCTTATAGCCCGGTGCTCGACTGCACAGCATATACAAAAAAAGATCTTTGCTGGGGTCTCCGTCAGTACCCCCCCGACCGTGATCGCCGTGGATTGCCAGTACAGATAAGTCCAGGGCTCATATTTGCCACGTACATACTAGGTACGTCTGCAATCCTTAACGACCATTTTTTGTCGGACGTACCCAGTACGTCCACGGTCGTTAAGGAGATATACATAGAATTAAATTTTATATATATATATATATATATATATATATATATTTATTTTTTACAGTTTTTTTATTTATTTTTAATTAATTATTATTTAATTTTTATAATATATATATATATACACACAATATATATATAGTTATTATATATATTATATATATACACACATGTGTAATTTTACTCTAAGTGTATTTTTATATTAATATATGTATATATTAATAAAAAATACACTTAGTATGATGTTATACATAAGATATATATATTTACATATATATATATACATTTGTTAATTTTTTACCTTTATTTAAATTTGTTTTTATTTATTTTTTAAATGTTTTTTAACTTTTTCCACCAGCAGGTGGACTCCCTGTCATTTCAAGCAGTCCCCCTGCTGGCAGAACTGTGGACACCTATTGTGGCCATGTCACCACTCTTTTAGAGCGGTCACATGTCCCCTGGGGGTCCTAAATTGCAGAGGGGGGACTGTCTGAGCCTAGACAGTCCCCCTCAGAAGAAGACAGATCACTGGCAGGGGAATGGTAGCAATCGGTAAGTACATGGGGAAGGAGAAGGAGTAGGATAGGAGTTATTTTTTAATTTTTTTTAAACCGTAAGTATTTTTTTATTTTTTTATTTTTATACTTACTGAGTGCCTCGACCTCATTTTGCTCATTTTGGCCGCGGACATACAGGGTACGGCAGCGGTCATTAACAACCGTTTTTTGGCTGACGTACTCTGTACGTCCGCGGTCACAAAGGGGTTAATGATACCAAAGTAAGGAAGCTAACTACTAAACACAACAGCTCCCTAATTTATACTGATAAATATCCACCTATTATGTGCCACATAAGTTACCAATTTTATACATTTATCTGAATTAACTAATTACTAGGAGAATTTTGTCTATTGTGGTTTCGGGATTCAGACCCAAAATGGCTGAATCTGCCAATTTTCATACAAATTGTGGTTCTTCTGAAAACACATGGTAACTCGCTATAGCACTTCTTGGTCATAGATTTGATTTCGATTAGATCAATCATTTTTGCATGTTTGCGAGCTAGATAAAATTTATAGAATTTGGTTGAGCATTATTAACATTTAGAACCAAGAACATTTTTGAAAAACTATTATGATGATCATTATAATACTTATTAGTATCATTAATCTTATTGCTGGACCTTTTGGAAGTGCACTCTGTACCATAATGAACAGTTGGAAGTAAAAGTAATATAAAATGCAGCATAGAATAATACTAAAGCAATCAAATGAAACACAATTGTTTTTTATATAAACTGATTATCAAGTAGCTCAAAATCATCAGGAATTTTAGTTGAGGTGCGATCAAAAGAACCACTAAAGCACTTTATTAAGATACTATGTGTTTAGGAAATTCCGTCTGCACAAAGCTAATTAAAATAATACATTTACAAAGTTCTAACAAAGCAGATTTTTGAAATAATCTCTGGAGCAGGTATAGCTATACTATACTTTCCAAGTTTCATGACAGGGTCGACTTGTAGAGAAAAGCAAAGCATCTAATCAAAAAGCATAGCCTTTATTTCAGCCTAAGTGTTCAATTTATGCCCCCAAAGAAACAATCTATGAAGCAGTTAAGGGCCAGAGCTTAATTTTTATAAATTAGGCATGAATGAATGACCAGATTTCCCAAAAGAGAACTGGGGAATTTACAAGCTTTTTAAAGATCTATTCTACAGGAGAACAAGGTAACTTAAAGGTAGCCACATTGTATTTTGTCCTTACAATAAAATTAAACCATGTGCTATTTAGCAATTTTCCGACTCTCCTAACCTAACTCATGGAGCTCCTTTATTCCATGGTGTAAAAGGTCAACTCAACTTACAATGGAAGATACAAACTTTACCCATCTCTAGCAATTTTATTAACATATTATTTTTTATTTTGCAGTCTGATCTGTTCCTAATAGATTTGACCGTTTGAAGGAAGAAGTTGGGAGCATCAGCTCAGGAGTAGCTGTACTGTAGGAAGCTGTTCCTTCTAACAGCCGTGGGAACAGCCCCTCTAGTACGGGTGGGGTTGAGAGGGTAAGGAAGTCTAGACAGGTTGTGGTGGTAGGGGACTCTATTATTAAGAGAGTAGATATGGTAATCTGTCACTCTAATCGACTCAACCGGACAGTTTGCTCTCTTCTGGGTGCTTGGATTCGGCATGTTGCCGACAGAATGGAGGGATTATTGGGAGGGGCTGGTGATGACCCAGCTGTCATGGTCCTTATTGGTACCAATGAAAAAAGTCAAAGGAAAATGGAAGATCTTAAATAATGAGTTCAGGGAACTAGGAAGTAAGCTAAAAAAAAGAACCTCCAAGGTAATATTTTCAGAAATACAAACATGTGTTCCCTATTAACTGATAATATTATATAGGGGTGTATATAAAAAATACCCCTTTCTGTCTCATTAGAGATCTTTGCCAGAAGCTCAAGGAAGCAAGGTGAATGGTTAGAGTTAGGACCCACCTGGGGGGGTCTGCCTTGACGTTGGCAGGTGGGCTTATTCTCTCATGGCCATTGGAGGTAACTAAAAAACCTCCATTTGTTTAAAAATATATTTCTAATGTTAACCCTGTAAGCGCAAGGTTTGCAGTTAAGATACAATTACCAGGTTAAATGTGTTCATGTTTTTTCTTTTTACAAGACTGGAGTGACTGTAAATGGTGCACTAAACAACATCTCTGCACTATCTCTTACTCTCACAAAAAAATTCAAATAAAACAAATTACTTACTGAGTTTTATTTCATGCTTGATTTATTTTGACCAATGTACAATGCTGTATAATCTATATGTATAATAGCAGTTATCATGTATGCACTTATTGTAGACTCTTTCTTGCAAGTTGCCTTGAAGTTGCCATGACTACTACGTAGCACTTTGTCTGAAAATGCAAATCATGTTACACATGTACTTTTACAATTACACATACATTACAATTATACCACTTACATACTATCATTTTAAAAGTTGCTAACCTGTTGCATGTCTGACAATATATCTGCCTTACTTGAGTCAATACATTCTAGTGCAATTATACCACATTTTTAATGTCTTCGTGATGGCCCCACATCACCACTTTACATTTGGTTAATTTATTTATTTTTGCTTTTGCATTATTCAGTTGTAAAAGATATGTTGATGCTATATAAAGAAAATGTTGCAAAACAATACATGTTTTAATAACCAAATCACAACATATGTGATTTTTTTTAAAGTAAAACACAGCTATGCATGCTATTAAAAAAAACCAATTAGGTTTATAAGGTAAGCACTGACTAGAAGAATACAATATCACTCATATAACTTTGTATGCACATGTGTGTGTGTGTATTTATATAGTGTAACACTATATAATCATATGAGGAAATGATATGACTCACAATGCAAGGTAAGACTGGTAATTTCAGGAGGATTAGGAGACATTGATAGACTAAAATAAGCATCGCTCTGCTAGAAAGGTCAATCACACAGTGAAACAACCAAATTTTAGGAAAATCCAAGCTGTACACCATGTACTATCACTCCCTGACTACTAGAGGGTAATTCGGTTCAAGCAATATGTAACATTGCTTTTAAATAGGCTATCAGGAAACATATCTGATCACGTTAACCCAATTTGATTTTGCATTTAGCTTGTAAAACTCAGTGAAAAAAAATAAATGTGCATACCAAATACACAAGACTACTGAGTGATCTTGGTCAATGGCCACAGTGTATATTAACACAAATGCTATGTGTTAAACCATATAGCTGAGTGTACATGTTGTGATTCTATTTTTTAAAATTATACGTAAGCACCCAACAGATTCTACGATGCGGTATAGAGGCCACAGTAATAAGAACATATAGGAGGATGCAGGAACTGCTCGCATGAACATGTTGGCTAGACAAGACTTGGTAGGGTTGCAGAAAAGGTAAAAATTTAATATCTAGAAGAGTAGTTATGTCACTTGGTGAAAAACTATAAGGATCAAATAGGTTAGAGCAGACAAAAGACAAGACAAGGTGAAACAATGGAAGAGACTGTGGGTTGTAGTTTCCCTATAATAATGGATTTTTAGGAACTGTTTTAAAAAAATAGAAACTGAGAGAAAACCTGAGAGGCCGAGGATAAGAGTCCCATCAGAATGGTGGCTTTGTTGAAGCTTTGTAGGTCTGAGATGAGGAGAGATGAAAACAAGTTTATATGTGCTGGGAAAAGAGTATTTCATTTCATGAAAAGGATAAGTAGTTGGAGTGAACTGTAGACAGTTTTGTCAGAGGAAGACAAGATATTTAAATTTAATTTTCAGGTATTTAGGGCAGGGTTTGACGAAGGGGCAAGGTGTGAGAAGCACAATAGAAAAGGAATATAAGCCATAGAGCAAGCTTTCATTAAATAACCCCCCAGGTATTAACACTCCTTATATGCATTTTATAGTTTTTGGCCTGTAATAATTAGCAGTATTTAATGCATTGTCCAATATGGTATAGTTTTCGTTATAAATAACTAAATAACGGCATCCTTTATCTGAACCCTACTCTACTCTGTCCCACCAAAAAACCCTCCATCTCGCTGGTTACCATAGTTGCATGTCTCTTGTAGCCAGTCGGTAGATCACCTTAAACTCTGGAACTCTGGAACTCTGGGCTGCTTACAAATTAGTTTCATCTCTCCAGGGGGATTCTTTTGACGGTCCATACCAGGGCTGCGCACTCGGGATGTCTCTCTTCTCTTCGATAGTAAGTTGAGTGCCAATATTGCAAGCTAATAATTTATGTCATGATGTTTGTAAAGTAAAATGATCTTTAACATTGAGTATCTTTTTATATGTTATTATTTAGGATTGACACAGTTATACACACTTTATAAAAAAATAATACATGTTGGTTATTATACATGTAATATTTTAGTTTAAATAATAATAAAAATTGTTTAATAAAACATTATGACTGTCTGCAGTTAAAGCTAAATGTCGTAGAAGAAACACATACATGGTCTTTCACATACTTAAATGGAAACCCTCCAAGTAATGTCATGCCTTCTCTTGTTTGGTCCAGAGATATGGGGAAGGATACGAGTAGGAGAAAAATATGTTAGCAAGCATATAAAACAAAAAAGAGAGATTGTCTCAACTTTCAAGTGAAAAATGTGTATATACACAAACACTCAGACTGACAAACGCAAACATACTTTTGAAAAATGCAAAAAACAAACTGTCAGCGTATTATTAACTAAATGCTATGACCTCACCCTTAAAACTTAGCCCTCGATTGATGGACTTCAGCCCTTTGGAATGATGAACACAGAATAAACAACATACCCCTCGGAGGATATGCATAATTTTGTGGACTTTAATAGAAGTCCCATATGATTTTTGACATACTCTTGAGCTACTGTAGCCAAGAACCTAATTGCTGGTTTTAATCCAGCTGACAGAAATATATTTTTATCATTTTAATGAGGCAAAATATCACTTCCGAGGCTTCAAAAATCATTTCATTTTCATTTTGACCCCATTACTTAAGTGATCTGCAGGTCCGCTGGCACTTGGAATGTAATCAAAACAGACAGCCGAAGTTTGCAAGAATGGCAACAGGGACACAGTGGTCATAGAGAAGGTAATGGGGGGCAGGCAAAGTACCAGAATCCCAACAGCTTTTTCAAATGAATAACTTATTCAAAAGAAAAAACAACCTGCTGAATATTCCAAAACTCATGCTCTTAGATACCTTTAGAGGCAGAGCTCATATTAAAATAGTCTGCACAATACAAAAGCAGAATTCCTACAAAAAAATACAGAATGGTCAGATTATCAAAGTTTTATTGTAATCTTTTTCCTACAGTATTGAAATTAATCATTTTTATCTCTTCTTTCATAGTTTAATAAAACTGTGTTATTGCACTACATTAAAACTTGAGTGAAACATAAATTATATATAGTTACTATTTCAACTTATTAAAGCAGAAAATCCCAAAACTTCAGATGGATTTTTAACAAGTAATAAATGCAGTGCTGGGGGTCTGGGCACAACACACTTGTCATTTTTGACAGCCAGATTTCTTCCAAGTTTTTTTTTTTTTTTTCTAAATAATTTCCGGGATGCTCGTGAATTATTTTTTAATTCGGTCAGGCAGGACTTGGAAGTGCTGCCTGGGAGTTTGAAAAACTCATATGCTCCCAGTTTCAAATTAATTAATGGAACTCTCCAACTGATATACTATCTATCTATATATATATAAGAAACCAAGAAGGCTGCACTCACCTGAACATGCATACATTATAGAGTGCAGCCCTCTTGGTTTCTTTTATATATTTGGGAGTCCAGGCCAAGTCCTTGGGTTTTGCACCCCTGCCTGTCACAGGTGCCTCATTCCAGGACCCTATTTAGCCTTGTACTGCAGAGAGTCCTAGGAAGGAAGTATTTCCCAAGTAAGTGCATTAATCTCAAAAGAGCAGGCATTAGGCTGCTAGAGTAGGACCTGCCAAGAATGGGATACATTGACGGTGTGGCAGGCTTATGCAATATGTGATCATATAATGTAACTAAACCTCCATTATATTTTGCCTATGTGAGTTTTTTTTTAAATAAAACTATTACAATCTCTAAGATTTGAAATCATTATTTAGTGAATAAGCGAGTGCGCTGGGTTCTGTATTTTGTATATATATATATATATATATATATATATATATACTGGCCAAATCCATGGCAGCACAACAATGGGTAACTCCTCCCTATCTCTAATTAGACAGGAATCAATTAAAAAAAGGGTATAAATGCCCTACGCCATCCTCCCTCAGTATTTTTGTTCCTGTCCTATCCTCTATAGGACAACTTAGTCATTTGAATCATTTGAATACATCACAACATATTAAATGGGTACACATACACACTGACACACAACAAAATTGCTGTTAAATTTCAGACATTTAAATATTAGTGGCCATTGGAGTAACTAAATGACCTACATTTGTCTAAATATACATAGGGATTAAGTAGAGAGTGTAGGTAATTTTTTTTCTTTGGTTTTTAACTATACATTGGGGCTGATGTGTACTGTGGTCATTTCTGCCGCCCAGGAGTGATGGGAGTGAGCGCAGGACTTCTCTTTTTGTATTTGTATTTAAATATTAGTGCAACACTTGGAAAGAATAGTGGAGAGCAGATAAAATAATAATTTTTCTTTACTGTTATTGTGAATGATGACAGCAAAGTGGATTCTAAAGCTGCACTTGTAAACTGAAAATGACAAGCGGGTGTGCAAAGAGTAGCAATAAGTATTTGACACTCCACCAACACGTCTGACAATTTATCGTATTAGAGATAAATTTGAAGCAATGGGTGCAGTAGTTAATGCACTGAAATATGGATATCCCAGGATGTCTATGACAGAGAAAAATGAGATGAGAGTCGCTTTGAAAATTGTGAACAGTCCTAAAAAGACCACACGGCATGCGTCTCATCATCTATCCATACCGAAAACATCCGTGCAACACTTATTGTGTAAATTTAAATTGTACTGTCCAAGACTGTTACATGGTCTCCTGGAGGAAGACCCAGACCACCGGTTGCAATTCTGTGAGATGATACATTACCAAAACCTCTAATTAACCAGACTTCTTTGATAAGATCATCTGGTCAGGTGAGGCTTCTTATTTTAAATTGTCAGGCCACGTGCACAGGCATAACTGTGAGTATTGGTCAAATGAAAATCTTAATTTGACTATCACATCTCGCCTGAACCAGTCAGGCATCACAGTGTGGGGTGCACTGTCCAGCAGAGGTGTTGTATGACCAGTTGTCTCAGATATAACTGTAGATAGTAACACTTACATAAACGTGTTTCGCAACGTGATAGTAACACAATGCCGAACCAGGGCTAACTTTGCTGTATTGCTCTTCCAACAAGATGGGGCACCTCCTCATTATGCTTTTGCAGTAAGAGACTACCTTGACAACACCTGCCCAGAGCTTTGGATCAGAAGGTGTAGCAGCCATCACCCAACATAACACCAATGGACTTCTTTTTTTGGGATGTATTAAAGAATAAGGTTTTTCAGAGGAAGCCCCAGACAGTGAACAAATTATATTTATGGACATTACATATGGACATTATGGACAGGTTTGAAGAATGTTGCAAAGTTGATGGAAGATATTTCAAGAACTTTTGGGGTATATATATAGCTATATCAGTTGTAGAGTTCTGGTTATTAAATATATATGTATACATACACAAAAAATATTTATTTATTAAAAAAAACAAAAACACCAGACAAAAATAATACATACCCACACATTTCATGGGCCTGCCACAACACTAGCATACCACAATTTTGAGCATATTTTGGTCATATGTTAGCAACCTATTGCCTGCTCTTATGAGATTAACCCATTTACTTGAGAAATACAGCCTCCAAAGACTCTCTGCGGTCATAGATTAAACAGGAACCTCGATTAAGACATCCATGACAGGGAGCAGTGCAAAACTGAGAGTTGGCCTGGACTTTCAAATATATAAACATACAAATGAAATAAGGTGGGCTGCACTCACCCTAGCATGCATACATACAAAAATGGTATATCTAAGTTTGCTAAGTTTATTTCTTGTAAATTGGGCCTTGGGCTGCAGTGAATATGTCATAGTTGGGTATGTATAGAAATTAAAACCAAAGTCGAAACCATTTTTCGAATAACTTTGAGAACATATCACCTTGTACATTCGATTGCAATGTTGAAACCTAAAGTAAATGTTAAAATGGTTTACATATATATATTCTACAAGTTGCTTAGCAAGATTTCTAGACTGCATAAGCATCATCTTGGGTCAACCCTATTTTTCTTTGATACCTTCACAACCACTAAAAAGTCAACAGGAAATTAATCCAATTATCGACAAAAAGCTTAGTCAGACAAAATCAAACAGTGGGTGGCAAAGTTTAATCAGGTCAATATCATTATCATAACACATATGCTATGACACAAAACATCATACCAAAGTCAGAACCAAGGGATTATGAATACACCAAATAGAAGGAACAAGCTAAATCATCTAAGCAGTAACTCTAAGCATTTTGGATTAAGTATTTGTATTAAACAAGTCTCGGGTGTTGGTAGCATGATGATGACCTACCGGAGAAAGCTTATGATATAATATCCTATAATAATGCACAGCAAGCTGTATACTGTACTACAGAGCTGGAAAAATAAGTCCCTGGTGGTACACTAAACAGTGAACAAGGCTAACAATTTCAAGATCATAATTCTAGACAAATCATGATTTTCTGATATTGTAGACGCGGTAGAATAGCAAGGTTTCATGTTGATATAAAAAAAGTAATCCAGCAGATATAATCTTTTAGGTTTATTTTTGGAGCAAAACTTAAATGGGGTATTAAACCATCACAAACTTCATGCATGCTCCAAAGAATTTTATGTAGCCACTTGAATACCAGTATTATAAAAAGCTGATTAAAGAACACAGCATGAGCTCCTAATCTCTAAAAGCAGATCAAGGATGGGTTCTGGAAACAAAATATAGTGTCCAATAAAATATCGATGCTCATAGTCGTTTTGGAAATGATGAATGGTGATGATGAGGATTCTGTATTCCGCAACAATAAACTTTAATGAGTCATTTTAAATATTAAATTTTTCTTCCGAGTAACCAATATTTACTTTGAAAAACTCTGACTGATAAGAACTAAAAACAATGGTGCATGAATAGTTAACTCCTTGGCTGGAGCATTACGCTAAACTTCCTATATTGATGCATTATTAGATGCATTAAAGCAAAACTTTAAACAAAATTCAAATGTATTGTTTTTTAAGGCACCATTAAGCACCATAACTACTACAACCAACCAGCATTGAAGTGGTCATGATGTAAATAGTGCCCTCCAGTTTATGTCAAACTATTTTCAAGCAGTCTGATAAAAACTGTGTCTCTAAACCAACGAGCTAGAAGGATCCAAAACTAAGGTGAAGCTGGACAGGAGTGGGATCCAAACTTAAAGGGACACTCCAGGCACCCAGACCACTTCTGCCTATTGGAGTGGTCTGGGTGCCAACTCCCACTACCCTTAACCCTGCAAGTGTAATTATTGCAGTTTTCATAAGGGGTCATGATTTACTTAGTATTAGTTAATGTGGCTGAAAGACCAATTTAGGTCTTTCAGCCTTTTGGTAGATAGCTCCATAATACCGTTGAAATTAGGGAGTTATCTACTAAGCGGCTGCTTATTTTATGTTACTTTAAGTTATTTCCCTATCCACATTTGTTTTCAGGGCACTTTACCTACTCTTACCACCATTTTACTTCCTTTTGCAACCCTCTAGCCCTTTCCAGGACTTTTTTAGAGGCATTTTAGTGCCCAAACAGTCGGGTCCCCATTGACTTCAATGGGGTTCGGGTTCGGGGTCACGTTCAGGACAAGTTCAAGCCCGAACTTGAACTTTTTGACAAAGTTCGGCTGAACTCAGCAAACCCGAACATCCAGGTGTCCGCTCAACTCTAGTTTTAACCCCTTCAGCAACTTGGGATGGGGGGTGAGTGGGAGAGGGGACCTGCAGTGCCAGGAAAACGGTTTGTTTTCCTGGCACTGGAGAGTCCCTTTAAGGATAACTGCAGTTCTCACAGCAACCCAAAGTGTGACTTTATTGCTGCCACTTAGGTAATGTGAATATTAAATTTTTTGCATTATCTGTACAGATCTTCATGGAGTGTGCAGAAGCTAAACTTCTACATTATCTTGGTGGCGACAAATGGGCTCCTAATTGTGGTGTCAATAAAGCCCTAATGTTGAAAAATAGTTTAACAAAAATTGAGGGGACTACACCCCAGGACTATTTAGACCATAGAATAAGTTGTAGTGGTTGTGATATTTACCATGACCTGTTAACGTACATGCCATTAGATCCAATATCTAGAACATGCATGCTTCAGGATACCTAAATATATTCAGGCTCTTCAAGCCTCTGGTTCCTGCTGTGAGATGTACTCATTTGGAATTGATACTTGGCCACCATCACTGATTACATGAAAAAAGCACTGAAGCACTGAGAGTGCCCCTGATAAGATACATGCACTGCAGGACTTAAAGTAACACTATAGTGTTAGAAATAAGAGCGTGTTTTTCTAATGGCTTATAATTCAGACCTTTAACAGACCTGAATTTGGTACAGATTTTCTATTCCAGGCATGGATGCCTCAGTTTCAGGCATGGATTTTAAAAAAATCCAAACGATTTGACTGCTGGCAATGTTATCAGCCTGCATGCAAGTATCTTAAAACCTTTGGAAGGGCAAGGGTTAATTATGTGGCGGCTGTGGGAATCACGTGTCAGGTGTGAGCATGTCTACTAAACTTTTAAAACTACTTAAATAAAAGGTGGGCATACTTAAATAAAATAAGTAATAGGAGGTTGAGAGATTACTGTCCTCCCCCTGTCACTAATTAGTTAAATAAACAGGGGAATTGCTATGTGCCCCTCGCCCCTCTTGTCCTCACGCCAGGCCAGCAGCTGGGGACTATTTTAATATTCAACCACCCCCATTAAAAATAAATGATGAAACCTGCCCTTACTCTATTATTGGGGAGGTGGAGCCATAAATTAATGTCTGTGAAATAAAATGTATACTTACCATCAGTAAGTCTTCTTTCTTGTAACTCTTCATTTCTTCATCCACAAATAAAGGCAAATTATAATCCATAATAACCAACACAATTAATACAAATGTAAAATAAAATATCACAGGTCAAAAATTATTATTATTATTTTTTTCATTACTTGACCTTTTTGGGGGCTGAAGAAAAAAGAGTTAGTAGAAAAAAGACTTATTATGGTTTGCTTTTTATTTTACAGGTATCTTTAGTTAATTTTTTATATTTGAGCTATTTAATGTAGAGGCTGGATACCAAGCACTGGTCAGCCACCATATAATTACCCTCATGCTGAGATAGTGAGCCAGCAGGATGATGAATGAATAGCATTCGGGGTACTGGACCAACAGCCAATCAGCATTAAAGAGGAGGAGTAACAACCAAGTAGGACATGCCATTGGAAAACCATGCTCAGCTCACTCCTCAGGATGGGGAAATCACTATTAAAGATAGAGTAGCAGTTATTAATTATGAAGCAGCATCATTGCAGTAAAAAAATATGTAGGCTAAAATTTGGGTACTGGTATTACGCATTGGTCCATGCTGTTGGCATCTAAAACTTTTACAAGCACCATGTTGTCGACACCAAAACGTGTCTATAATTATTTCATGCCTTAAGCAAATAAAAGTGTCAAGCAGTCATTGGTTCCAACAGTATCCAGAAGTGTTTAGCTGGCTTCCGTAACTTTGGTTCCCCAAAGTGTCTAGAAAGTGCCCATGCCACCGGCACCAAAAAGTTTCTTTTAGGCTTGAAATGAGCTGGTTAGGACTCAAAGTAGTCTAGTCAGATGTCATACTTAGGTCTAGCAGGCTTCCATTTAAAAGTATCACCCTCCATGTCGGTAATACCTTAAGAATCTAGCAAGCTAGATGATGAAAATAATAGGAATCATTGAGGTTCAGTACAGGAAGAGAGAAAGAGAAAAAGAATAGGGAACAAAAACTCGAGAGACAAATAAATAGCTCTATTGATTAATAATAATTTTTCTTGATTGCCTGCTTTTCGGTATCACTGTATCTCTCAGTGAAGCTTCTCTGCCAAGATAAAGGTTGTGGATGAATGCACACATTAAAACAATAAAACAAAATCTACCTATTTGCAATTTTTAGAAAATCTGTGCAGTTTTCCGTTACACACAATTAATTTCATAATGGTCGTTAACTTCCAAAAATATCTTCTTTTTTTTCCCCTTCTTTATTGTTTCATTTGACCTAGTTAGCTATATTAAGAAACGCTCGATCACAATAATATAGTTTACTGAAATAGGGAAGAAAAAAAGCAATTACAAAAATCTTTAAATGAACTCTTTACAGTCTAGAAGCTGGCTCACTCTTCTTCTTTTTATATATCAATGTAACACAGATCAAACATAATTTCATGCTAATTTAATTTAAATTCAGTTATTGACTTTATTCTCCATTTACCAGACATTTCAAGAATATAATTGAAAATAATTTTGACTGCTTTCTCTCCTTTCTCTGCAAAGTTACTGCCAATGAATTGTGCTCCTAATAGTAGTTCATAGGATGATGATTACTCTGGGTGCCAAACGTTATCACTGTTGGCTCTGAGATGAGTTGACAACATAATACCAACTTAGGAAACATTATGCTCTTCATATTTTTTTGATGTGCTTTAAGTTTAGTTTAGCAGCATGTTAGTCTTACATTGAAAGACGGCTATCTTTCATTACTCTCTCAGCAGAAAATTGCAAAGACAAAACATATCAACCTCAAATTAAACAGAGGGTACGGGCACTAATGACAACCCAGTGAGTAATGATTCACTAATGTTAAAATCAGATATCTTCCACATATCAAGTCAACAGATAGAGAAATAGACAAAGATATAGACAATAGATAGAGAAAGATAGAGATAGATAGATAGAGAGAGAGAGAAAGAGAGAGATAGAGATAGATAGATAGATTCTGGGCTGCCTTTGTAGGTGGGATTACAAAACAATTAGTCACTTAACGGCACCCTCAGCATAAAAGGGTTAAACCACCGTTTAGGAGATCTTCCCCTTCCAGATATACAGGTACAGCTACTGCAGAACACCAAACTCCCGAACCGCATGTAAGGGAATGCTTCAAGCTCCCGAACTGCATACAAAATAGCACTCCAAACTCACGAACTGGAACCTCACGAATAGCTGCTAGCAGACGAATAGGAAAAGCACCCAAGCGGCTTACACTCCTAGCAATCAGTCTCTATCAGCATACAGTAAATCCCCCTGTTAAGACACCCCTGGTGTCTTTAAGAGGAATGGCCGTTTAGTTAACCTTCCCCCTTCGCAATATCAATAACCCCGTTCGCAAAGACTGCGGTATACAAACCACCATCAGGGGAAGCGGTAATCTCCCGAACGGGATCCGTGAAAGGCTCCAAACTCCTGAACAGAAATCTACGAACCGCCGCTAACCGCCGAACAAAGATATCCACCAAGCGGCTTTCGGTTCCAGCAATCAGTCTCTAGTCGTTGGTAATAAATTCCCCCAACAACGAGACAAAGCTCCGCATTGTGGGTCAAACAGAATCTGGCTTTACTGTGGGCTCCCCGCCCGTATTTATGCAGGTCTCCCACTTGGTGGACACTCCCCTAGGGGACCAAATGGGAGACTGTAATGACAGATAGACATTGGGACATTTCAGACATACAGATGTAAACTTTTCCCACAATGCAATATGGTTTCCTCCCCTCTGCCCTGGAGATAATTGAGAAGTAATTCAATTATCTCCAGGACAAAGACAAATCGCCATCTGAAATAAAATGCCAGAAAACACACAAAAATATATAATTCCACAACTACCGAACATTTCACATTCGTATCACATATCCCCAGATAGCCTGGATCTGAGGGCATATTATTAGCGAACAGCGCTCAGATCCCATACGCATAGTTCAATCGCCATGGAGTCAAAGTTCTTACAATCTTTCGGTATGCGATTGACTCCATGGGAAGGCTATCTGGGTTAAGTCTTTTCGTGTGATTCCAAACTCCCGAACGGCCGGTGTTCGCATGCTTTCGTCGACGGAGCAGGGTGATCCGTTGTTTCAGCGGTGTTCAGCAGAAAAAGTGTCCATTTTTAGTTCCATGAAATCACTGCCAAACACCACTGGTCTTTCGTGCGAGCTAAAATGGCCGCTGCCTCATGGTCGACATGCGAACGACGGCCACCCTGTATTCGGTTTTAATTGAGAAGTGTCTGCAGTTAACCAGAACGTTCTAATTGGGATCAAGAGGTTAACCAGCAGCTTCTATCCTGGGTGGCCATCCGTTTGGTAGATTTGTTCGGTAAAACAAGTCATTCGTATACATGGGCTATAGAAACAGCCATTTCCACGAAAGGAGGGCAAAACAGACAAATCCACCATGCACAGGCATACAGATGGTTCTGTCACCCCCCCCAAAGACGAGACAGAGCTCCGTGTTGAGGGTCAAACAGGGGTCTGTTTTAATGAGGGCTACCTGCCCAGTATTTATGCAGGTCTCCCACTTGGTGGACACTCCCCTAGGGGACCAAATGGGAGACTGTAACCAAGGACAGACAAGCATCAATCTAGGACACACAGTCACATTATATTTCCACAATGCATCCTGGCTTCCTCCCCTCTGCCCTGGAGATAATTGAGAAGTAATTCAATTATCTCCCAGGACAAAGGCAAATCGCCATTATGCACGTGGGGATACCAATATAGGAATTACTGTTAAAATCCCCCATGTTAGAAAGGTTACAATAAATATATACATTTAACATATCCCCAGATAGCTCAGGTCTGAGCACACATTATTAAGCGAATGGCGCTCAGACCACACAAATACAGTTCAATCGCCATGGAGCCAAAGTCTTTAATTCCACGAACAGGCTCCATGGCAGGCTATCTGGGTACTTTTACACCGAATACATTGAAACACTAAAAGTCCTGAATGCTCCGTTGTTCGGTTCCCGAACAGATTTGCAGACCTCCAGCCTCAGCGGGGCTTGGAAGACAAAGTGTCCGCTTTTGGTGTCCTGCCGCTGAGTAGAACAAGCGCTGGCTACCCGGGGGGCTTCCATAACACCGCCATCGTGTGGCGGCTAGGTGTAACCACGACCACCCAGTAATTGTCAATTAAGCTGCGGTTAACCACAGCTTCTGGGAGGTAAATTGCCGACACACTCCAGCTCCCAGGCGGTCCAGTCATTTGTGCGGTTGTTCGGTACATAGAATTTACCGAACACCCTGGTGGAAAGGCACGAATAAGCCTTTCTGCAGGGGAAAATACAAGTTTTACCATGGGGCCATAGTCCAGAGACAACAGGCGAGCAACCAGGCTTCTCCAATACAATGTGGCGAGATTGCTCTCGTCACAGTCACCAATAAATAAAGTGAGCATTACTCAGTCGGCATAGACAGAAAGGGCCTAACTCAAAATAGTAAATATTTACAAGAAGAAGTTAAGTCCCAAAGAGAGATCAAAACTTAAGAAAAATGCCTTAAAAATTTGACTTTTATTGGGTTTAACAATTAATTATGCACAACTATACACAAAACAAACATGACATATAGGAGAATATACAGTTGCGGGGGATTTGAAGTTGTTATCAGGCTGACTCCAGTGTATGATATGGGCTAAGAGAGCAAACCTACAGATTTTAGAGTAATAAGGCAATAAAAGGAATTACAAAACAGACAAATAAATCTTTGTTTTGTCTAAAACAGAGATAATTGCTCAATTCAATTTATAAATCGAGCATATAAAAAACAGTATGGAGCTATATACACAGCTGCAGAAATGGAAAGTATGTTACCAGCTTAAGATACCATGTCCCTTCCTCTAAAGTAAAAAGTAGATCTGTAAAAGAAAAAAGTAATATGCAACTTAATTGCAAAGATTAGGATATGATCATTCGATGGATTATAATATTTGAACTGTAATTGACAGAGAAGACAAATAATGGTCTGCAAATTAATAGTAATTATAGTCTTCTCATATATTAACATATAAATATTGTTCTATATAAATTGTAGATTCCAACCTAATTATAAAAAATACAGTGAATCATAACTTAGGCTAGTGAAATTATTATTATTTATAAAGTGCCAACAAATTCTGCAGTGCTGTACAATGGGTGGACTAACAGACACGTATTTGTAACCAGACGAGTTCGACACACAGGAACAGAGGGATTGAGGACCCTGCTCAATGAGCTACATGCTAGAGGAAGTGGTGTTTAGTGACACAAAAGATAAAGGTAGAAAAGTAGGTTGCTAGAAAAGTATTCACTGAGGGCTTAGTGTTTTGTTTTGATGACCGTTTCAGGAGAGGAATCAAGGTGTGGGGAGGAAAAGACGTTGGCAGTTTAATTGATATGCTTTCCCGAAGAATTAAGTTTTCAAGGATTTGTTGAAGGAGTGGAGACTAGGTGATAGTCTAATAGCGAGGGCAAGGGCATCCATAGGAATGGTGCAGCCGTAGAGAAGTCTTTAAGGGGAGCATCAGAGGTAGGAGTACGAACAGAGATTAGATGTAAGTCTTCTGCAGAGCATAGTATCCTAGATGGGACATATTTGTGTATTAGTGAGAATAAGTAGGTTGAAGCAGCATCGTATTGAGATTTGTAAGCAAGTATCAGGATCTTAAATTGAGTCCTATATCTCAAAAATAAAGCACACATCTCCCTATCTAGGTAAGTGGGATTAAACATAAAATACAATTATACACAGATAGGTAGAATAAAAAAAAATTAAACGTGCTGCATTAAATGTTGATAATGTTCTCCAGAAGGCTACCTTGCTTATGGCAACTGGATCAGCTAAAGGTGGATTGACTGCTGTTCTGATGTGAGGCAGGTAAGGTTTAAAATCAGACTTGCTTATGGAAACTGGATCAGGGTGGAAATTAAGTAGCATATTCGTAAGATAAACACTTAAAACCCATTGGAAATACCATAAAGTAAAGTTCTCTATACATAAAATAGAACATATCCCAGCTGCACAAAGCAAACTAGTTAGGCAGTATGGGTATGTGTTAGGAGCCAGTCACAAAACAAAAAGTGTTTGAAGGCCACCTAAGACATAACAGTATACAGAACTGTGATATATTATAATGCTCACATAATGCTTACCTATCAAATATAAAATGTATTATACTAGGAAACTACCACCTGATCCCTTATCCCATGCTGGTGCCAGTGGGATAAAAACAAAAAGCTCAGAAAGACCTACAGCAAATGCTGGTACCTTTGCTGGGGTCTACACACACAGTGGCATATTATGCTGGGATATGACATAAGTCGCTAATTTGTATTTGAAGGTAGCATTTTGTACTTTTTTATTTTTTTTTATTTTTTATGAGAGACAGTTTAACAAGTGGACATTCCAGAGCATAGTTTGTGTTGTAATTCAGGGGAATTCTTGATGAGCTGGTGGTGGGAATCATAAAAGATTGGACATTATCAAATTAATGAACATTGCATATAATAGGGCATTCATAAATATCACATGTAAAAAACATATGCGTTCTAAAACCACAAGCCTAGACAATGTGGAATGTGATAGAGCTGGGAAAGGATACATGTTTAAATGGGGCACAGGTCGACATCATGAGAATACAAGAATGTCCTTTAGCAGCATCAATCATCATGGTTAAATTAATCTAACCTTACAAACAGAGCAAGCAAAAGGTTATTATCCTGAAAAGTTTGTTTGATTGCTATTAATAAATTGCTCAAGCTAAAAGTTACTATCGTAATGCCCTTCATCAAAAAGTTCAAGATCATCAGAACAGTTGTTACCTGATGGAGAAATGCAAACAGGACTGTACATGGCCGTGAAGACCAACTGTGGTACTGCAGCTGTTTTTTTCTCATGATTTTCATCCAACCCAAGGGCTGGCTGGATTTTATGGGAACTGAAGTTAATAAACAGTTACATTGTAAAGATTAACCAAATTTAGAGATTTGTTGCAGATAAAAATAAAGCTGAGAAGGAAATAAATAGAGGTGGTAATACTAGGATGAAGACATTATCTATACACACTGTGTGGATGGGGTCTGGGCCACAGGGGTCCTTTTATTTATTTATTTATTTTTTAGAAACCACAATGCTTATATTGCATGATGAAATCTACCTCTTGCAGCTGACACACTGACAGACATTATAAGTGCTTTGATGGCATTAAGTGAAACTCAGTCACATGACACAGAAGCCCATAGGAAAGCAATGAATGCAATGCTTACCTATGGGGAGGCTTGGATGCATGGCTGGTCACAATGCTCCTTTACGAAAAGCATTAGATTGGATCCTTGCATGTGGTGCATTGCCTCATCCATGCAAAGAGGTGTGCAGCACTGAGTGCCCTGTAAAAAGGTGAGTAAAACTACAATTTCATGGGGGGGAGGGGAATCCTACATAGAGCTAGTATCAGGGATCTATAGCCCCAGAGCATTAGGAATACAGGTTTGTATTCCTAATCCTATAGTGTTCCTTCAAGCACACATGTGCTATGCAGGCTGAAGATTTTTATTAGCCAGCAAAATACATTTAAAAATTAAATATATTAATATATGCATGCACATAATACAGAAAAAGTATGCTAGAAAAAAGAATAAAGTATAGGTAGAATAAAGCATTATATTCAATGTGTTAGTTGATAGCAGCAATGTATTACCTTGTTGAGTTGAAATGAATTTAGGGATCATTTGAAGATGAAAGTGGAGCTTGCTGGAATGAGTGTGAAATATTTGTTCTAGAGAAAGGGTGTCAAACTAAGTGTAAGAACATACACCAAGAACCTGTGGGTGGAATTATTTAAGTACACACATGAAGGAAGCTATCAAGTCATTGTCTATTCTTGGCTTATGTTACTTGCACTTAGTTTTTGGGTTATTTGAGTAATTTAGGGCCTCCGTAAGTCTAAAATGGTTTATCCAAAAAATTGAATGATTGCAACAGTAATGACAGATGTATTGAACATTAATTTCCAATGAGATCTAGGAGAAGACAAACAATGTTATTTATTAAAGTGGGAAAGTGAGTCAAGAATGTTAAGTAAATTTAATTTGGATTTTAATTTGAAAGCCAAAAGAGCCAAACTGAACACAGGCTGCTTGGAAAATATTTCCAGTTGGAAATATGTGAAATTCATTTTGAATTCACTTTATATTTCTAGTAATTGTCACGTGGTAATGCTGATAGTTCATGGGGTTGATGTATCTCTTCTGACATTTTGGTCCTATACTGCCCCTCTAGTCGGGATCAGTCTGTATGATATGCTAATGAACGAGGTTGTATATGATAGTTGGAATGATTGAATACTCTTTGTGTGTATCTTATCTCCTTTTGGTTTACATATATATGACTATATAATTCTTGGGGGCATTAGCAAAAAAATATATAATTTATTATAACGTATAAATATTAAAATGCAATAATGAGGTAGATTAAAATGAATTGTGATCAGAAGACAAAACAAAACTAAAACAAACATTTGTCATATTTTTTTCTACCATTTGAAAGAAACAATCTTTCAGTCTAAAATTATTGTTCCCCTGCGTGAAACATGTCAAATAAATTAGATGAGTCTCTGTAACGTATTGTCATGCCGTTCATAAAATGTTTTTGAACCTTTTTTTTTCTCATAAAAATGAATAATGGGAAAATTGTATTAAACTTACTGAGTTATGAATAATATATGGCCCTAATCACAAGAGGCACGCACAGTTATGTAAGATTGATTGTCACGCAAGTTAAACACAAGAAAAAATACAATCTGCTTTTCTAATGTTTTCGTGTTGTGATTTAAAATGGAGTTATTATGAGAATGGTATTTCCTGATTAACCCCTTCAAGCTCATTTTATGCAACCGGAAATTCTGCTCAGCAGGATATTGTATATTTTTTCACACATTAGTGAGTGGTTTTCAATCACACAAATTCAAAAAGTAAAAAGAAATAATCAAATAGTTGATGGAATTTTATCTATTATATAAAAGGACACTACAGACACCAGGACCACTTAATCTCATCAAAGTGGTCTTGGTGCTTTGTGTCCGCAATGAAGAGAAACTGCAATGTTTACATTGCAGGGTTAAGACTGCTTCCAGTGGCTGCTTATTAAGACAGCCACTAGAGGTGCTTCTTGTAATTTAATGGAGCTTAACAGCATCTTCAATCCCATAGGGAAGGCCTAATGCATGTATGGCAATCGCTGCGCATGCTCATTAGGTTCCCTCCATTGCCAACGTTGGAGGAGGCAGTAGCAGAGACAGAGCCTGTGCTAAGGAACATCAGCAATAAAAAAAGGTGAGTGGACAATTATCTTAGGGCAGAGGGAGTCTGTATCGTTAGGAATACCGTTTTGTATCCCTAACTCTATAATGTTCCTTGAGGTATGACTGTATCACTAAAAAAGTCATGTTTAGTGCAGGAATTAAGAAAAGGCAGATATCCTGCTGTTCCAGAACGTCAGTCCCACAATGTGTTGCATATCATTCTATATTTGATCCATTGTAGCCAATTATGATGTTTTTTTACATTTGTTGTACGTCATGACAAACTCTTGTGTTGCTTCATCTCTATAATCCCAGGAAATTGAGCTTTTCTTACATACCATAGTGTAAATTAGTTTGTTTCCATAATATGTTTTCTGTTTAATAGACCATTCCTATTTAGAAATAAACTCCGCATTCCAACCACTGTACTGGGCATTCATGGAGGAGATACCTCCATCACCGATCAAGCAGGCAGGATCAGATTTTGTCATTTTACAGTAAAGACTCATAAGATCTGCCTACACAAAGTAGCTGGCCTCCCATAGCCAGGATATAGTATGACGTAGATGGCGAGGAACACAGCCAAAACATTATCTTGTCTTTCTGCAATTCACAGCTACAGGAAGATATTATAATAAGTAAGTATGCTAATGTGAATTGATACTGAATGCTGGACATGGAATAGACAATATGTGTAAATGTAATTGCATTGATTGCTCCTATTGTCCTTTCCATCACTTCACTGTCAGATGAAGCATTGCCTGGGCATTAGACAGGAAACAAAAAAAACTGCTAAAAAGCATCAGCTTTTTTCCTCTATGCCAAAATGTGTGTGTATTTTTGGCAATTACTTGATTTGTTTATTTGCTGCTCATCATTGCAGTATATTATGGGGCTTTATAACTAAAATACAAAATAATAATTGTGTTACTACAAATGAAAGTGATGGGACACTAGCATTGAGAAAGGGCTTCTGCTCAAAATGTTTGCTGCTTTAACCTTGTCCTCAAATAAATTGTGGTAGCACCTGGGTGTGCACACCTATACTGGTTGCGCAGGACTTGTGTTTGTTTTTTGGTTCTAAAACAATTTAGCTTGTTTTAGTGGTTACTAGCCCAGATTTTAAGAGAAATCAAAACTTTAATACATCACCTTAGCTGCATCTATATTAACAGCCCAGAAGAAGTGAGTGCTTATCGATGAGTATTGTATTGGCTGATTGTGGTGATTACCATGTATATGCTGTGGACCCGTGATTATTAAACTGTCTTGAGAATATTATGAAGACTGATGACCTCACCATGGGCTGATTGGCCAGCAGTGAGGAGATTGCCTCTAAAAAAATGTAAGTTTATTATCTTATTTTTCAAGTTTTTTATTGAAAAATGGGGTCTCTTAATATAACCTAAAAAATACATAGTGCAAATATATGTTTTTAGTTTTTTTTATCTTTACAATAATGTGTTCCTTTAATAAAACATCCTAAAACATCCTTAATATTTTGTCTGCTTCTGCTGCATTTCTCAGGAAGGCTAGCTATCGTAATGACACGGATAAGCATAACAATTTCCCTCTAGGAAATGTAAGGATACATGCAATTTTACCTTAACACATAGCTATCTGCAGCCACTTCTAAGAGTTTGGCATTACCTGTCATTTTATTTTTCCATGAACACAAGTATTCAGAAAAGTTGTCCATATGTTTGGTCAATTACTATAAATCTACAAAGAATGTGTGCTTACTGTATCCTGGACACATGATTGTCCAAACACCTGTTATTGGCTTGGAACATGGTTTGGCTTTGCAGAGCTGCAACATCTACTAGACCAGGCATAGGCAACCTTCAGCACTGCAAATGTTTTGGACTACACCTCCCATGATGCTTTGCCAGCATTATGGGAGTAAGAGCATTATGGGGGATGTAGTCCACAACATCTGGAGTGCCAAAGGTTGCCTACCCCTGTACTAGACTAACAGAAACAAATGCGCAGAACAAGACATCCCTAAAGTAAAATATGGAGAGTTCGGAAACCACTAAGCTTCCAAATTAAGGTAATAAGACCGAATACATTTTCCTTGAGATATGTCACATGTACATATCGATGGACAACATCTGGAAAGGACTGCCCTGCAGTACATAGAATTCAAATGCGGCAGAACAGAAATCAAATAATTTATCACGAGGCATATGCATTTTACTACATACTAAAGGAAAGTACAAGTGTGGCTCATCAAGTGAAGATGTTATGTGTTTGTAGGAAAACATGGCAGATTTTATCAATTATCAGAATATATCTGTTTCTTAAAAGGCTTTTCTAGTTATGGATCTCATATGATAGAAATAAAATCTCCACTAGAGGAATAATCACTATGCCACTTTTGGGTTTCCCCATGATGGCTATCTAAGAAAGTTGAAATAGAAAATTATTTAATTATGATTTTTTCAGAAGCAGAAAAGTAAAATGTTTCCTAAGTGTTAAGTTAATCCAGTATGAACTAACTGTATGCAGATGAAACTAAACATTTCCAAAGCATGAAAAAAAACTGTAAAGAGACACTCTAAACAACATAAATACTACAGCCCAGGGCAAGAGTCTTTGGATGCTGCTGCCTCCTTAGCCATATTGATAATGGGAAATTTACACTTCTGCATTACCATGTCAATTCTGTTCAATGTGGAAGTCAACTTGTCAGGATTCTGTGGAACCTGAACACACAGACTGAATCACTCAAAGATAATCCTTATACCGGTCCTTAGAATGGCTGGGTTAATGAACAAACAGAGTCCGTGTAACAAGCCAAGTTCAAATGGAGTACAGAAGTCAGGATAATCAATATAATATGCAGGGTCAAAGGAGTATATAAGACAGAATAAATGTATAGACAAGCGCCAGAAAATATCACCAAACAATATCACAAGAGATACGCGCTATTGGGCTACCAAGAACCACAACAGGGCTGGATTGGGAGAGATAAGTATATATAAGCATCACTTAATTCTGATTGATCCAATTCTGCTTGGAATTGACCACTATTCGTGGAAGGTACTTGAAAATCCTAATCTGACCTCTGTCATCATTTATATGTGCCGAATTCGGTCTACCAAATTCCATGTTCGGTTCTGCGAATGCTAAATTCGGTAGATTATTCAGGCATTTATATATATATATATATATATATATATTTATTCTCCAATATCTGTTAGTTTCCCTACCTTTATATATGCTTTTCCCTTACCTGCCCCTGCCTAATACATTCTAATTTGTATAATCAAAATGCACTCTGCACTTTGTATAAGTATAGACTTATATTCACATCTATCCCTTTTTATATAATGGTAACACTTTAATTCATTCATTGGCCATTTAGGAAGACGTTAACTATATATTAATATCTACATTGTTCACTGTTCACACCAATTAGCACTATTTGCACTTTATCTAAAATTTACTGCACTTTACAAATCATAGCACTTACTAATGGCTTCATAATTAGCTGTGATGTACTGCTTAAACACTTTCTTTTTTATATACACAGTATAGAGGTTTCATGTCTCAATATTTACTGGAATTTGTTCCATTAAGAATGGCATGCAAATAACATTGGCTGTTCTTGCCACATATATGTACTTTTCAAGATCGGTATAGATCGTTAGTAGTTAAATCACCACACTACCATTTTTTTCCTTTTGTAACCTTTCCAGTACCTAAGGGGTAAGAGATTTTGCATTTACACATTTTGGATTCTTTTTCACTATTATCTATTTCAGTATATAACTGGAGCGTGGGCGGGTTGTCGTGGAGATTGGGCCTGTTTCCTGTCCCCATGGCAATGTACATCATGCAGTCACGTCGTAGATAGGCGGAGCATGCACACGCATGCACACTGGGCACTTTAGAACGGCACTGTATTATACCCTGTTTAAGGAATCCCTGGCTGACCCATTGACTCATTCTTTTAATGAAGGCACTAAGGCAGGGGAATTCCCTATAGAATTTCTAGCGGCACAAATAATTACTATTCCGAAATTAGGGAAACCCCCACGGTCTGTCAAAATTTTAGACCAATCTCATTATTGAACATAGACGCTAAAATATATGCTAAAATATATGCGGAAAGATTAAAGTTTATTTTACCTACTTTAATTCATACAGATCAAGTGGGATTTGTGTCAGGTAGACAGGGGTCAGATAATACACGGAAGGTATTAGATATTTACCATTTTGTAAAATCATCCAAGCAGGAAAGCGTTGTATTATCTTTAGATGCTGAAAAAGCTTTTGACCGTCTGAATTGGACCTTTTTATGTGAAACCTTGAAGGCATATAAATTTCCTCCTTCTTTTCTTTTAATTATTAAAGCTCTTTACAGTAATCCCACAGCGACTGTACTGTCTTCAGGATTCTGTTCAAGACCGTTTAATATTACTAATGGAACACGTCAGGGCTGCCCCTTATCGCCGTTGCTCTATGTTCTTGCTTTAGAGCCTTTACTTACAGCTATACGCCAAAATGAAGATATCCAGGGAGTTCAAATAGGGTGGAGCGAATATAAACTCAACGCTTATGCAGATGACATTTTGTTAACAATTACTCAGCCACATATCTCTTTACCAAATTTAAAGAAAGAATTATGTTTATATAGTCAAAACTCGTACTATAAGCTCAATACAAGTAAATCGCAAGCAATGTGTCTTAATATTCCTAAATTTAAAGAGGATAGACTTAAATTAGATTACCATTACGATTGGAGGGAAGATTATCTACTTTATTTAGGAATCAGATTTACTAAAAAAGAAAAAGATTTATTTTCAGCCAATTACAAAAAATTATTTAGAGATACAGAAAGCCAATTGAAAGCCTGGGGAAACGTATCATTATCATGGATAGGTAAAATATCAGCAATTAAGATGCAAATTTTACCAAAAATACTTTACCTTTTCAGATCATTACAGATTAAGGTTCCACAAACATTTATTACATCTTTACAAGCTATATTGCTACGGTTTAGTTGGGGTGGGAAGCATCCCCGAGTTTCAAAAGGTTTAATAATGAGACAAGTGAAAAGTGGGGGTATGGGGTTTCCAAATTTGAAAATATACTATTCTGCTGCAATCTTAAACAATATAGCCTCTATTAACCCACAAAGATATACTCCGCAATGGGCAGCAATAGAAGCACATTGTTGTGGAACACAAGATTTTTATTCTTTAATATGGCTCCCCCCACAAAAACGGAAAGTAACCTCTGATATATTGTACCCGACAAGACTTCTATTTAAAATTTGGGATAGTAATAGAGGAAGTTTATGTTCAGGGTACCCATGGTCACTGGCAACCCCTATAAGAACTTTACATAGTTGTAACGAAACATTTCCTTATTTACAATGGCATAGAAAAGGAATTACACACATTTTTAAACTTTATACTATAGAGGGGTTAAAGTCTTTTCCGACTCTCCAATCAGAATTTACACTTCCGCCACAATTTAAATTTGCATACTTGCAGATTAAAGCTCTTTTGGCCAATAATAATCTATATGCAGGACACCGAACAACCCGAAAGTTAGTCACGAAATTTGAAGAGATGTGCATAGCATTAATTCCACCTAGGAAAGTACTATCACTTTGTTACAATATTTTAATAAACAGCAACACCTAAATTTATGATAGATTGGCAAACTGATATCCAAGAAATCATATCAGAAGATGAATGGAACAACATTTTTACGGCACATTTGGGAATGTCTTCTTGTATAGGACACTTTGAAATAGCACGGAAAATCTTATATAGATGGTATATGGTACCTACTCGTATTCATGCAATGTATTCTGATGCACAAGATATATGCTGGAGATGCCACTCTCATAAAGGAACTATGCTCCATATTTGGTGGACATGTGAAAGAGTTAATAGCTTATGGCGAGAGGTTGAAATAATGATCCAAGAGGTGACATCTTATAAGCCAGACCACACACCGAAAATGCTACTTCTCAAAGCTTTTCCGGACCATATACCTAAAGTTACGCGTAAATTAATCTTTTTATTATTATCTATAGTCTCAATCTTTATAGCGAGAAATTGGAAGACTACAAGCTTACCTACAATAGATGAAATCAAAACATTAATGTCTCTGACTATAGATTATGAGCTTATCATGTGGGATCAGACTAAAATTGGGAAGTTAAGTCTAAAAGTAGCTAATTGTTGGAAAATGTATATACAAAGACAATAATGAAATAAGTTTGATAGATATGTGGAGTATATATTCAGTACAGGATATGATAAATTAAACTTATTTTTTCTATGGTTACTATCAGAAATATAATTTAGAATCCAACCCAGTAGAAATAAACGAATCGGCCCAGCCCTTCAGGATTGAGCCTCTGCAGTATAAGAGAGATGTGGTATATTACATACGTTGAGGGTATATGAGGTGTTAAAATTGAGTCTTTTTATTTATCCTGGTTAAGTGTGAACATAATTTAAGGCATATACAATAAGCAGGACATTTAATTTAATTTAATACTTAATTTAACTTAATGTATTTTAACAACATTAAGCAGCTAAACTGAATATAAGCCTCTATTGTCAGTTTAATCTAAACATATGAAGACCGGAGTAGAGAGACATTTTTTTCATTATTTTTTTATTTTTTTTTATTTTTTTTTATTTTTTTTTTAATTTTATTTATTTATTTATTTTTTTATTTTTCCTTCTTTTCTTTTTGTAACGGTTAAATTTCCCTGAGGTGAATTTTATAGTGGACACACCAGTATTTATCAGGGAAAATAAAACAAAACAAATGCGGTCAGGACGTATACATTATGAATTTTATTTAAATGAAGTATGAGTATAACATAACATTGTACGATGAGTATATGATGAAATAATGTAACTCTACCGACTGTACCCCAAACCCTTTTTTTTTTCTGTATCCCCTTGTTTTTTGTTCATTTTCCTTTACTGGAAATAATTTGGAAAATAAAGAAAAATGTAAATTGCAAAAAAAAAAGAACGGCACTAGAGATCGTGTACACCTGGGGTAAGCTAATTTATAATAATTATTTCCCTTATATATATGTTGTCTTCTTATGTAAGGTTAATGTTCCTGATGAAAGTACCAGACGAGGACTGAAACGTTGAGCTGCCATTTTTAATATGTATTAATAAAATCTACAACTTTTAATCTTCAAGAAAACTATGAGTGCTGGTCATCTTCACTATCTGGATATATATATATATATATATATATATATATATAGCATCAGCATCAGATGCCTAAATAAACTAGCAAATTCAGATGGAATGCCACAGGGGACCGAGCAGGTAAGCAGGCTGAAAGCCAGACACAAATCATCCAGTAATCATACAGTAATCTTTCCAGAGACACCAAAAACTGTCTAGCTCATAAGGTGGTTACTCAACGTCATCTTATCTTATGGGGGTTGCCTTTATAAAAAGAACTAAATCTCTTCCCAAATTCAGTTGACTCATACTCTTCAGACATTGATAGACGAAAATCGAAAACCCTTCCGTTCACAGGACAAATTGCCTCCTAACTCAAAACATTCTGTCTTCATCCAACAGAGAGATGTTTATGATAAAAATCAAACAAGCTTACTACTCCCAAGGCAATAGAGTCTGCAACCTATTAGCACCAAACTTAAAGTTTAATCCACTGTTCCATTTCTATATGATTAAGCTAGAGTTATAATCTCTAACCCAGCAAAGATAGTACGTCTTTTAGCTGAGTTTTATGGACAGTAATAATTAGCAGTTAGCAATAATAATAAGCTATCAATAGCTTGTTACAGGAGGTTATCTTTCCCTCTATCTGCCCATCTCAAACTTTAGAACTAGAATGCCCCCTTCTCAAATGAAAAAGCCCTTGCAGCTATAAGGCCTCTACCCAGCAACAAATCTCCAGACTAAACCAAGTCCTTTAATACCACACATAGTCTCTGCAGAGCAGGCAGTATTTGTACATCAAAGTCAAGTCTCTGATAATATTAAACCAAGTCCTTTAATACCACACGTAGTCTCTGCAGAGCAGGCAGTATTTGTACATCAAAGTCAAGTCTCTGATAATATTAGGTTCTTATCTGCCGTCACATTCTATGTTTGTATGTTTCTAACATATAAAGTGTTTTGAGGTGTTTGACTAGGTGACTCATTTTGTCTCTCTCCTTGAGTATTCAGTAACTCAGAAGTAACTCGGAACTGGGTAGCCACTATTATTCTTTCTTTAGGAATGATGGGGGACACTTCAACTTCGGTGGGTGTCATGGGTTCGAATTGACGTGACAAAGTATCTGCTTTAGTATTCTTAGTACCTAGTATATAGGTTAAGACAAAATTAAAACAAGAAAAGAACAAGGACCAACGGGCCTGTCTAGCAGTTAATCTCTTGCTCTCCCCTATATATGATAAATTATTATGATCAGTAGGAATGGTAATAGGAGCGAGAGAATCTTCAAGCATATGGCGCCATTCTTTTAGGGCTAGTACAATGGCTTCCAATTCTTTATCCCCGATTTCATAAGTTCTTTCTGTATTGGACAACTTTGTAGAAAAGAAACCACACGGATGAAGAGGTTGGTCTGGAGCCTTTCTTTGAGACAGTATAGCTCCTATACCTGAGTCAGAAGCGTCCACCTCCAAAAGAAATGGAAGAGAAGGGTCTGCATGAATTAGAATGGGGGCTGAAGCAAATGCTTCCTTGAGGGAATGAAAGGCAGCCAATGCTACTGGGGTCCATACTTGATTAGCCTTTCCTTTCTTAGTCATGTTAGTAATAGGGAAAATGAAAGAAGAAAATCCCTTGATGAATCTCCTATAATAATTGGAGAATCCTATGAATCTCTGGATAGCCTTTAACCCATTAGGAATAGGCCAATCTTTAATGGCCTTCATTTTCTGTGGATCCATTTGGAACCCTGATTCTGATATAACATAACCCAGGAAATTTACATTTTCTTGATTAAAAAGACATTTCTCTAGTTTGCAGAATAAAACATTCCTTAACAATGTTTGGAGTACCTTTCTCACATGTTTGTGGTGTTCATCTATACAAATGTGGTATATCAAAATATCATCTAGATATACTATGACAAACTCATGTAGATACTCTCTTAAGATGTCATTTATGGGATCTTGAAAGACGGCTTGAGCATTGCATAAACTGAATGGCATCACTGTGTATTCATAGTGGACATACCTAGTGTTAAAGGCCGTCTTCCATTCATCTCCTTGTTTGATTCTCACTAAATTATATGCCTCTTGCAAATCTAATTTAGTAAAAATCCTAGAACCTTTGAGTCTATCATAAAGTTCTCTAATAAGGGGTATAGGATACATATTATGGATGGTTTTCTTATTGAACCCCCGATAATCGATGCATGGTCTAAGATCCCCTTCCTTTTTAGACACGAAAAAGAACCCAGCCCCAGGAGGCGAAGAACACATATGATTAAAACCTTTAGATTTTCTTTTATGACTATAACATGGATGCTGTCCAGGAAGTAGGAGGGTCTGGGAGGGAGGGTCTGCTGGAGATTGGCCGGGACGTGTCAGCTGACCGGAGTTCGCCGCGAACAGCTTGTGGCTGAAGAAGAAGTTCGCGGACGGTTCACGACATCTCTACACGGGACTTCTCGAATCTGGCCCCCGTCCACAATCCACCTACTTGACTAATATCATCCGTATTGATTATCTCAGTCAATCAATGTTTCCCATAGATAACATTTTTAGTTAAAATTCGCATTTTTCTCCTACTATCAATTACAAGAAATTATTTGTTTGCAAATATGGTGAATGGTAAAAACATTAAGAATTAGACAGCTGTTTAGGGCCGAGGTGTTAGACAGCAGCCATGGAACCAAACATTTGCTAGGTCCCATTTCCCATTAACCATTCCTATGTGAAGAATGAAGGGAAGGGGTGCTGATAACCTACCTAGAGTTTAATCTTTCTTTGAAATTAAAAAGAAATAAAAAGATGATGCAAATATGGATTATTTTGGAATACGGCAGAAAAGGTGGGAAACGAGAAAATATTTAACAAGTTTAGAAATGTTTTTTAACATAAGAAATTGATGTATGTGCACAGTCGATAAATGGAAGTAAACACAGTCAAACAAAATTATACAGAAATAAAAAAAGGCAACACTAACTCAGAACCATTTCCATACAGAATATCACACCACTTTGCTTTCAATTCTGGAACATGTTTTAAATGCTAAGAACATGTATCTTCTTTGTTAAAGTAATTCCGTACCAAAACAGCAAGTGCTTTTACGGTAGAGGCATTTGACTGAGGAGGGTTAATTAAATCACACGAGTTTTAGACACTATAAAATGTCTACTGTAACCTTCAGATTGTAATACATTGAAGAGAACACATTCCTGCAAGATGCTAGATGGCTCTATGCTGTCAGATGAAGCTGTCACACATTTTTTTGCGGCAGAGAAATATCTTAGTAACAAGCTGCTGCCAGACTAGGATGGATACCAAGAAAGCTGGTAAAATAAAACATGTTCCGATTATAAAATAAAAGTATAAAATATAAGTATAACATATAAATGACAAGTTACTGGCAAGCGCTTTTGTTTTCGGCAAATATGGTGGGTCATAATTGAGTCTAATTTGTATTGATAACTAATAGTGGATAAACAGATGTTACAGAATTTCAACCACATTTTTCATATGTTTACTTCTAATAATATCTTAGTAACATCTCATTACTTCTAACAGGGGAATGGTTCTTTGTACTCTACAGGTAGATTATTATTGATTATTACTGCTCACGTTCATTAACATGGATACATATGCAGCGAAAGGATGTTCTTTTAATATTTCTTGCTCATCTGGCTTCTTCAGTTATTTCACGTTTTGCATTTTTTCATATTTGCTATTTGCCATATGGTCCTTTTGACTGGAAAATCATCATTGCATTAGTAGATCTACAACATATGTAGGGGTATTTTTAGGCCTCCCTAAATAATAATCTCTTCTTAGTAACTTGCGGCTCTAGATCGGACCCTTTAAGACTTGTGACATTAAGAATTGTGTGTCATGGTTTTATGTTCAGGAATGATGGAATTGTAAGCCATCCCTGGTTCTGGACCTACCCTTATGATGGATAGAACCTCAGACAACAGAGAAAGAAAACCAAAGGATCTATGTATATCTAGTCCATTGTCATTTAAGTGGCACAGTCCTGTGCACTCATTGATATATATATATATATATATATACACATATATAATAAATGTTTTTGGAAATTGTTACCATCTGTTCAATAGACCTACCACTGAGATGAACATAGGAGCACATGAGCTATATGTGTCAACAACATATGAGCATAGATGTCCCAGAAAGTGAAGCAAAAATATAAATTAATATAAAATTAATTTTATATATATATATATATATATATATATATATATGGAAGGCTGGGCCTGAAGTTGTGGGAGGGGCCTGGTTTCCCTTCTTAAGGAGCACCAGTCCCCTCCTCACTACCGTCTTAGGTCTGGCGATTTGAATCACTTCCAGTCCGTGCAAACCGCCATTTACTTACCTTTCATCTCATGGGAACGTGTACCTGGTTTGCAATCCCTGGTCATCTGTCTCGTTGCTTCCTGACCCACCAGAGCCTCATCCAGGATCGGCCTGGATACCGGCATATCCACCCCTAGTCCACTCCCAGAACTTCTGTTCCCGCGGCAATCACGTCGCGACCCTGTTCATAATAACCGTAAGTCACTAGTCGCAGGAGCACAGCGTCATCCTGGGATGGCCCTATACTTCCTCCCATTTCATACTTCTATGTTCGGTTTAACGTCGGGTCTTTCGTGGCCATACGAACGGTCAGGTTACATACTGCCAGGACCATGCACACGAATGTTCCAGTTCGACATATGAATTAATAACAATTCTACGGTAATTCCTGCACTGCATGTTGCATAGGTTTCATGGTTTAAATCTTTTGGTGATATTCTCAACCTCATTAGCCATCACTAGGGCCGTTTGTATAGGCTTCAACCTAACGGTCAATGATAGCATTAATACACACGATTTTCATACGAAAGGTTGTTTCTCTATAGTGTTTAGACAGTGATAATGTACAGATAGAGTTAAGTTTTGTCACCATGTTAAATCGGTTAAAGTCATACAACACTGTACTGATTACCTGTGCTTAGGACTCATAATAAACCTGCAATTATGTTTCCTTTTCTAGGTATTTCTATTGTACTACTCAAGTTGATCCAGGTCTCTTTTGTTCATATTAAAGGTACGGTTATCTCCCTACCTTACTTGATTTACTCTCTGGGGGGATCTTAGGTGGGTGTTACAGGTATGCAATCAATCATGTAGATATATTTTATGTTTCCGTCCCACGAAGCGTTCAGCATTTGAGCAACATCACTCTTATCTATGCGATTCACCATTTCCCATAGGTTAGTGGTTACTGTTACTCTGGCCCACATACAGTCTCATTAGTCTTCCAGTAATTATGTAATATTTTCTACATTACGAGGTAATGTACTAGGCCATTCAAGTCTTCCGCCAAGTCCTTTAGTGCCTGTTAAACCTTTGCTCAAGTGATATACCAGTAGGTATCTTTATAGTAATAATATATATAGGGTACAATCTATGACTACCACCGTTCTTTCTCTGCAAGGGTGTCTGCATCACTGGCACAGTTCAACTACCAGACAGACTGGAGCATCCTGGATACGGAACTGTTTTGCAGACACTTTGCGAGCCTCAAAACCTCAGCTTGTTCTATCTGCTCATCTGCTTCCCACACAGCAAACTTATGCCCAAACACCCCAGTAGTGAATGCCTTCTACCCTAATCCCATCCCGACTATGACATTTAGTCAAGACAAGGTTCACAGAGATGATTCATCATTGACCTCTCTGCTCCTCACGCTACAACAACAGCTAGTCTTAACTCGCTAATTTCATCCAATGGATTTTCGCTACAATACGCTACACTCGACAACGTTATAGAGGACATCCTGTCAGCAGGAGTGTGAACCTGCCTTAGGAAGACAGATATAGTCAACGCTTTCAAACTCCTCCCTATTCACCCTTCCCTGTGGCATCTACATGGTGTTAAGTGGCGTCTCACGTAACCGAACGTCTCACGTTCGGTTCAAAAAGAAGTCCAAGGATCTTTGATATGTTCGCTGAGACGTTGTGTTGGATTCCGCTTAACATCTGTAGATGCCCTAGAGTCATTCACTACCTTGATGACTTTCTGACTGTAGAAATCAACTTATTTCAACCCAGTAGCCTCCACGCTATTATACAATTGTTTGAATGCTTGGGCGTCCCTGTGTCACCAATTAAAACAAAAGGCCACAACACTATCATTCATTTTATGGGGATATCGCTGGACTTGGTTCTTATGCAAGCCACCCTCCCCTCAGAAAAGATTGCATCCTGTCGTGTATTGACCAGTATATCAAAGCAGGTTCTTGCAATAGGAAGGAACTCCAATCATTATTGGGTTCCCTCAATTTTGCAATGGAAATTATACCACAGGGGTGTGCATTTATATCAAGATTACTTTGTCTTTTCCCACAATTCCTGTCGGATTTCTCCTGCATTGCGCTAGATCGGCATGCCACTGCTGACTTACACATGTGTAGGGAATTCCTATGTAATTGGAATGGGAAAGGTATATTTATCCTGGTTCTAACTGACAAATCCTTTTTAGTCTGGACAGATGCCACCACCACATCTGGTTTTGCTGCTATATTCGGTGACATGTGGATGTGGGGTAACTGGACAGATTACATTAAGGATGTCCAGGAGTTCACTACCACCCCAGCCTTGTTTGAACTTTATCCGATAGTGCCTGCCGCAGTCATATGGGGCACATGCTGGTCAGGTAATACGGTACATTGTTTTTCTGACAACATGACAATGTGCCATATTGTTAACAAAGGACACTCTTCATCCCTGACCATCATGCGTTTCATGAGGAAGTTGACATGGCTGGTAGGTAAGCATGAATTTTTCCTGACATGTATATATAGTCCGGGGGTCCTGAATATCGCAGCTGATCATTTGTCTCAATCTCGATTTCAGAAGTTCTGGACAGCATTACCAACAGCAGACTTAGTAGCCACTCCAGCTCCACAGTGACAGGACATGGTTATGTATTAGATAATTTACTTGCTCATGGGCGTCACCTCTCACACCTAGGTCTTTCTGCAAACACACGGAACTCCTATGATATGGTTTTTCAAATTTTCAATAGATTTTTGCTGGAGTTTCACATCACTGACAAGTTCTCCATGGGAACATTGGTAGTGTTCATCTCTTTCTGCACCTAAAGCTATCCTTCAACACCATTAAATTATACATTACCAGGACACCACATACTCACCACATGGCCTGATAAACAACGTTTCCTGTCATCCTATCAGGTTAAAGCCATATTAAAACGTATAAAAGACTCCTCACTTATATCTATATCTTCTAGACTACCCCTCCACGATCACATGTTCCAATCACTTTCAGATCTCCTGGATGCATCGCCATGCGAGACCCAGAAAAAACACGTGATTAAAATGGCTCTCTCACTAACCTCAGTGGAGAATGTGAGCCCATACACCATCAACAATATGATGTCTATACTACCATGCCTCTCTACTAAGCAGGACTTCATTCAGATGCTGCAGAAGGTAGTAAATACCATCAAAGAGGATTTAGAGGTGAGGAGTGATAGGGGAGAGCTCGAAGCATAAGTGATAGATTTATAACAGGAGAGAGAGAACACTCTGACAGAGGTAACTAGAGGTAACAGAGGACATTCGATATAGCTCCTAGTACACCCCCTTGAGAGGAGATTTAATTCTATACACTTGGCATTTTAATAAGCTATAGATAGGCATCACTATAGCTATCCAAATAAAATGTATCCAGTCACATATATATATACAGATATATATATATATATATATATATATATGTTTTTGTTGTTATTATATTGTTTTATATGAACTAATATCAATGACTCTATACATAGGTCAACAAATTTAAGCTGACACTTTCTACAATGTATTACTATGAACTTAATTAACCGTGGAACATGTTAAAACTACTTTATGCATGTTACTGCCATTTGTAATGTGATAAAAATAAAATAAATTAAAGAGAAAAAAAGATTGTTATACTAAAGATATCCAATGATTGTTCTCTGAAAATTGATGGCAAAAGCCTTAGGAAAGGCATTTTTTTAAGTAATTTAAGATCTGATGGTTGAAGAAAAGCCTGAAGTAAAACACATTAAGCAGCATATGGGAATCCATAAGCCAACAAAAAAGGAAACACATCAGTAATTAAGTTTCTTGGGGAAAAAAACAACAACACACTTTAACAAATTCAACTTGATAGCATTGTTTTGCTTTATTATAACTGATCATTAGTACATATTTTCAATTGTGAGATTGACTGGATGTTTCATAAACCAGTATATAATCTCAGCCATTTGGAACACACTGAACCCATGTCTCAACACAGCTTGATGAACTAACACTCCTATCAACTACTGACATATTTTTGTTTTAATATATATCAACTTTACATTGGAAACACGAAGCAAAGTCATGGAACTACAGTAGCAAAACTTGGCATAAAGAACTGAAAGTACCTTAAAATTGGCAGTAATATACAAAAAAAAAATGGTAAAGCAACAAATATATAGTGCTAACTTCACAGACAGTAGCAATACTTAAATATATTTTCTTTGTTATTTATTTTGAATAAACAAATAATGAAAGGTCCTGTTATACTAACCTGCCTACTTGTTTGACTTGATGTCTTCCATTATAATTTTGTTCAAGATGAATAAAAAAATATATTTTTATTAAACTCTTCTGTTTAGGAAAGGGGACACAATAGTCACCAGAACACCTACAGCTTAATGCATTTGTTCTGGTGAATATATCCATTCCCTTCAGGCTTTTTCAGTAAACCTTTTCAGAGAAAATACAATGTTTACATTACAGTGGCAACTCCTCAGTTGGCTACTAGAGGTGATTCCTGGGGCAGTGGTGCACAGTGTGACTGGCATTCAGTGTCTCTACACTCTGCATGGAGACACTGAACTTTCTTCATAGAGATGTATTGATTCAATGCATCTTTATGAGGAGATGCTGATTGGCCAGGGTGGTGTTTGGCCACCTTCTGCCTTCTGCCCGCCTTCTTGGTAAAGCTCATCAGAATTGACAATATGAACCAGATCATCACTTCTGATTATGTCAGCCAAGGAGGCAGTTTAGGCCTGTGGCTCTGTAGCCAGCACCAGCAGACTGGAATAAAGGCAAGATTTTGCTATATTTAGGGTGCAAGGGGAAGACATGGATTTTAGATAGCGTTTTTAACACCATAGGGTCAGAAATATGTTTGTGTTCCTGACCCTATAGTCTTCCTTTAATCTTTTTGCCATTCCTCTAGTGGGGTCCAGTTACTTGCTGTGTCAGTTTGCTTTCTGGGGGAAGAGAACTGACACTTAGATGACTCAGATTATGAGCTATGGACTCTCATTTTTGCAAGTTAGCAATTTTATTTGTATTTCCTTTTGGAAGTCTTAAGTAATTTAACACTATATATTTGTTTAAGAACAGAACTTTGACTCCTTGGGAGTGAGTGTATGTACAAGGCAAAACATTATAGAGCTTGATTGCATTTCCTCGTACAGGTTTAGGCAACCTTTAAAACACTCCAGATGTTGTGGCCTACATGTCCTCTGATGCTTTGCTAGTAATATAGCTGTAAGACATTGTGGGAGATATAGTCCACAACATCTGGAGGGCCAAAGTTGCCTAATCCTGGTCATGGATATGCCAGTGAATGCAGATACTTAACAGTATAATGAAAACTCTTCAGGAAATTGCACATAAATAAATACATTTTAGATATTTAAATCTGAAAAATGCCTAACTTATTTGTAAAATATTGTGACTAGGTCACTTCCTGTGATCATATTGTGTTACACCTATCACCTGCTTTTAAAGATCCCAAAATGTGCCATAACCTAATTTTATATAAAGAAATCAAATGATTTTTCACATTAAATAAACTAGATCATAGTCTACACTGTGGTATCTAATCACCAGCTACAATTTATATACTTCTAAGGATAAATGTTATTGAGTGCCTTTGAGTAAAGGGTTGGTAAAATATAATATATACCAATGGGGAAAGGATGTTTAAATGGTGTTTAGTGTAGTCAATGAAGTGTCCATACGTTTAATATTAAACAAACAAAACAAAAAGCAGGTTACGTTACCATACAGAGTCTTGCCAATAGACACAATAATTACATAAATGTATTATTTACCTTAATTATTATTTAATTTACTTGTTAATTGCACTTTGGTATCTAAAATAAGTCAATGTTACTAAAATATAGACAACATTGTTGAGCAATGGCCAAATGTCCTCTGAGTCATTGTTGTTGAACTATAAATGTTCTTGAACCATTGTTGATGAGACATAGTCAGTGCCGATGAACCATAAGTGAAGTAGTTGAATCATATAGAAAGTCATTGAACCACCACCAAAATTGATGAACCCTGGCCAACGTCTTTGCATCATAGTTTAACCAGAGTGAAAGCCTTTGAACCATAACCAATTGTGTTGTTGAGCTGTAATAGATTTTCCCGAACTATCATCCATCAACAAACCAAAAGTATAGTCACCCTGCTATACATAATCTGTTGATTACATTTTTACTAGGTGAATGACAGATCTGTAAAGAACAGCGATATTTCAAATAGATAAGCATGCGATGTTAAACTTTTGAACAACTATGTATATATGAAGCTGAACACTAAAGAAAACATTGTATGGAAATAATAATCAACATGAGATAACACTATTATTAACAATTTGCAGAAATCTATTGCAGGGTTCTCCTCGTGTGTTATTCAGTCAAAGTCAAATGCATTTGTTTTGTTTTTTGCACTGTACAGAGCTGGGGAATATGTTGTTGTTTTATAAATATTAAGAGCAATAATTGAATATACAGTCAGGCTAAAGTAGTCAACTTCTTACGTAAGTAAGATTAGGTATAAATCAATATTATAAATATAATTTTCTTCATCGACCTGTACCCATGGTGACATTATCTTACCAATTTTTGAAAATTGTAATGAGGTATCATACACCAGCCTATTTAAATACCATGTAACATCTGTAATTAAGTTAGTGGCCACTCTGTTTACCTACAATTTACCTACAGTATAGTTAAAGGAACACTATAGGGTCAAGAACACAAACATGTTAAAATCACCATTTAGCCTCCCCTTGCTCCCCCCTAAATATGTTGAAATCATACCTTTATTCCAGTATGCTACTGCTGGCTTGGCTCCTGATCTTGACTGACATCATCAGAAGTGTTATTCAAAGCCAATCACAATTCTTTCCCATAGGAAAGCATTTGATTGGCTGAAACTGTCAAAGAGGCAGATCGGGGCAGAGCCAGCACAAGCCAAATACAGCCCTGGCCAATCAACATCTCCTCATAGAGATGAATTGAATCAATTTATCTCTATGAGGAAAGTTCAGTGTCTGCATGCAGAGGGTGGAGACACTGAATGTCAGTCACACTGCGCAGTACTGCCCCTGTAAGCACCTCTAGCAGCCATCTGAGAAATGGTCAGTGGGTTATCCCTAATCTGTAATGTAAACACTGCCTTTCCTCTGATAAAACAGTGTTTATTGCAAAATGTCTGAAAGGGATGCTTCTACTCACCAGAACAAATACAAGGAGCTTCAATTGTTCTTGTGACTATAGTGTCCCTTTAATAGGGATTCAATTTTATTTCCATTTTCTGATCAGTTGGCATTCAAATACTCCCTCGTTGAGCTGGCTTATTCCAATCTCTGGTATCAGTCCAACTCAAAAATGCCAGAAAAAGATTTAACTGAATATGATATCCACCCAATCTATCTCTGCCTTTGTGTTTTAGTTCCTAACCAGGTCTTTGTGACTTTGCTACCTCTCTTATAACAGCCACCGAGTTTCACATCAGTCACTTGTGTCACTAGTTTTATCAAACAAGGTCGTTGGTGTATTAGTCATCAGCATATACACACCAACAGCCAAAGTATAAGGGCTCACCCTGCAATTGATAAAGGCTTTTTTTTCAGTAGACATCAGCAGCAAAATCACTACTAGGCCCAAGTCTAAACTATGTAAAGGAGAATGATAGGCGCTCACTATAATATAAATTACAAGATAGCTGTGGGCTGTAGTAACCAATACAAGGATTCCAAAATAAGACAGGGATTGTTCTGTCCATGTGCATTACAGCTGAGCTCTAGATTAGCTCTAACAAATGTGAGTGATATCACATAAGATTATTTCACCACCTTTATCAACCATACTGTACTGCACTATTGTATTATTTTTTGCTTTTATCTTTGAGGTCAACTGTGTGTACAATTATCAAAAGAATTGTGTACGTATATATATATTTTTTCATCTATATTGTTTGGGGCGGGGTGTCCTCCTACCTTTTTCCAAGTCTAAGCTAGACACCTGCACACTGCAAACTCGGACATTTCACCTTAAGTCTAGCTAGGATTCATCAGTAGCATAAAATAATAAATTATGCTGCACAAGCCTGGCATCAAGAGCTTCAGATTGCCTTAATTTGAATTGTGAGCCTTATTATTTTTCTGTACTGTTGAAATTTGAATGCTGTTGAAATATTTATTTTCTTTTTCTTCTCTGACAAAACCTCCCAGCGATCTATAATACAAGTTATTTACTATTAATTACTCCTATTGTGCATGTCATTCTTCTGAACAGAAAGTAAGGCATCATTATGTGTTATATGATAAACACTGATATGAATCAAATTGAAAGTGAGTCTATGCAAGTTGTTTCAATCAGCACCAAGTGTTACTCCTTTATTTATCATTTTATAACTTATCAGATTATGAATAGAGTAATGTCATCTTCATCTTCAAGACAGGGTTTAATCTACAGAATATATGTCTCTAACACACTGAAACAATATGTATTTTTTTAAATTTTGGTAACTCGCTTATGTTGGATACAGTTAGAATATTCTATAATAAATTGTTCAGGCATTTTAAGGGTATTCGTGAAACTACGGTGGATTGAAATAAAGACTTGTATAGTTTAGATCAAAATGTATGGATTGAAAAATTATCTTAACCAGCATATTAGTCATTTTTTTGGGGCCAGTTCAATTATTCAATGAAACCATTAGAAATTGGCAAATCATTTTCCCACTCATCACAAGTTGCTGCTAGTTGAAAAGATCCTTACATGTTCTGTAAGAGTTCTGATGGGACTATGGTTTTAATAAATTATTGATGAGAAGTTGCTGATTACTAACTGGACACTACACGTAGGCTGGGTAGTTGAGAACAGAGATAAAATTAGTAAGTATAACTAATTGGGATCTTCATAGTAGCTTTCCTGGCGTACAAATAATCAATGTTTTTAGATAGTTCGGTCCTTCTTACTTGTATAATTTCTAGAAAAATTTACTCAGTATGAAATTTTTTAAACAGATAAAAAATATAAGAATGGGCTGGAAACCATTAAACTTTTTTTGATAACCTCATTAATTTGTCAGTATTGTGCGCACTATATTAAATTACTCTGAGAGTCTTTTTCAGCAAAGATTAAAAGTAACGTGTTTAGCACAGTTTACCACTTAAAAAAAAAAAAACTAAAATATTTATTTACTGGCAAGCAAGATCGGTAAATTTAATATTAGTGATTTGAATGAAGATTTCCAATAGTATTTTTGAAATAAAAATAAAAAACAACAATCTCGTCACCTAATGACACGCTACAAAATCTATATAATATGTGGTTACAATACAGGTATGCACATTGAAAATATTCCTTTAGTTGTGAGATTAGACATCATCATATCAGTTTCGGTTAGAGATAAATGATAATATAAATTTCAGCTTTTTTCGGTGGTAAGTACGTAATCACTTAACAGAAGTAGTGTACATCATTTTGGTTACATGAAATCAGTTTATCACTTTTTAAAGATCTCTCTGACATGTTCAACAATAAATCTACAAATCTTCAACTATGACACTTTTTCCCCCTGACAAAGTTGCACATCTAATCCCATAGGAGTGTATTTAGCTGAACTTGCAATCCTCCAGTTATCTGCTATTTTTTATGGGTCTAGGCTTTCAAATCATACTCTATCGATTTCTTCCTGTCTGATAAACTAACTTTTTTTTTTTGCCATAATGCACACATGAAATGGCTAACTCAACTATCTCAATAAATTAACAATCAAAATATAATGATTTATTATAACTGATAACAGTAATATAATTCTAATAGGACGTACAACTTAGCATAGTAAGTGCAACAAAGAACTACTGTAACAGTTTCTTATGTTTAAAATAAACTCTTTCCCCATCAGTTAATCTTGGGCTTTCGCTGCTCTTGTGTGACAAACTATTCATGTAGAAGTAAGCTCACATACGATGCTGTTTTTATGGAAGAATGAGCTGTATTTGGTTAATGTGTCTGATTCAGTGGGCGCGAGCACTGTTCCTTAAATATCAAGTGATCACTGCACGCTACAATTACCTGTCTATGTTTAGAAAGAGATACTGTTGAGTGATGAACGTTTACAAAAATCAAATTCAACTCTATATTTGAAATGAGTCCTCTTCTGACTTCTCTGGAAAAGCTGATTATATTAAATGGTTCCCGATGCAGAGCTTTAATATAAGTAGGAATTCTCAATGCTAAGTGTGCAACAAAACAATCTGTTTAATTAAATCAGATCATGTTTTTAAAGGATCTCAACACAAATTCTTAGAACACTTTGTGGCTTGACTGCAGATTTAACAAATAGCATTGTATAATCAAAACACCAATAGAGTAAAGTAAGTATATACATTGATCTCTACTTACCATTGGAATTTATTAATTTATCTTTAATTGTCTACAGTACTTGAAAACTGAAATGAAAACTGAGTATATATTAGTTGTGAAAATATCTACAAAAATAAAAAATAGATTCCCTATATTTTAATGTTAATAGAAGCCTTAAAGGGATACTGTAGGCATCAAAACAACTTTAGCTTAATAAAACAGTTTTGATGTATATGCCCCTGCAGTCTGACTGCTCAGATCTCTGTCATTTATGATTAAAATCACGTTTGTTTCTGCCTATGCAGTCATAGCCACACCTACCCTGGCTATGACCCACACAACCGTGTGATAAAATGGCTTTATTTTTAATCAGATGTTAACTTACTTAAGATGTTTTTTTAATCTCCTGCTCTGTAAATTGAACTTTAATCACACATAGGAGGATCCTTCAGGGTCTAGAAGGCTATTAACAGAGCAGGAAAAAAAAATGTAAGTTACCTGTAATCCAGCACCGGGACTGTCTCCTTTCTTTAACCGATGTGGCCTATTTGAGATCAGCAGTCAGAATGTTCTGTGTCTAATCCAGTGCATCTCATCCAGTGCATTGGTGACATATCATGCATGGCAATCGCCATGCTCTGCCAATCAAAGAAGTTTGTCTATGAGAAGCATTAGTGGCATCCTGCAATTATTATGCTGTACATGATTATTCCAAACATGAAGTCCTTCAAAAATTGAAAGATGTAAAGGATAGAGTCAATTGTCTAATAAATATCCCTAGCATGTGCACCATGCTAGGGATATTTATTAAGTGTATTAATATGTATTTTGCTAGTGTAAGCTATAATTTATATAATCTAAACATAGACAACTGTCTCAGCAGAAGACTCTGGCGAGAATCTCTAGCAGCCAGATGTTGATGGCCTACAACACCCAGAATTGTTAAATAGGAAAATAATTATGGGCGTTGTAGTTTTGCAACATTTGAGGGACCAGAGTTTAAGATGCCTGGATAATGCCTTTCTACACACTCAAAAATGGGAGAGAGTTTACAAAATTTTGGTTCCTTGCTTAAGCCTAATTGATAAACTGATTAGTAGAACGGGCAGTGACCTGCTCTGATTGCTGAAAAAATTTATAATTACTGATCACCCCTATTTAGCTGATTGCAAAATCAGCTCATCATTGTGGGTTTTTCTTTTAACCCCTTAAGGACCAAACTTCTGGAATAAAAGGGAATCATGACATGTCACACATGTCATGTGTCCTTAAGGGGTTAAAGTTTCTATTTACCGAACTTTAAATTCAAATAACCAGAAAGTCTTCAGTAATGCTAGAGACATTTAATAGCTACAAGTGAAATAGATATCCTGTTTTAATCGTGTCATCCCACTTGGCAGTATAATCTGAAGACGTTGTAAAGTCAATGTACCTGTCTGTTTTGCCAACAATTTTAACAAATAAAGTGTTTACATTCCTTGAAAATGTAGACGCAAGCATCATTGCAATAAGGAAAAAAAAAAAACAGCAAAGATTAAACAAGTTTATATTCCACATGCTTGCCCACTCATCATTCCCCATTGTCACATAATTGTTTGACATAACATGGGTCACATTTCAAAGACACCAGTCAAAGCCACAAACAAAGGACCAAAGGTCACCTTCTGAATCAATTAGAAAGGCATAGAGGTTCATTACATACCACTATTCATTAGTTTATGTAAAATATATGGAAATCTAATTTCCACAGCATATATTTGTTTATATTTCTGCTGCAACCACAGTGGTGAGGCATTTTACCTATGATACATGCTAAAACACAATGGCTTATATTAAAATTAAATAATAGTTTATCGCATGAGATTTTCCTATGTTATCGCCAATGTTAAATAATTATCAGTTAAAATTTAACGCATCTCATTTTCTGTAGAGAATATTTTGGGAGATATCTTGCACTACTCAATAGCTGGTGTTAAGGGTAATCACATTAATTTATGTATTAAATGATCTGTCTCATAGATCTCTGGCTGCCTCCATGAATATTTTAAGGATGTCCGGTCCTCTAGTATTAAGAAAACCTACTATAGGGTCCTCTCTTTCCACCAAGTAGTACAGGAGGGCCATGGTACAGTTAAAAAAAATAGGACAATCAGTAATGTCATAAGGGGTACACCTGTCCAGAAAAAAAGTTTTCCATTTCAGCTTGCCTTGCCTGTACACCTGGTCAACTAGTGGCCACATTGGTCAAACCCACTTAGGGTTACCCGTAGCCGGAGCACTAATGATGCACTTGTGATCTTCTTTCTCCAAAAGTGGGATGGCAAAACAGGATCGAAACATTGGACCAGTCCTGCCAAATGTAAGATGGTTAGGAGGTATGGGGACACATAAAACAAAATAAAACCTGTCAGTCAATAAGGCTAGTGTTTAGTTGCTTAATCCCACCAGTGTCACATCAGGTGATGAGAAAAGGATGATACAGTCATCTTGACTCCATTTTTTATTATCGCAATTTTTTTTTTGTTTAAATTTAAAGGGAAATTTTATTGTCAAACACATCAGACTTTGTAGAAGTCTTCATGAAGTCAGATTTACAAACAATGAATGAGCCCAAGGTATCTGAGCAAAATAGCTCATAAAGCCATAAAATCTATTTATCGTTATGTCACTTCTAATAGAATTGTTACTATAGTGTCTTAATTTAGTAAGTCAACCTGAAACTGGTCAGATAAATAATAAATTATGTAATCGTCAAACTATTATACATCAAGTCTGAGCCTGTTTTATAGAGTGAGCATTTACCTTTAACAATCACGGGGGATCTACCTGCGGCTAAAACAATAGTTTTCTGTTTATTTGTGTTTATAAAAGCAGTACCACTGTGAAAACACATGCGAGGCGCAGAAGCATTTCATTTTATGTGCATGCTTCTTTCTCCCTCTGTCCCTTTCTGCCAATCTGTATAAATCAAAACCTGTGCCAAATAGAAGCATTATTATATATGCAGCAGAATCTGTCACTTTGTTAAAAACAGGTAATTTCTCATTCTTAATAACTGAATGTAAAGACTCAAAGCTTGCACCTATGATCTGCTGAGTACAACTCCCATCACTTGCGGATTAAAGTCTGCCTGGTACACCATTCTTGCAATCATTAATCCCCATTCCATTTTAGCTTGTCTGTCAGATTTCAGTCTTGTAATGCCCCATTCTATACAACAATTTTATCTTTATATATTGATATCTAAGATATGAAAGGGACATTATAGGCACCAAAATAACATAGCTTAATGAAGCAGTTTTGGTGGGTAGATCATGTCCCTTCCGTCTCACTGCTCAATTCTCTGCCGTTTAGGAGTTAAATCACTTTGTTTAAACAGTCCTAGTCACACCTTCCTGCATGTGACAGCACAAACACTTCCTGTAAATAGAGATCTAATGTATAAAGCTCCTTTATTGTACATTATGTTTAATTTAGAATCACGTATCTCCTGATATTTTAGCCAAGACCTTGCAGGAGCCTAGTGTGTGATTAAAGTTCAATTTACAGAGCAGGAGATAAAACCAAGTTAACATCTGAAAATGAAAAAATATTTTTCATGCAGACTGTGTTAATCACAGCCAGGGGAGGTGTGGCTAGGATTGTATAGACAGAAACAAAAGTCCTAAATACTCCTAAATATCAAAGAATTGAGCAGTGAGACTACAGGGACATGATCTGTACACCAAGACTGTTTTATTATACAAAAGCTGTATTGTTGCCTATAGTATATCATTCAGGTAAACAAATCAAGTATAATTAATTACATTTAAGTTTGAAAAAGCGAAATCTGTCTTTCTTATAGCCATATTACACGTATTTAGTGTATTTTATTTATTAGTGTGTAGCTTTTGTTTAGTGTACAGTATGAGTTTAGTGTAAAGGCTATTTTTAATTTATGCAATATAGTTTGTCTAAAAAAAATACTTTAATAAATAAATCTCATTTTAGTATATCAGTCGGTTGTTCATTTTTTTAGTCTTGTCTCACGCACATTAAAATAGGATGTATTAATGTTAGAATAACTCAGATTTCCTCTTTTTATGCAATGTAGTCTAATGCTCTGCTACTGGTATAAAACCTGTTTCTATGTTATTACATGGAATATATTACAAAATGTGGCGGTTTGCAGAATAGATAAATATGCAATGTTTTGCACTCAGAGTTTAATTTAAAAGTGCTGACCCTATACATATTTCTGTATAATAAGTAGATGTATATTACAATTCATCAGGTGCATTCATCCTTGCACTTTCTTTATGATGCACACTTGGAGCGTATGAATGATGAGTTTTTTAACCAAACTACAGAATATATAAAGCGTGGTTTCAACATTGTGTTAATTTCAGTATTCAAAGATTCATGAATATCTCTCTTCCTGCATATATAGCAGTCTTTAAGAATCCAATATTACATACATAGACAGCCAAATAGATCCTATAGAAACAATAGTAAAAATGGAGAGATGGAGCGATAGAGAGAGAAAGAGGGGAGAGAATGAAGTCCAAACAAAAAACAAATGCTGAATAGCGCCATTAGAGAATTAGATCTTAAGAAGAAGTTAAAACATTACATTGGTGGATTGATTTTGAAAAATCCAGATTGAATCGAGTTAGGTCAAATAAAAAGGTAACGTAATAAAAGATAATGCTAATTTGGACAATGATATGATGTGTTTCGACATGTGTTTGAGGACCATAAATTTGAATCAGGTTGTTTTATACATGAGCAAAATATGATTGGATGGCTATTTTGTTAATGTTTTGGTAACCCTCTGGTGATTACATTCACTGTATAGGATGTCATAAAGGTCATGGGTCGTATTACCTGTTCAACTTAAAAGAGTAAAATGGGAGCTGGGTAATCAGTGTGTACAGATCGCTTCCCTCCCTATGTTTGTTCCCTTCATTAATAATAAATAAAAAAGGGAGCAGGGGAAAGTGGCTGGTCTTGTAACTATATCACCAGATTTCTAAGAGGGCTACTAGCTAAAGTGTTAATTCAAAGTGAATTTCAATTTAAGGTTCCTGTAGATGAACTGTAAGCATAGCTGAGTTAAAGAATGTTTACAGTTTGGCTGTTTTGACCTTAAATTTGAAATTCCCTTTGAATTCTCACTTTATTGAATAACTGTAAATCTAATGGATTTTGGTTTCTGGCTTAGTTGCTCTCCGGTGACCTCCACTCTTATGATGCTGACTTCATTCTAATACGCCCTACCCAAGCTGTCATCTATTGTCCAAAGCTGTTGGGAATATTATATCAATGTGAGCACAAATAGATGTACCCTATATGGGGAAAAGAAAGAATAAAAAAGAGAAGAAAGGTTTAAGTCTAAAACATAGTCATGTTCAATTTATATGAAAACGAGTGACCCAAAAGTCAATGAAAATCAGCTTGCTCTATATGGTGATGGTCTCTCCTGCTCTCATTAATAAATATACTGATTCAGTGTAGTTGGCAATTTTAGCTGCATGTTTTTTTCTTTGAGCTCGTAACAAATATTACCATCTTTTTACATTAAAAAAAGAATAGCTATTGTTCTTCAACTAAAATTTAATTGAAAGTGAAGTCAACTATACACGTTTTGACATTAAATACCATGTCTTTTGCAATTTTAATTATTTAAACCTTTAATCAACACAAACCTGAACTATGCAATACAAAAGAAGCAATTAAATCCACCCACCATACCACTAATTCAGTAGAGCAAATTACAATCGGTGTAGTATCAGATACTTAAAAAAAAAAAAAAAATGAATATTAGTGCTTAAAATAAAACAGTTGTTTTGTATCATAAACATGTCAATTATCCTTCACAGGTTTTAAAAAATACATATTTATTTATTGATTTGTTAATCATTTTACATTTATTACACTAGTGCGTTGGTGGCGATCTGATGCGAATCATGGAGGTTCTGCGTGATGGGTACTCTTGGATGGGTTTTTGCAACTCAAGCAGAATGAGGAGGACACAAGCTTAAATGTAATTGGAGTTTTACAAAATGTTTTGGTTTACAGCGGAACTGTTATATGATTAAGAAGGTAATACAACATGGCATCAATTTACATATTTCATATTTTTTACATATCTTGTTAAGGAATGTTTTTAATAGATGTAGTATAGACAAAATGATCACAAACTATCAAATACTTCCTCTCCACTGAGAACTAGACGTGCAGATTATTTTTTGGCCGAATTGCAATTTGCCAGAAATTTAGGCCATTAGAATACTGTAACTCTTAAGCACCATATGTACCAAACAGACAACTTGCGCAATGGACAAGCATGTTTGTTTGATTTGTGATTTGGAGTACTGTTTGTAGCAAGTAAGTAAATAAAGAAAACAATAAATAAATCAATACTGGGACACCAGTGAGGGAGCCCTGGTTAGAGGAAATTGGCTGTAATATCTATGAAGTAATAACTGTAATTAAGGGAAGCACTAGGAGATATTGCATACGGACAATGGCTGCTGTAGTCTTATAAAAAATGCTACTAGAGACACCACTACGCTAGTTCCCTACAATCTCCAATAGGAGTGTGATCCGCAGGTGTGATTGACATAAGGAGACCGTGTTGAGTGTTAGCCTTAGCACAGAACACCCATGAAGGTGTTAACAGGAGATTGTAGGGAACTAGCGTAGTGGTGTTTCTAGTAGCATTTTTTATAAGACTACAGCAGCCATTGTCCGTATGCCATATCTCCTAGTGCTTCTCTTTCACTCATAAGGCACTGATTTACAGTTATTACTTGATAGATATTACAGCCAGGTTCCTCTAACCAGGGCTCCCTCTCTGGTGTCCCAGTATTGATTTATTTATTGTTTTCTTTATTTACTTATGATCCCTATCTACTAACAAATAGGACATCCTTATTGCTTTGCGAATCCACCTTAGATGGAGCCAAGGAATCATATCTGAACTCATTATCCCCCTGTCGATTATCTTTTAAGGGCTTTTCATTGCATTTCCCAAGTATTCATATTGCTATGAATTGCCATTTAGCTGCACTGATACAGCGTTACAGGGGAATATAGTATTTAGGAGCACCATCATTTGGGTATACTGACACTATTGTATCCTTCTTGTAATAGAAGTCAAATAAGGTTTCAGTGTATCATTGTTGTCAAAAGGATACATAGTTGTACAGTACTAAAGAAGCTAGTGTGCCTCTTCCTTGCATTTTTTACCTTTTTCTCCAAATAAGCTCATAGGTATTTTTTGTAAGAACGGCGTATTTTGTTATATCTATACCAGCTATTGGGAGCTACCCCTAGAGGGTAGTTTTACCATTATAGTTTTACTTTTGTGTTCTTCTTTTAAGCAGGATCCTCAGCAACCTATTGTTCCTGTAACATTGTTAAATTTCCCCCATTGTAACACTGCAAAGTGCTGCAAAATGTTTTGGCGCTATATAAATGATGCTAATAATATGCACTACGACAATAATAATGGACACCCAAACTTCTTAAAAATCTTCCAAGTCCAAGTGAAGATTACCAAAAACTTGTGTGTCATCTTCTTAAAATAATAAATACAATTTAGGTAAGCTGTTGAAAAACATCTGTTTTATGTGAAATGCATTCAGAAGATTTTTGGCTTTGCGTTCCTTTTTTCTCCCCCTTTTGCATATTTTGTATATATAAAAGGTACACTTTGATTGTGTGCCTGCAACAATGTTTTTTTTTTTTTTTTTTTTGCCATAGACATGTTTTGAATCTTAGCACTTTAAATACAAGGCACTTTTCATGGAAAAAAACTTTGGGAGTCGTGACGTGTTAACATAAAGGTGACTAAATCTCCATTTAAATCGTCTTTCGTTTTGGTGTCCAAGGGAAGAAACTCATTTGATTAAATGAACAGATCAACAAGTGATACTTTTGCCTCAAAAGCTTACCTAAATTAGACCCTAGGTAAGTCGTCATGGTTGCAAACTTAAAGATATTGCTTATATAAAGACAAAAGAAAGGCAGCAGTGTTGAAACATGTTAAATAAAAAATAAATGACTGTTTTTCCATGCTTAACGATGGCAATTTGATAAGTGTGGTTTGTAAAATGCTTGAACATTGAAGCAGCTTACAGCAATACCGTAATGTAAATTACTTCTATTGCTTTTCCAAAAGTAAGTCCCAAATTAAAGGCCAGGTGCACAGTAAACATTTCTGCATTGTATTAATAATTATTTTTCATTTGCAATATTTTATACACAGTATGTCTCATATTTATTGTATAGATCTTTTTTATCTTTATGAAGCCACAGTACCCAGTGGATGCTGCTAATCCTGACATCGGGACAGAAAAGAAACTGTTCCTCCCTCTTGCGAAAGAAAACATTGCTTGGAATGCATTTTTGCATCTACAAAACTATCCTCTAATGAGGTTTGAGAACACTATAAATAACCGTAATGAGACTTTGTCTTCTCTTGTAATATATTTCCCTGATATAGCTTACAATTCTCTATATTGTGTTGTAGACTAAAAGCCCTGGGAACATTGTGCAGCACTACAGCTAACACTATAAAATATAAATGAGTTGAGAAATTGTATGGCTATGATTCAAGAAAAATTAAAAAGCATAGTAATACTATTATTTTCTGCCCATAAATAATCATCTTACAAGCAAATGAACTTACATTAAAACAGACCTATATGATTTATAGACTGGTGCATTACCAGGTAGCCTCATCCTGAACTATTATGTAAAGATGGATGTTAAGCCCTTTGGAGGAAACAGAAAGAGGATTGTACTGTTACAAGGAGATCATAATGCATCGCTGGTTCTCCAGCCAAGAGTTTTGCATATGAGAGTATTCAAAGCACATAAGTGCACATAGTTCAAAGTCAGTAGCAGAAAAATTGCTATTTCATGGTACTTCAGTGCTCTTTTGAACACCAATTTAAGGCCCACAGGGGCTATTTTATGTAACACAAATACATTTTGTATTTTAGTTGCATTCCCACCGGCTTGTGCGTTGTTTTTTTTTTTCCTTTTTATTTTCCAGTAAATTGATCACTGGCATCTCAACATAAGTGTAAAAAAGGTTCTTTTGGGATCTGTAATTGTGGGAGGATAATTGTACAGTGCTCTACCTTTAATAACACGCTCAAGGTATGCAATGTCTTTCCCATAACAATCAACCCCATCGTGATTCTGAAATTCATTTTAATCCTTGGCTTATAACTACAGGCACGTTCAATCAAAAGTAACAACTAAAAATAAGGTAAAATAAAATATATCAAGAAGAGTATACAATCTGACATATGACTGTAGCTGTGTTGGTCATAGTAAGAGGTACATGAAAGCCCCAGAGTTTCCTTAGCTTTCCACGATCACTCTGAGGTTTGCCATTTAACAGTTGACTTGGAGATGGTTTCAGATTACTCTTCAAAAAGTACAGTAAAAACAAAAATGCACAGACACATTGTGGTTTTCCCCTTAAAGTGCCCTTAAAGCTCCCCTAATTCCTTTTTGATCAAACAATGATTATTTTATAATAGTCTACCTAATATGGTCAATATACAAATATATATTTTTAAAGGCTAATTAAAAGTTTTAAGTGGAAATGGAAATGTAAGTGGAGTTGTCTTTTATTTAATCAGGAATATGTTGTTGATTAGAAGGGACAGACCATTCCAAGTTGGTCTGCTTGAGAAAATGGCAGTAATCACCATGTATTGATCATCAGGTGGTACCATAGCGTTGTGTTGTTTGCATTCCTTTCAACTACAGACAATGGCTGGATCCATGTTTCTTTTACATGTGGATACTTCCTGGACCACAGCCATGACTCTGATGATTCTAGTTGAATAATGCATGTTTGATGGTTCCCACACCTCTTAGTTTTGGAAACTTTACCATTACCTGTAAGATGCATCATTGTTGCAGACCTGTGCACTGAATCATTTACACAGAAGCCTTCTGACTCCCGGAGCCACATGGATCAAAAATAAAAAAATTATTAATGGGTGGAACTGTATATTGCATGTATAACAATTGGTCTATGAGTGTTTACTATTTTTTTTCTCTACTAAAACCTTATGAAACTTTTTAACAGCATACTAAGGATTATTCAGAGGTAGTACACAGAATAAGACATCTTTCATATTTAATATTTTTTATAAGACTCTATATACAAAAGTAGTCCTAATATATTAATGTTAGATTCTTCTTACTAAGCAGAAGTATCTTTAGCAGTACTTACCACTTTATTATGTGAACATATTCAGAATGATAGAGGTCATGGTTAAATTGCATTGCAATCTTTTAACACCTGACATGCAAAAAAAACTATTGTGGTCATACAATTCTAGAATCCAATTACAAGATGGGATTCCCACAGATGTGTTCATACATCCATTAGTAAGTATGGTATTTTATCAATGTGACATTTTATAATATGTATAAAGATATCAAATGCTTTCTATATATCAACACAACATGTATACACATACAGATACATTTTATTTATGGTACTGATAATTCCGTCTTTATATTCTTATGAAACTATAGATACTAAAGTGATCTTCAAGATTATTAAGAATATACCAGTATAGCAGTATATTTCCATGGATAATTCACCACAATTTACTTATAACTTTATACTTTTACTAAGTATTTTTTTAATGGTTATATATATGGAAAGGTTGGTATGTTTGGGTAACATTTGGCACACTGGAGCCATTATTGTTGTCACACTGGACAAACCATGAGCCATTACTTATTGTTCTATATACATCTGCAGTTTATGAGATGAATGCTGTAAGGTAGATTTTGTTGGCATAAAAATTGGTCATTGATTTTTTTTTTTCTTCACCCTAATTCCATATTCAAATGATGCACAGGAACATCAAGTTCAAAACAGACGTAGCAGATTTTCACTAAGCTTACAACCAACTGTACACCATGAACCAAAGCGTAATGGGTATTGATGAGAACACTCTGCAGACAAGAATTAAGTGTTTATATTTTATCACCACTTTATGATATATTTTAAAATTAAAGTGAACTAGTCACCGTGCCAAGGTCTATTTGTTTCTAATCGGTTCTACTTTAACTCACAGTAAGTGTATATTGAGTTGTGTTTCAGTAATATTATACCCCTAGTTGTTCTTGAGCACACATAGAGCATGCAATTATACATAACGGTACCCCTAATTGAGTTTGGCATTTGACATAATGTGGATCCTGGCTGAGAATGAAGCCATTCATGGACAATACTGGTCCTAGGCAAAACTTTAAAAATAAACACATTTTTAATAAAATGTTAATATTATAATGTATTTTAACCAGGCAATCAGGAAAATGATAACTCAATAACAGTAAATATGCTAGTTCCTCTTATAACCTCTAGGGGGGCAATGTTCCACCTGCTCACCAATCTATATCCAATTAATTCCATATGGCTGACCTATTGACACAACAATCAATTTGCACATTGCAGACCTAACTAGTGGAGATAGCATGGTTTTCAACTCAGCTCTTTGGATCTAATATTTCAAAATTAGATGTTACATCACAACTCTCATTGTTTAGAGAAAAGTCCCAATGTGTAGTTATTTAGCTAACATTCCATCCCTCCATTAAATTACTCAAATCAACAAAAAAGAAATGTACATCGGCAAGAACAAAAGGAATTTGTAGAGTGGGCACTAGCCCCCTTTTATCTAATGCCATGGACACCCATGGTAACAACACTAATTTGAATCAGTAATAACAAACTGCTTCGTTACATTGTAAATGTGAATCTTACCATCTACCTCTGATTCTCTGATTCTTGCATCTTAATAAATAAACATGCTAAGCAGCCTTAGGATTCCTGAATAAGTTATTTGATTATCATTTGTTTACAGCTCAAACTTACTGTCAGTTTCCTTAGCATTAAAAATATTAACATAAATCAAAAATATCAATGTTATTCGAAATAACGACAACAGTATAAAAAAATCCCGTAAACTAGATGCGGTTTTAACAAACACGTTAAATTGCACAAAAACCTACATAAATGGCATGTCTACTAAGATCATCTGTTCGATGGATTCAGCCTAGGAATATTTTATTCCAAGAGTGTATTATTCACAAGTGATAATAACGTAAGCAATTAGAGAACATGTGAGTCATTGTATTTGCTGTAACCAAACTTAACCAACCACTGTGCAAACTGACACTAAATAATGTTTTGATAACCAACATTGACTTACATTTGCCTTTCACTGTCACTTAGTTACAAAAATCTCTTACACACATGGGTAATTCCTGCATGTAATAATGAAAAAAAAATGATATTCAAGACATATTTGTTTATGTTAATAACTATATCTGTGAGATCAAAGTCATTATTAATTAACATGCAATTGCTTTTTATTCTTGTGAGGCACCACACACTGAAAGGGCTGTTGACCCTGACCCAAGGCTGTCTGTATAAGTCAAAATAAAATGAGTTGCACTTACCTTATCTATGAACGTGCATTACAGTACACATTGTAATTTTTGATTACTATCCACAGAGATCTAACCCTGTCTTCTCTAAAATACATTGTAAGCCATTAACAGCACAATGCTATGAAGATCAGGAATCTCAAATTCAGTCTCCCCTCCTCCCCCCCCCAGATGTTGATGGCCTACAACTCCCAGAATTATTTGAATGCAGCAGATGACCAGAGAGCTCTGATGCTTGTTGTTTAGCAACATCTGGGGAACAGAGTTTGAGATGCCTGATATAGATGATGTGCTCCAGTATTGCAAACGATGGCAGATAACCATACCTGACACCAAAGCAAAGCAAGTATTCAGTTATCTTCAAATTAGGGAAATGTGAAAGGACTCTAGCGGTAAAATGAGCAAATCCAAGCTTACATTTACAAAAGTCAACATTTGTCCTCCAATTTGTAAACACTGTAATTTGTATCTATATGACATGATTTCACACATAGATACATATATCATGCATTTGTAGAGCATCTAAGTGCAAGCACAGACATGTTGGTACACAATAGCAATTTTTTTTTTGACAGTGTTGTTTAATGCCGCAATCAGTGGGATAGCTTATCTACTTTTCGTTATTCGGTGAGAAATGTTCCTCCATGGCAAAATATTTCCTGTAAATAAAGTGTTTTCTTAAACAGAAATATATGTAACCATAATGATGATACTTCTCCTTTAAGATGTGACTGTAGGGGCACCTTTACTTTAAAGCTGCAATTGTTTTGTATATTCTATAGAATTATTTTTCTTTTAAAAGTAGGCACTTATACTCCAGTCTGAAAATATATGATGCTTTAAATTTGAAGACAGAAGGTATTTTCCACTGAACAGGGGACTAAGGTGATTTGACAAGGGGAGGATAAGAGTAAGTTAGCTCAGTGAATAGGATATCAGCTATAGTGTCTCCATGTCATACATTTGATTTGTGTGAAGTCAAATCAGTCTTCCATCATTTGACTGACACTAGAATAACTAAGATAAGGTTGAGCAGTAAAATCTAGACCCAAGTACATATTTAGGAACTAGTGACAAGCTAAATAAAAGTTCCCTAGTTAAATACTTTTATTTTGTCCAAAATATTGGACATTTTGAAATTCACTTGTCAATTCACAAAAATTCAGTTTTTAATGCTTAGCTGTAGGTACAGACTAGAGTACAACTGGCACTATATTTTAATATGATTTTATGCTAATATTTGCAAAAAGATTATATTGCTGACATTTTGTGGTCATCTACTGCAACATGTTAAACAAAGCAGTTTTAAATACTCATGCCAATCATGACGATATTTGAAACACATCTTTAAACCCATAAGACCCAATTACCACTACATGTAGACATAAGATATAGAGATAAATTCATCAGACAGAGAATTGAGGTACATCTAAAATTCTGCTTGACAAATTTGAGCCAAAGAACTTGATTTGGAAAAAAATGTAATCTAGACAATTTGGAGATTTTATATAACTTGCTTATACTGGACTCAATTGTTAGTCCGGTATATTTTTTGAAAGTCTTTCACTTAACAGAATTTTATTTTCAATAACTGTTGTGAAAGCATGATAGCAGCAATATAGTGTCAGAATAAAGGATTGCAACTTAACCACATGAACTAAAACATTTCTCAATGTTCATAAAAACCAATATAAACCCTTAAATCCTATAAAGATGATCATGAGTCAAGTCATGCAAACTGAGTTACTACTGTAAAACCGGAGCCATTGTGCAATAATTCGAGCTGATTCTAGGTGGAGATCACAGCACCCTGTTCTACACACACAATTTGTTCAGCAGCATGCAAAGCGTAGAATCCGAATAAACAGTCATTAATAGTGAATCGTGGTGTTAAAAGATTGAGGTTTAAGGTTCTGTTACCTTGGAGGACAAACCAGAACTGCAACTCTCCATGCTGTATGCAACCTGTAAATAAATGAAAATATTGATCTTCAAAAGCAATTTATCAGGCATTCATCAGTCATCATCACAACAAAACTTAACAACAACAAAACAAAATAACATGAACAGAATATCTAAAAGAAATTGCAAAAAAAAAATGCAATTCCTCTGTTTATAGATTAATTTTTCATTTATTTTCTTTAACAGAGAGACCATTAAACCCATGATTTATCCTTGTACACTCCTGCTAGGCAGCATGGGAAATGCCTCTGATATTGATCATACTTATTTTGCTAAATAAATTTAAAACATGTTTATTTTGTGGATGATACAAAAATACAATGTATCCATAATTTAAAATATATGGAATGCCCTTAAGAAGTCCTCTGAATTCAACTGACATTTTACATTTTTGTTGCATCATTTCATTAATTGACTATTGTCCTATCCAAGGTTTTGCATGTTTCCATAAAACTTTTGACAAAAACTTCCAGCATTTCCATTATTTTAATTCTCAACATAAACCATTTTGTGATTTACATTATATGCTAGACTGTCAAGGCATAACCTGACATAGTATGCAAATTGCCTAGACCCTTGTGCCATGTGCTTTTGCATGGTAAGGGCTTGTTTATGTGTTTATTAGGGTCAGGAAAAAGGGAACACTCATTATCAGAAAAGTAACTTTTGTGTTATTGACATTTTATGACAAAGTTCTCCTTTTCACGTTAATAATAATTGTCAGAGTTCATCTGCATTAATCACATCACATACAATTAATTCGTTATATTCTCATGTTGATCTCATGTTACTGTTCAGGATAGGAAAATCATTATTTGAAATATATATATATATATATATATATATATATATTAATTCTGATTATTTTGCCCTTTCAGAGCAAAAACAAATGGGTGGAGGCAAGGTGTGAGTCCTGTGCATGTGCACAATGTGCAAACAGAGAGGTGACACTCCCACATTACTAGAAAAAACTAGATGTTGAGTTAAAAGAATTCCACAAAAGACCCTTAAATAAGTTGTAGCCTGGCTGGTTTCCCACCTACAACCGTTGAAAGAATAAAGAGAAGGCTGGGCAACATGCACTTCCAATGATTATCTGAGGTTATGTCCCCACCCCTATATTGACAGCACTATGGCCACTGCTCTCCGCACTACAACCAGCATGGTAGGAACAGAAGTAAATTAAGAAGCCAGGGAAACATAACTAAGGGGGTGGTAGGGTAGGATAAAATAATTGTGGTGGTGTGCTATGGAAAGGTAATGGGTAAATGGGCTAAAAAGCTATTATTGAGGTGATAGCCAAGGGGAAGATAATTGAGGGTGGACAAGGAAGATATAATTGTGGTGCTAGGGAGAGACACATGGTTTGATAGGAACAAATTACTAAATACTGAGGAGGGGGAATATCTAAGGAGGTTTATATAAATTAAGGTGAAATAATATTTCCTTGATGTTTACCCAACAAATAAACCATGTTGGATATCATGAGAATTACACCTTACCACCATCTTCTGAAGGGCCTTGCTGTCATAAATAAACCACAATATTCCAAAGCTAAATTAGCCCTTAAGGTTGGCTGCACATCATGGAAATTGTGCTTCACAACTGCACTTTACACAAGTATGTTTACCCTTATATGGCATAGACACATAGGAACACCAACATACACACATACTGACATTACATTACAAGAACAATGTACATCAACATACACATTTCTATCCTAATAAGAAGAATGTCTATTTATATTTGCTTTTTACACCACACAATTTTGTTGCTTTTTTATGTTTGTTCATTATGGTGTTTTGGATTTAACCAGTGTGTTGATGTAACTAGATGTGGTCACTATTGTATCATCTGTTTTTAACATACACATATACTGACTTTGCAGGCACATACCAGAAACATACACACAGGAATGCACACAGACAGTGCAAAACAACAAACACAGTACACAAACATTTATAATAATTGTGCACTTACAGGAACATTGACAGTCATACACTAACAGTGCACACACAGAAACTCTGAGGCACATTGCCACCGTTCACACAATACACAATGATAATGCAGAGATATACATTAACATGCATTTATAAAAGTTTTACACAGAAACCCTCACAAGCATTGATACACCTCAAAGCAAATATATTTTATTTACCCACTTATGACATTAACAGTCACACACAGATAAACTTTAATATGAGTTTCTGTGAGATAATTTCACATCCTCTAAATAATTGTATTAGGACTCTTCTGTTTATACAAACATTGCATGTCATATCATTTAAATAATTCCATTGCACTGAATCATATATAAAAGCACCTGATATAATTTTCATTTATTTCTATTTCACTATAAAACATAAACAAATGCTTTACTTGTGACCATATTTAGCCTCAGTCCTGTTTGCAGTATATATAGATATTGCAATACGTTTATTCCAATTCTATATTTTATTTCTTACTATATCTATATATAAGTACAGTTAGCATACAAAGAACTAAAATGTCTAATTCAATTCAAAGTACTATTCTGCCCCTTATGTCATACTGTTTCATTGCCAAAGATTAAGAAAGTTAACACGTGAGACGTACCTGCATATTGTTCACCCCGTGTCACTTATTATGCAATTGAATTTATTTAAACATACACATTTCTGTATTCCATCTCTCTGACTGTTTCACATGTTATCTCGAATCCCAGCAGTCAAAAGCAAGAACTGTATTAAACCAACATATCATCAATTCTGGATTCCAGAGACGTAAGTCAAAGCAAACGTATGATCACTGAGAAAAATTGCTGTTCTTGTAAAAACTATTGCAGTGTGAATTTACAGCAGATTTTCTCTTGCACCCCTCTTCTTTTCATCTGTATATTATCATAGAACGCAAGCATTCTGCTCGTCATAAATAAACAGACAGAACTACCAGTTACAATGTGTATATATACATAGCTGCATCTGGAATCGAGCCACTACAAAGTGCTTGGCTACACTAAAGCACTCTTTGATTTTACTAATGGAAACTGTATTAAAACTTGAGTATCTGCATATAAGAAATAACTACAAAGAACAGTGTCTGCTGTGCTTCTGTGAAGTTTTAATCCTAAAAGATCCAATTATTATTATACAAGACATCTCTGTAGCGAAGTGTCTTTTGTTGTTGTTGTTGTTGTTATTTTGTGTTTCATTCAGAGCATTCTTCAAATGTCAAGCATTACAGGGGGTCTTTAAAAACAACTGCTAAGCAATGTCCTAAATTATTCCACTAAGATTAAACTTTGAATAAAATATTCAGCCGTGCTTAAGGTACCAGCAGGAAATCAACAAAAATTTTGGAACTTAACAACAGCAAAAGTTGAAGACTAGATTGAAATATTTTTCCAGTGCGAGGGATTTAAGAAAAACCTACTTAGAAGGAAAATGTTTATTTTTAATAGCGTTTATATATTAACAAAGCAAGTTGTAAAATTATTTAAATGCATGGGAATGTTAAAAAAGATACCTACATTTAAACTAACAGGGCCTGGTGCTGACTATTATGATGGGCCTAATTATCGAATCTTATCAACAGAAAAATCTAAAACAGTCATACCTTGTGTGTCTGGTAGAGATGGTACTGGATGTATAATAACAGTATGCAGCTATAAGGAAACACATACCATATGCTAATCTTTTGCTTTCATCTCTCAAGTAAATCGTATTTCTAACAGCAGCGCGGGTAAAACAGGATGTCGGTGGGCCTCTCGCCACCCTGGTAAAAGGGTGGGCCACTGACATGATTCATGTGTCAGGAATACTGAGAGACCCAACATGCAGTGTTTAATGATGAACCAAGAATAAATGTATACCGGACCTTAGAGTGGCCAGGCTTAACATACAAAAGACAGAGAATGGTCAGAGACAAGCCAGAGTAAGAAAAAACAGAAATCGGTAATATCAATGTACAATAGCTGAGTCAAGGAGTATAGATAGGAGAATTGCCAGCATTAGCCGAGATCAAAACCAGAAATGCAATAAAAGGAATATAAAGTGCTATCGAGAAGCAAATTAGAACCACAACAGGGCAAGGACCTAAGCCCTAGCAAATTATTTAAAGTCTGGCACTTTAACTTTAAAGCCATGCCCCCAGAAAGTTTGAATCTGCTGATTTTGTTGGGTTGTGATACAACGTCGGTACGCATTTGCTGCGTCATTTAAGTGGGCAGAGCTACAACAATCAGTGTTTGTAATGCTGGAGAGAGAATTACTCTTTTCTGAAAAACACGTGTTCATACTTGGTGATTAATCTAAATTCATAACACATGTGAAATTGAAAACAAACCAAACCCTTAAGTCCATATATGGTATTAAGGGTTTGTTTCTTTTTAATTGCACATGTGTGATGATTTTAGATTAATTTTGTATAATATATAAGTACACTTATGCTTACCTGTTATTGTATGCACCTGAGGAAGACCTACTGTTAAGGTCGAAACGCATAGTGCCTGTTTTTTGTTTGAATAAAGAAGTTTTACTTACCTTATTCTGGGTTCCTGTATTACCATCCAGAGGTATACTATTACCTGCATTCTTTCCAACATCAACCTTGGATTGATGAATACGCCATCATAGTTTAGAGCCGACTCATATGGCTATTTACATTGTGAGTGTTCTAAGTTATTCTCCACTCTAACTATGTTTAGATATATTTCCCTATGATGTTTTTTTGTGTTTATTACCCCTAAGTATAAAACATGAATCTCCTAAAAGACCGTTGTGTGCGCAAACTACCCTTTCTTTTTTATACAATTATTCATGTAAGTGTTCTCAGTGACAAAACACTTGGGTGAGTTTAATCACACTGAGTTTCTGCACATATTATCTACCTATTGGATTTTTAGTGCCACTTTCTTCCTTTATCTTTGATTTATTCTGATCAATATCTGCTGACTTGCAATCTTACTGTTGAGTTTACACAGCTTCACACACCTAAGAAAGAAAAAGATCTGACATAAACCTTAGCTCCCTTGTTCTGTGACATTTTTACAATGATCTCCAACCTCTTTGTTCATCAATTCCAATCTTCAGTTATCATAAAAGAGCAGCCTCTCTTTACAACACAACCCTTTCAACTACCTTGGAGAGAGAAGCGCTATACATTACTCTAGTAAGCAGTGCCAAGTCCAACATTTGAACACAAAATTACCTCCAATGATATTTGCAAACATCTGAGTGGAGCTGGAGAAAGCATCATACTACTCATGATAAGGGCATGTAAGAGATCACAAGGACCATTAATGACTTCAAGTAAAAAATGTAGGCTAAAGCTCTAAAGTTGGAAAATTAAGTAAGGCAAATATAGACAATGCATGCTGCAGGAGATTATAGTATCCAGGCTTAATGCAATGCCTCCAAAACGTACCCAAGGTAAGGGTTACACAATAATTAGTATCATATGACTAACCAGGATCAGGATCATGAAACATGCTAAGTTAGACTACCAGAGGTAGACAAAGTCTATACCCACAAATGTCATGATCCTTGAGGTTAAACTGCATAAAAAGTACTTTCACCCCTAATACAACAAAAGTAAAAAGTCCTGCATAAATGAAGAATGTGTTAATTTATTTGCTGGAGATTCCAAGTATAACCCCAGTCTTAGCCATAATTCTTTCCCTGGCATAAACAAAACGTTCTCATGGTAAACATACACCAAATACACCGATATGTCTGGTTTGTGTTTAAACAAAAATGTTGCTTGCACTACGAGAATAATGTCATGAAGGCAAGATGGAAAAAATACTATCTAACACTTCTATTTTTTGGTTCACCAAATGTCTCTCCCAAAAATCTAATTTTGACTCTTTAAATGGCGAAGGCACATTTTTAAATAACATTGTTCATATATAGTGTCAACTTACTATAAAACTAAATAAAGTGCAAATATTTTTACTTGGAAAACAAATAAATAATATTTAAAATATTTAAAGTTGGGAAATGTACAAGATGGAGTTGTTTCTCTTAAAGCCATTCAAAATTGCACCATAAGATATCTTCTTCTACTTAACATGTTTTGTCTTTTACAACTATAGCAGTCTAAATGCTTTCAGAAGTAGATCTGTGAATATTTTTTTCAAATGAACCAAAAAATGATTTTAATCATGGAATAGCTACAAGCTTTATGTTATTTTAAAGACCAAAAAAAAACAATTAGCTTCCTTTATTACAGATATTAAAATCAATCGGAGAACCTTGTGAAAGTCATGCAGCTATAATTTACTTGTATCCCCAGTCTCTGGAAAAACTCATAGGAACATTAATGATAACTAACAATTAGTGACAACTGTTAAACTGTAATAGAATGTCAATAAATACTCCAGGCACCATGTGTGGCTTTTAACAAGAAACTCATTAAGAATATTGTTTTCTTCTATAAATTGTATTAGATGGCATAATACATCTATTTATTTTGTACATTGGCAATATTAGAATTAAAAAGTTTAGAATATTAAAAGGGATACCTTAAGCATCAAAAACATTTCGCTTAATGAAACAGTTTGAGTGTATAGATCGTGTTTCTGTAGTTTCCCTGTAGTTTCACTATTCAATCTCTGCCATTTAGGAGTTAAATCACTTATGCAGCACCTAACCACATCTACCCTTGTTGTGACTCACACATCCTGCAGGAAAGTGTGGTTTAATTTTCAATCAGATGTAAACTTACTTTAGAAGTTTTTATATTCTGTTCTGTAGATTGAACTTTAATCACAGAGATCAGGTTCCTGCAAGGTCTAGCAAGATATCAACAGTGCAGAAGATCAAGTTTAAAGCATAATTTGCTTTAAAGGAAGTGGAAACATGATATCTTTACAGGAAGTGTGCGGAAAGACTGTGCTAGTCACATGCATGGAGGCATGACTAGTGATGTATAAACAAAAGTGATATAACTCCTAAATGGCAGAGAATTAAGCAGTGAGACTGTAAGGGCATGATCCATACACATAAACTGCTTAATTAAGCTAACATTATTTGGTGACTTTAGTATCCCTTTAAGTTGTACATGCATTAAAGACCAGACCATCATTTGGATACAAGTGAGACAGAAGCAAATAGGGGGATCCTGGATATAAACAGAGTAGGATAAAATACATTCTAAATTAAACACACTGTGCAATAAGGGAAGTTTAAACATAGATCTCTCTTTACAGAGTGTCTCTATGTACAGGCTGTGTGAATCACATGCAGGGGAGGTTTGATTAAGGCAGCATAAACAAAAATATTTACTACTAAATGGCAGAGAATTAAACAGTAAGACTGCAGGGGCAAGATCTATATACAAAAACAACCTGTTTTCCTGGCACTGCAGGTCCCCTCTCCCTCCCATCCCCGGTTGCTGAAGGGGTGAAAACCCCTTCAGTGACTTACCAGAGGCAGCGACGATGTCCCTGCTTCTTCCTCCGCCAACGCTCCTCCTCTTCATCATGTCAGCCGGCGGGGGAGACTGATCCAGCAATGCCGCGCACAAGCATTAGACCTCCCCATAGGAAAGTATTGAAAATGCTTTTCAATGCTTTCCTTTGGGGATTTTAGTGACTCTGGAGGTCCTCACATAGCGTGAGGACATCCAGTGACGCTATAGCACAGAAAATCTGTGCTAAAATCCCAGAAGTGCCCTCTAGTGGCTGTCTAGTAAACAGCCACTAGAGGAGTAGTTAACCCTGCAAGGTAATTATTACAGTTTATAAAAACTGTAATAATTACACCTACAGGGTTAAGGGTAGTGGGAGTTGGCACCCAGACCACTCCAATGGGCAGAAGTGGTCTGGGTGACTGGAGTGTCCCTTTAATTATGTTAAAAAAAAATTTGGTCCTTAGATTGTCCCTTTAAAGCACACTAAACCTTTAGTATTGCTAATAGAGAGTTAACATAAAGGAATGTATTCAATAACATGGCATTGCACCACCTTCAGTTTTTGGGCAATGTTGAATATAATAGCTGCATTGTAGAAATGTCCCCATATTACTTGTTTTTTTAAAGTCACATCAGTTGCAAACAATTGCCATGATCCACTGTGCATAGTTACAGTCAGATTCAAGTTGTTCAAATTCCAGCTTATAATGTGTATCAAGAACTAATAATATTTAAGTACTGTTTTGTAACTAAGTTCCACAACTGAACCAAGATGGTTGTTATGGTAGGAGATTTCAGATGACATGATCCTGAACTCATGAACTGAGAAATCACGCGGTAATGGTGCCTTCTATAATCTCCAGATCTGAGGATACAAACCAACTGAAGAACACAATAGACAAGCCAGATCGGTTGATTCGGAATTCCTTTTGCTGTGCCTACTGCTTGTATCCATGGCTACACAACAACAACTTTGAATCATGGATTTACAGTTAGAGAGTTGCATTGTTTTTGTTAAAGGGATACTATAGGAACATATTTTCCATTTATTGTCAGGCATCCCAAACTTCTGGAGGCTTCCTGAAATTTTGCAACTAAAACAAAATTTTTCAGCCCAGACTGACCAAACTTTTCACTGTGCATAAGTTTATATATATATATATGGAAAGAGAGGAAGAAAGAGACAATCTGTCCCTTGGGCATTTATATTCTAGATTGATATTATTTTATTTGATTACTTAGTTAAATAATTTAGTTCATATCTCTCTCCATAACTGGAAAAGAAGACCTGACCTTGAGGGCATAAAGATCATATCAGGAAACACTAGCATAATAGGACACTCTCCAGACAGTAAAAAAATCCACTCTACTCTCAATAGTATAATATTTATTGCTGTAGCTTATTGTAGTTTATTGATGGAAAGACTGATCACACAACTCCACAACACCTACCAGTAAAAAAGAAGCCAATGTAGGGACTGAGAGAAGGGTGAGGCGTGGGAGGTGCAGGCGAACAGGAAGATGAGCCTCGCCGCTGCATTCATTATGGACTGTAACGCCGCAAGATGGGGCACGTAAGACCACCGAGAAGCGGATTACAGTAGTCAAGGTGAGAAAGAACAGTGGAATGGACCAGCACCTTTGTCGCATCTGGCGTTAAGTAGGGTCAGCTGCGCGCAATGTTTTTTAGATGGAAGAGGCAGGGTTTGGCGATAGACTGAACATGAGGCGTGAAGGAGAGGTCGGAGTCAAGGAGAACACATATGCAGCGAGCCAGCGTGGTGGAGCTGATGGTAGCACCGTTGACTTGGAGGGAAACAGACACAGGAGTAGCAACACTTGAGGGAGGAAAGAATTTCAGTTTTGGTTAAGTTGAGTTTAAGGAAGTGGGCAGCCATCCAGTTAGAAATAGCAGAGATGCAGTCAGAAACAATAGTCATAAGGGACGGGGAGAGATCAGGAGAAGACAGATAGATTTGCGTGTCATCCGCATAGAAATTATATTGGAAGAAAAGGAGCTAATGAGTTTACCAAGGGAGGCAGTATAGATGTAGAACATTGGGGGACCAAGGACTGAACCTTGGGGGACACCAACAGAGAGGTTGAGGAGAAGAAGCAGAGCCAGAGAAAGAAACACTGGAAAAATGCTGGGAGAGGTAGGAGGAGCACCAGGAGAGCGCAGTATCTTGTAGACCGATATTGCAGAGGATGAAAAGAAGCTGTTGATGATCAACAGTGTCAAAAGCCTCACAAAGGTCAAGGAGAATTAGGATAGAGTAGTGACCACAAGATTTTGCAGTGATTAGCGTGGAAACCAGACTGAAGCTGGTTTAGCAGAGAGTTGGACTCGGGGAAGTCTGTCAATCAACGTTAAGGATCTTGGATTCAAAAGGCAGTAGTGAAATAGGACGGTAGTTGGATGGGGAGTTAGGGTCAAGGTTGGGCTTCTTTAGAATTGTTGTTATAGTTGCATGTTTGAAGGGCGATGGAAATATGCCAGAGGAGAGAGAGAGATTGAGAATTTTAGTGAGAGGTAGAGAAAGAGAAGAAGACCGAGTACGGATGAGATGCAAGGGAATTGGACACTATCCTCTGATGTCTTATTAACATGCTTATTGAAAACAAAAAAGCTCACAAAAAAATGTATTAAAAAATAAATATACAAATCCTAATAATAAGTTCAAAACATGGACCACGACCTAAGACCTTAAATATTGCTGTATCATAAAAACTCTATAGCCACTATAAATGTTACATTAGTTTGTTGAATTCCTGCTAATGTTATATAAAACACTCAAGGGGTATAAACCACATTGGAAAATAAAGGTATTTGTTTGAATAATGTCTGATTTTTTAACACTTATTGCACATTAACAGAAAAATAGTAAAGCAACAAAAAGCTAATCAGAAGCTTAAAATTGCTGACATCAACTTGAGATTCTTAATTCATTACACAATAAATATTGTTTAAGCATTTGAATGCCTTCTTATTAGAAACAATTACCATATAATTATACTGCAAGTTTAAATGAACTTGATAAAAGGAGCAATTCAACAACAAATTGAAATGGTTTGAAATAACTGAAGGTATTTACAAAAATGGACACAGGGATTAATAATTCATATAAATAGATATTATTTACATTAAAGTGGAAACGAGATATTCTTCAAAGCAATTGCTCCTACTTAAATATAGCCTTCAAATTAAAAATATAACAGTTTTGTCCTTTAGAATTCAGAGGTTAGTACTCCTAACATACAAATTTGTTTAAATTTTTTTTAAATGTAGCATTATAATTGTAACACTTAATCTAAACTGACAATCTATTGATGATGATTTATTCATCTGAGGATTATACATTTAAATGCTCAAAATTGTATAAGATCTGAGTGGGGACCAAAAATAAAGCAAGTTATTACATTTTTGTCCACTCTCATTATACTTGTGCATCCCATTTTTCACTTTTACACCGATTTGTAGAAACTATGTACATTAAAGATTTTATTGTAAGTGTTGAAGAGCCCAGAGATCTTTCAGTTACATAGCTCAAGGGTTATTTCAACCATTATTAAGTATTGTATTAATTTATTGAAGAATGCCCAGAAGCCCCATCCCCCCCTATAAAATGGAGGATTAAATAGGAAAACTTACCTAGAATCCAGCAAAGCTCTTGGCACTCCTCTCTACACCCAGTTCTGATGTAACAGGCTTCCTCGCAAGATCCTATCAAATGCTTCCGATGAGCACTTTGAGCCAGTGAGGGGAAGGAATGGTAGGGAGGGAGATTGGACAGGCATGACTCAACAACTATAAAAAAAATAATTAAACAAATCCATCTTTACAACAGAGAGAGGTGGGGAGGGCTGTGTGGGACCCCAGGGAGGGAGAAAGGGAGTGCAGGCAGAGTATACCTCCCCTTGCATGTCTGTCGCAAGTGTGAAGGTGTAAAATATGCACAGAATTGACATTAGGTAATGTGAAACATAGTTCTGGGCTACCTATGGCACATGTGCTGGGGGTGCAACTAGCCCCTGGTACACAAGTGCCAATAACACAGCATGTATAGTATTTAAAAGAAAATCACTGCACATACTGACTCCTACCACCATCACCACTTCAAAAAGCAGAAGTGGTCATGATGGTTGGAGTAACCCTTTAAGTAAGCTGGTTATAAACACCAATATCAAATATGAGTTCAGGGTTCATTTGTTAGTTGTATTTTAAAGTTGGCTGGTATAGGACAACAAATTATCAATATCATGAAATTCATCAACGCTATTAAATTCCGTATTTCCAATTATTCCGATTTTTTTTATACAAAATAAATACTAAAAAACAAATAAAACACTAAAATGATATCTAAAATTTAATTGGATTCTATTTCTATGTCCAAGCTTCTAATCTTTTCAAACTCTCTAAAATATACTATAAACAAACATCTGGATCCATAACAGGGCAAATATCAATAAAATAGAGTATGGAACAGAAATTATTTAGCACTTGGTACAAATAAAAAGGCAAAGGTTTATTCACAATAACTGTGAAAGTGAATCCAGATGTTTTAGACCAATATTAAAGCTGTCAACTTTTAGGGAAATCTCACATCTCATGTTTATCAATATGTTAAAGGCTTTTAACAATGTTGATAAGATCACAGGCCCACTGTTCATCTTCAGATCCTTTTCTACGCCTATTTAACCCCTTAAGGACCAAACTTCAGGGAAAAAAGGGAATCATGACATGTCACACATGTCATGTGTCCTTAAGGGGTTAAAATGATCAAGTCTGTAAAAAGGGTTCTAAACCTTATGTTACATACACACCTTTCACCAGTAACAATACTGCAAAAGAGGTTATTGACACTTCAGCGAGATCATAAAACCAGATTCAACACCACAAAGGACCATACTCATTTTCCTGGCACTATAGTGCCCTGAGGGTGCCCCCACCCTCAGGGACCCCCTCCCGCCAGGCTCTGGGGAGAGGAAGGGGTTAAACTTACCTCTTTCTCCAGCGCCAGGCGGGGAGCTCTCCTCCTCCCCTCCTCCCTCTTCTCATCCTCTTTGGCTGAATGAGAGAAGCACGCAAGCGCCTCTAGCGGCTGTCAATGAGACAGCCACTGGAGGCTGGATTAACTCATTTATAAACATAGCAGTTTCTCTGAAACTGCTATGTTTATTAAAAAAAAAGGGTTAACCCTAACTGGACCTGGCACCCAGACCACTTCATTAAGCTGAAGTGATCTGGGTGCTTATAGTGGTCCTTTAAGGGATAGGTTGGCTAGAAGGTTTGAGGAGATTTTAAACCAGTAGTAGGGTGGAAGGGTCATAGTAATCTACAAAATGTAAATAAGACAGAAAGGAGATGGGCTTTAGCTCAGTATAAGGGGGGTGGAGATGGGGGGAGGGCAAGCTCAGAACAGAGAAGGTATGTAATGTTAATAATTCACAAAAAGTACAATCGACTCATGATATTAAATGTATGCTGACTAATGCAAGGGACCTAAATAACAAAATGGGAGAACTAGAGGCAATAGCATACAGCAAACCAGTGTTTCCCAACCCAGTCCTCAAGGCACACCTACCAGTCCAGGATTTAGGGATTACCCAGTTGTGTCTAAGGTGTTTATTTTTCTTCTCTGTAAAAACACCTTAGACACAACTGGGTAATCCCTAAATCCTGGACTGGTAGGTGTGCCTTGAGGACTGGGTTGGGAAACACTGCGTGACTAAACAATATGATATAATAGGCATAGCTGAATCATGGTGGGATGAGACACATGACTGGGCAGTTAACTTAAATGGATACACACTATTTACTAAGGACAGAAAAAACAGAAAAGGTGGTGGGGTATGTTTGTATGTCAACCATGGGTTAAAGTCAAATCTTAAGCAAGTGGAATGTGATGAGGAAAATGTGGAAGCTTTATGGGTAAATAGCTGCTTGGGGCAAAAGAAGGGAAATCAACTATTGGTTGGAATATGTTATAAATCACCTAATGTTAATATTTATGAGGAACAACAGCTGTTTGAGTAAATTGAGAAAGCTGCAAATCTAGGTAACACTTTAATTTTTGGAGATTTTAATTACCCGGACATAAATTGGGACAGAGCGACTAGTAGCTCAGTAAAGGGAATTAGATTTTGTTAAACTTGTTAAATGACACCTTCATGTCACAACTTGTACAAGCACCAAATAGAAAGGATGCTTGTCTGCACCTGGTTCTAACAAACAACGTTGATCTTTTGACCAACATTCAAGTAGGTGAGCACTTGGGAATTAGTGATCACAATATAGTGTCCTTTGAAATAAACTCAAAAAAACAAAAGCATATGGGGTATACTTAAACATATAATTTTAAAAAGGCCTATTTCTATAGGTTAAGGGCAGCTTTACAATATATTGACTGGCATAAACTCTTTAGTGAAAAGAACAATGAGGATAAATGGAACATTTTCCAACAAATATTAGAAAGGTACATTTCTCAGTATGTACACTTGGGTAATAAATATAAAAGAAACACATTGAAACCAATGTGGCTTAGTAGAGAAGTAAAACAAGAGATTAAAAATAACAAAAGGGCATTTAAAGCATTAAAAATCAGATGCATGCTATAAAAGATATAAGGAAGCCAATAATGCGTGCAAAAAGGTGATTAGATTCGCTAAACTTCAAAATGAAAAAATTATAGTCAAAGAGAGCAAAACCAACCCCAAAGCATTCTTTAAGTGCATAAATTCTAAAAAAAAATAAAAAATGAAAGTATAGGTACACTAAAAATTGGAATGGGGGTGTTAGTTAATGAAGACCAGGAAAAGGCCGAAATCTCCTCCCTATATGTTAAGGAAGAACCCATGGCAATAGATGTGCAAATGATTGCTGCGAAAAACTTGCAGAAAAATTGTAATTGGTTAACTCAAGACAAGTTGCTGCAGCAACTAAAGAAAGTTAATTTAAACAAAGCTCCAGGTTCTTACGGTACTCATCCATGAGTACTTAAGGAACTAATTGTAGAAATAAGTGAACCTCTGTTTTTAATCTTTCAATATTCTTTTCTTTTAGGAAGCGTTCGAGGATTGAAGGAAGGCAAACGTGGTTCCTATATTCAAAAAGGGTTCAAAATCCTTGCCTGGAAATTATAGACATGTGAGCTTAACTTTTGTGGCTGGAAAGTATTTGAAAGGTTATTAAGGGATAATATTCAAGAATTATTTGAGAAGAACATGGTTATCTGCAACAATCAGCATGGTTTTATGTCAAACTAACTTGATTGCATTCTATGAAGAAGTAAGTAGAAGTATAGATCAGGGTGTTGCAGTGGATGTGATCGATTTGGATTTTGACAAGGCACTTGATACAGTTCCACACAATAGATTAGTGTTCAAACTCAAAGGAATTGGTCTAGATGAAAATTCTTGTTCTTATGTAGAACATTGACTTAAAAATAGAGTACAACGATTTATCATCAATGGTAAATTTTCAAGCTGGACAAAGGTGGCAAGTGGTGTCCCTCATGGTTCTCTTTTGGGACCCCTTCTATTTAACATGTTTATAAATGATCTTGAAAAAAGCATTGAAAGTCATGTTTCAGTGTTTGCAGATGACACAAAACTCTGCAAAGTAATACAATGTGAGCAAGATACTACTTTGCTGCAGAGGGATTTAGATAGACTGGGTGACTAAGCACTCAAATGGCAGATGAAATTTAATGTTGAGAAATGCAAAGTTGTGCTCTTCGGCATAAAGAATGCACAAGCAATGTATATCCCTAATGAAAGTGAATTAGGCATAACAACACATAAAAAATACTTGGGAATTGTTATAGACAACAAACTATGCAACAATGTGCAATGTCAATCAGCAGTGGCTAAGGCTAGTAAGGTATTGTCATTCATGAAAAAGGGCCTTCATTCTCAGGATGAGAATATCATTTTGCCTCTTTATAAATCACTAGTAAGACCACATATTGAATAGATACTGAACTCAGTACTCTCATGATCTCAGCCTGATACTGAGATTGACTATGATTTCATTACTAGAGGATGAGCCACTCTCCTTTACGCAGCACAATGCTGATATTGATGCTAATTTCTCTATTAGAGGCGAACCCCTCTAATAACTCCGCTTCATGCCGGTATTGTTACTAACTACGATATAAGAGCGTGAACCCCTCTCATAAAATCAGCCGGAAACTGATATAGATACCAGTTACCTTGTTAGGGGGAAAGGCCCTCTCATATATTCAGCCTGATGCTGACATGGAGACTAATTACATTGGAGGGTGCGGCCCTCTCATAATCACAGCCTGATGCTGATATCGAGGCTGATTTCTCATATGCACAGCCCGGTACCTATATTTATTCTGTTTTCCGTCAGTTTACTGTTTACGTTACAGTTTACTGCAGTATGGGATACTGATTTCCTTATTGGAAGGCGACCCCCACCTATGCCCAACCTGTATTTTTTATCTTGATTACTGCCAGCCTTCATTTATCCTACAGGTTCATACCAGAACAGGATCTGATTGCTTATTAAAGGGTGACTCCTCGGGCCCTTGGCCCAATATGGATATTATACTACTTTTTTTTTTCCGCTGATGCTACCACTCTTCCAGTTCATTTCACTGCTTTCCTCATTGGAGCCTCTTAGTAAAGCTTCCCCATACCAGCTAGGAGTTGGAAGGAACCCCTACATTCCATCATTCTGTTGATCTACTTGTTTGAGCGGGCTGTCTTCGTTGCGGCTCCTGTGTTTGACCCGCGTTGCCCGGACCACTATACCTCCTTGCAGTATATACCACCTGAGGTACTAAGGTGGGAAAACCTCCCAGCAAATTCTCACTTTCCCTGCTACCGTATCGGGCAGAGTATGGGCTGTTTGACTTGGCTGTCACTGTTACAGCTCTTATGATTGGCCCGCTTTGTCGGTGCCACTGTGCCTCCCTACTGGATATACTCCTGGAGGTTTTTACTCGTACCTGTTCCCCGGTTATTACCGATATATCTACTATTTTATATGCTGCATGGTATTGAGCAGACAATCTCACAATGCTATTATTATTTATGCTATTATGGACGACCCCTCAGGCAGTTTCTTCTATCGGAGGAAACAGGAGATTCTGACGCCTTCAAAGCGGACTTGCACTATCTCGCAAGCGCTACTGGAACTGGGTGGGTCAGTACAGCCTCCCCAAGCCATTAGCAATTTTGGGATGAATGGCAGGGGGACCTCTATAGCCTCCAAAGACGAAGATTAAGTGCAAGAGTCGGTTGTGGAGGACTTTTCCTCTGTACACAAATCTTTCATAAAAGCAATCCTGGATTTCTATTCCACTCACCCACCACTTTCTTTATATTAAACACAGTAACAATAGCAATGTGTCTAACATGCTCATAGTATAATAATTCTAACTGTTAATGTAAACTGATGGAATATTGCATCGAGGATCATCCATTTACATTTAGTTGGAGAGTGAAGCAGTCACAGGGCACGCTATTACATTTTTGTTCATTCTGATTTCTATGTTACATTTTGTATTTTTTTTAATTCACATATTATTTGCAGAAACTATGCACACTATGACTTCTGAAAAATCTAGAATCTTTAATTTACACAGTTGATTGGTTTTGTAAAGGATACTAATAGTTGAGAAAAGACCCCCCTTTTACTTGCATGTTTAATTTGGTTGGTAAAGGGTTATCAAAGTCATTCTTAACAATTGCCCAATGCAAAGAAAGAAATAAAAAACCACTGTGACAAAACCATCTGTCTGTTTATTGCAGTGGATTCGTCTGTTTCTGCCCCGTTTGTGTAAATGGCTGTTTCCTATAGCCCAGCCATACGAATGACTGTTTTTCCCGAACAAAACTACTGAACGGATGGCCACCCAGGAGAAGAAGTGTGCTGCTGGTTAACCTATTGATCCCAATTAGAACGTTGTGGTTAACCGCAGACACTTCTCAATCAAACCAAATTCAGGGTGGTCGTCGTTCGTATGTCGACCACGAGGCAGCGGCCATTTTAAAACACGCGAAAGCCCAGCGATGTTCAGCTCTATTTTCATGGAACTAAAAACGGACATTTTTTCTGCCAAGCACCGCTGAAACAACAGAACGCCTGGCTGCCTCCACGAAAGTGTACGGACACCGGCCGTTCGGGAGTTTTGAAACACACGAAAGGACTTAAATCAGATAGCCTCCCCATGGAGTCAATCGCATACAGAAAGACTGTAAGAACTTTGACTCCATGGCGATTGAACTGTGTGTGTGGGATCTGAGCGCTATTTGCTAATAATATGCACTCAGATCCAGGCTATCTGCGGATATGTGATGCGAATGGGAAATGTTCGGTTATTTTAAAGTTATATATTTTTATGTATTTTCTAGTATTATATTTAAGATGGCGATTGTCTTTGTCCTGGAGATAATTGAATTACTTCTCAATTATCTCCAGGGCAGAGGGGAGGAAACCATAGTGCATTGTGGGTAAAAGCTGTGACTGTATGTCTGGAATGTCTTCATGTCCATCTGTAATTCCAGTCTCCCATTTGGTCCCCTAGGGGAGTGTCCACCAAGTGGGAGACCTGCATAAATACGGGCAGGTAGCCCACAGTAAAGCCAGATCCTGTTTGACCCTCAATGCGGAGCTTCTGTCTCGTTATTGGGGAGATTTCTTCTTTGCATTTAGAGACTGCTGGATGGAACCGAAAGCCGCTTGGTGGATATCGTTGTTCGGCGGCTAGCAGCAGTTCGTGGATTTCCGTTCGGGAGTTTGGAGCCTTTCGCGGATCCCGGTCGGGAGATTGCCGCTTCCCCTGGTTATGGTTCGTGTATTATAATTGATGCGAACGGATTACTGAATTGCGAAAGGGGAAGGTGAACTAAACGGCGGTTTCCCTTAAAGACACCAGGGGTGTCTTAACAAACACTCTTTTCATTTTTTTGTGATGACTGAAGGCGTCCTGTTCTGTTTTCTCTGAGCAAAGATACATATAACTGCAGCAGTGCTAAAGACAGGAGTTATATTATGCTGATCTATACTCATGGACTGGGCTCAGCATAGGTAGAATGGGGGGACCTTGTGGGCGAACTTGGGTATGGCCCTGGGGGCCCAGGCGTGGGCTGCATAAGGGGCCCCAAAATTCCCAGTGACAGAGCTGACAAGGCTGACTTATGCAAGAGACCATATATAGAAGTAAAAGGAGGTAACATCCACAAGGTTAACAATCTACAGGTAAATGATCACATCTATGAAGCACACAAGAGTTAACCAAACTAGATATTTTGGATGAATTTAAATGTATTTAAACTTGTTTTTATTACATAAACAAACAATCCTAAGCTATAGTATAGATCTAGCATTTTTTTTAATGACAAACCTTTTATAGACTTTTATGAGCCCGCTGATTAAAGCATTTCAATCTCAACACAGATTAAATGTCGCTACATATTTCAGTGCAGTTCCTATGAATATGTATAAAACGATTATAGAGATACTTCTTAAATCTTCCATGCTACACCAAGCCATTTTTATCTAACTCCTGTTAAACTGGCCACTAGCATATTTACACTACTAAGATAAATCAGTAAACCAAGCACAAAGGAATATTACCTTGTCATAGCTATGCTAAGGTGTGATATGCAATAAATACTTGATTTTAAAACAAATATAGTCTTTTATCAGCTAGTCATTTAAAACTGCTTTGTTCTTTTATGACTGCAGTGTAGAATGCTTTAGTTAGTCAATTAATTTTATTTGACAGCTCTTATTATATTCTTATGTGATAGGCTGGACTATACGGAGTTAATACTGAACAACTGCAATCACAGAAACAATGCACCTTCTGGATTTCTGGATTCTAGGGTGCAATAAAACCATTCTTGCAACAAGTTTATTATTGTACTGTTGGTGTAGGTTGTCCCTCATGTATATACTTATAGTTGTCAACAGTCCCACAGAGCCACGGAACCACAGATAAAATTAAATCATTCTACACAGCTGTAACCTGCCTTTTCATGGTATTGTCTGCATGACAATGTAGCATATTGTTAATCATTTAAATGTATCACCAGGCTAGCCAAGCATTGTAACTTCTACAAGGATTCCAGAGCGGAGATTGTCAAAAATCTTGGTGTTAGAATGAGAGCGAATCTTCTATTCTGCAATATTTTAAAGGTTATTAAAGGAATAGGATGCAGACATTTTTGACTGAAAGATTTTGACGCTTTGCAACGACACACAAATACATGTCATGTGTGAACCTCATGGGATAAGTGGTGTGGAGAATGGTCATCTTGCCAAAATGGAAAATTGATACCCTAGAAAGAGCTGCGATCCACGAGTAGTAAATCAGTTCTAAGCTGAGTTAGTATTTATATTATTATATTACACTTATATATTGTGTAAGAGTTTTTCATTTAATATTATAGTTTATTATAACAAAACACTGTACTGGTCTGTTCCTTTGTTTATTGAAGTTGTACGTTAACCCATTAAGGACCACGGAACATACTTGGCACATCCGACCAAAAACGGTTAAATATGAGTGATGAAATCGATCATGATCGCTTTCAGCAGCTCTAAGGGTATTGCAGCGATGCCTCGATGTCAAGGCATCCTACAATAACTCTCCTGACAGTCCCCCTCAGTAAATTAGGCCCCCGCAGGCCATGTGATCGCTCTGAAAGAGCAGCACTATGGCCAAAATAGTTTCCCTACACCTGTAAAAAAAAAAAAAAATATGTTTAGAAAAAAAAAAATAAAAAAAAAAAAATATATATATATATATATATATACATAATATGTATATATATCATATATATAATGCCATACTAAGTGTATTTTTATATTAATATATACAAATTAATATAAAATATACTTATAATTAAATTACACACGTTTATATATATATATATATATATATATACATTATAAAATATAAATAATAAAGTGATGCTATTGTCAGTGAAAGTGCCATATTTTTGCATTTTTCACACCATGCCACCCCACACCATTACTGACCCACTGCCAAACCAGTCATGCTGGAGGATGTTGCAGGCATCAGAACGTTCTCCACGACGTCTCCTGACTCTGTCACGTCTGTCACATGTGCTCAGTGTGAACCTGCTTTCATCTGTGAAGAGCACAGGGCGCCAGTGGCGAATTTGCCAATCTTGGTGTTCTCTGGCAAATGCCAAACGTCCTGCACGGTGTTGGGCTGTAAGCACAACCCCCACCTGTGGACGTTGGGCCCTCATACCACCCTCATGGAGTCTGTTTCTGACCATTTGAGCAGACACATGCACATTTGTGGCCTGCTGGAGGTCATTTTGCAGGGCTCTGGCAGTGCTCCTCCTGTTCCTCCTTGCACAAAGGCAGAGGTAGAGGTCCTGCTGCTGGGTTGTTGCCCTACTACGGCCTTCTCCACGTCTCCTGATGTACTGGCCTGTCTCCTGGTAGCGCCTCCATGCTCTGGACACTACACTGACAGACACAGCAAATCTTCTTGCCACAGTTCACATTGATGTGCCATCCTGGATGAGCTGCACTACCTAAGCCACTTGTGTGGGTTCTAGACTCCGTCTCAAGCTACCACTAGAGTGAAAGCACCGCCAGCATTCAAAAGTGACCAAAACATCAGCCAGAAAGCATAGGAACTGAGAAGTGGTCTGTGTTCAGCACCTGCAGAACCACTCCTTTATTGGGGGTGTCTTGCTAATTGCCTATAATTTCCACCTGTTGTCTATCCCATTTGCACAACAGCATGTGAAATTGATTGTCACTCAGTGTTGCTTCCTAAGTGGACAGTTTGATTTCACATAAGTGTGATTGACTTAAACATTGTGTTGTTTAAGTGTTCCCTTTATTTTTTTGAGCAGTGTATAAGGTTTGATTTTCATTTTTTTCATTGAAATTTGCCAGATTGGTTATGTTGCCCTTGAGAGCATATGGTAGCTCAGGAATAAGAATTACCCCTATGATGGCATACCATTTGCAAAGGAAGACAACCCAAGGTATTTCAAATGGTGTATGTTCAGTCTTTTTTAGTAGCCATTTAGTCACAAACACTTGCCAAAGTTAGCGTTCATAATTGTGTTTTGCATTTTAAACACCAGCGAATATAAATGCTATATTAGGCCAGTGTTTGTGACTAAGTGGCTACTAAAAAAGACTGGACATACCCCATATTGAATACCCTGGTTTGTCTACTTTAAAAAATATGTACTTTTGTCACTATTGATACATTTTAAAAATATATATTTTGAAACAACATTGTCCTACTTATAGTGCTATAATTTGCACACAAAAAAAAGCTAAGAACATGTTAACATTGGGTATTTCTAAACTCAGGACAAAATTTAGAAACTATTTAGCACAGGTGTTTTTTGGCGGTTTTAGATGCGTAACAGATTTTGGGGGTTAAAGTTAGAAAAAGGGTTTTTTTGCTTTTTTTTCATAATATTTTTTCATTTGTTTTATAGTAAATTATATGATATGATGAAAATAATGGTATCTTAGAAAGACCATTTAAAGGCGAGAAAAATGATATATAATATGTGTGGGTACAGTAAATGAGTAAGAGGAAAATTACAGCTAAACACAAACACTGCAGAAATGTAAAAACAGCCCTGGTCCCTAACGGTAAGAAAATAAAAAAATGGCCTGGTCACTAAGGGGTTAAAGGGATAGTTTAAGCACCAACACAACTAAAGTTTAATGATCGTGGTGTAAAGATCATGTCCCTGCTGTTTAACTGTTCAATTCTCATCCATTTAGGAGTTAAATTAATTTCATGTTTATTCGCTGATAGAATTGAAGGGAAATTAAAGTGAATTGAAAGTGAACTACAAAAGCTGACTTGGATTATATCTCCATTTTGGCTATTTTGGCAAGAAATTTTAAATTCATTTTAAATTCTTTATGAAATCCCAACATTTTTGGGGATTTCGTGAATAACCCTGTTTTTTTTTTATTTTTATGTAGCCCAAGCCAAACCTTCACTGAATGTGATTCACACATACACCTCACACAAACATTAAAAAAAAGGTTTAATTTGTACAGCACAGTGTGTTTACTTTAGAAATGCTTATCTTTTGCTCTTTTAATTGAACTATACAGCAACTATTAGACTTGTTTTTTTAGGAAGTGTGTAGGGAGATTATGGGACTTTCAGACAGGGAAGGAGTGGCTACATATACAAAGTGAATTAACCCCTCAATGCCAGATAAATTGTCAGTGAGACTCCAGTGGCACGAACTATACACCAAAACCTCTTCATTAAGCTAAAATTGTTTTGGTGCTTAAAGTGTCTTTTTAACTAATGAATCAAAAGGGATTGTCATCTAAAGTCTGCTTTTAGAGATTGGTACACAATTTTTGCCAATACTGCAACATTTTTCTGTAGGATAACCCGTTCTAACAACATCTTCCAACTTAAGTGGTAACTACTACAAATAAATATAAAATGTTTTATTTGATTTATCTTTTTAGTTCTGCACTTTTACTGGACTTCCTTGAAAATAACAACATACCCAAAGCTGGTTAATTAAGGGTACTGTCCAGGGTACTGAAAGTCTAGATTCTTCCCCTAAATTTTCCCTCCACTCTAACTTCCTGGCCTCATCAGCTTTAAATGCCTCAGTGTGCATCCTGCAAAAACAAGTCAAACAAGCTGCATTACTGCTTTCTGTTTGTTAACCTGTGCAGAGTCATCAATAAACATTTGTAATTAATTAAATACATGTGTAATACAATGTCTACTAATTGATAGTGTAACCAAATAAGTATTAGGGGAATAATGAAACATATAAGAGAAACTGTAACATGGCGACTGTGTCAATGAGAACTTCACAAGGCGCAATTCAAACAATTAATATGAATTAATCAATATATGCCTTGATACTCACATTCCTGAAAGTCTATTAAAATATTTTATGTTTGTGCTGATTTGCATGCAACCATTTAGATTGCAGGCCACTGTGTGGCTTTATTTAAATGTTGCTGGTGCAGGGACAGTAAACAGAGATATAAGGATATTTATCAAAGTGTTCTATTCTAAAAAAAAGTGGTGCAAAAATATAGGGGGAGGAGTCACTTATGAAGTGTGCTTGCAGGTTCTACGTGTTTCCGTGGCGATACTCTCCTTTTAGGGAATCAGACCACTTTTTTAAATCTGAAACCTTTTGATACATCTCCCTCATTGTGCACTTATGATGGGAATCAACAGAAAGAGAAATGACCGGTCAGAAAAATGTAATTGTTAGAGATGCCTTATCTCCATGTTTCTGAAACTGGATTCACATTTTACTTGCAATGTATCCTCCCAATTGGAAGAAGTGCTGCATATTTCATGGATTCTGACCTACTGCCTACAAGAAATTATTTAGCATATTAATAAATATTATCTTTCATTTAAATAGTGGGTCACTGAGCTTCATTTACAAGTGAAAACTGGCATGCTACACTAATACCATGTACATAATGTTGGTTTCTGTAAAAAATAAAAAGTTTAGAAACCACTATTGTAGCTCAACTGCTGAGAGAGAAACACATATTCAACGGCGGGTCTTACTTTATTCATATTAATTTCAGAGTTACATCATAAGCGTGGGGGTTTTCACTGGCTCAGCTTTACAACTATTGATAGGTAGATAGATAGATAGATAGATAGATAGATAGGTAGATAGATAGATAGATAGATAGATAGATAGATAGATAAATAGATAGATAGATAAATAGACAGACAGACAGATAAATAGATAGATAGAGAGATAGACAGACAGACATACAGATAGATAGATAGATAGATAGATAGATAGATAGATAAATAGATAGATAGATAAATAGATAGACAGACAGACAGATAAATAGATAGAGAGATAGACAGACAAGCAGACAGATAGATAGATAGATAGATAGATAGATAGATAGATTGACAGAAATACAGACATATACTAGATAGATAGATGGATAGATAGACAGATAGATAGATAGATAGATAGATAGATAGATAAAAGATAGATAGATAGATAGATAATTTGTAACAAATATATTTATTTGTATAAAATGTTATTTACTTAACTAATAATTGAGCTCCAGAAGAAAAAAAAATGTAATATTTCTTAAATAATATGTTAAAATATGAAAGCTAAGTACAAAAATAGATTTCAAACGCATGTGCGCAGTAATCCACATGGTGTGTCTACAGCCAGGGATGTATCCCTCCCTAGCAGCTGTTTGTGTTCTAGTGCACCTGGAAAAAGAATAGAATTTTGCCAATTAATCGCTTTTTGTTGAAGACAGAAAACCCTTGATGTTTTCCAGGTTTTCCCTTGTTTTGTCCTCAAAGGAAGTAAGATAAAATGCTGTTGTGATATTGTAGCACAATAATTAAACTTTGAAGTGAAAACATAGATAGTTATGCTGGGAGACAGACAGACAAAGTATACTGTAAAATGTAAATGCTGGTGTATACAGAATTGACGAAGAGATATGATATTGTTTGTTGATATACTTATTAATCCTTTTGGACATATGGTATGCATGGCATAGGATGGGAATATCTATTTTTTTATGACAATAACTTTGCAACTTTATTTTTTGGAAAATGTAAGGGTGCTTCAAGCTATAATGTGTCATGAAATGGAATATCCAGCCCATACAGTCACTTAGGATTTGGAGACAAAGATAATAAAATAACATAATACAATAATTAAATAAGTAGACAGATGATAGATACACAGACAGATAGACAGATAGAGATAGACAGTAGAGATAGACAGACAGACAGATTAACCTTCTCTTCCAACCTTGCACAATTCTTGGACTTAGGACCTTTAGATGAGCTGACCTGACCCAAGCACAGTGGCAAAATATTCAATATCGTGCACCACTGCTATACTAAAAAAATGCAATCCAACTATAAGATTGTGTACTATATAACACAGACTCTTAACAATACATTTCCTGAAACCTCAAAATGTTGCTGCAGATATCAGACAGAATGTGCCTCTTTCTTAGACGTAAATATTTGAAAAATTCACTTTGAATTCACCATGAATCCTTACTTTAGTGAATAACCCTGTTAGTATTTACATTGCTAACTTCATCAAAGCCCTATCCCTGCCACCATAGACAATGTCCTCCCAATATAGCCACTATTTCCCATACCACAGCCCCTATCTCCCCACTATAGTTCCTAACCCTAACTACAAACACTTGTCGCTCCACTACAGCCCCTACCATCCAGCCTTCACTCACACAACAGCACATGTGGCACAGCGCATGCCCCTTCACTACTGACACTATCCACACACCACTGCCAGTTTCCACCAATACAGTCCCTACTCTTCCCAACATAACCCCTGTCTTCCCGCTATAGCTGCTTTTACCCCAAATCCCCTACTCCACCTACCGCATCCCTTGTCACCCCCTTTGCTCCTATTACCTACTACAGCCACTGTCTCTTCACAAGAGGACGTATACCACTTTTTCTCCAACTACAGCCCCTCTTCCCCCTCAACACATTCCAAACAACTTGAAAGAAGTGCAGCAAGCAATGTAATGAATGTGGGCCATCATCACTTTGGAATTTTTGTGATGAGTAGTAGACAACATGCCTTGATTAACAGAAACTGATCTCATGGCAAAGTGTTTTCCTAATAGTTTATACACTTATCGCACAAACCTTGTCATATTTTTTTTAATAATTCTTTCTTTTTGTAGTGCATTGCAATTGTCACAGAAAAAGAAAGACATTGTAAGAGCATCAGAAAGTGTTAACTAAAAAAAAAAAAAAATCACTATATGTCTATATCACTGCACCTTTTTAGAAATTATGGTATATTAAGATGTACATTTATTGCTAGTAGAACTTAAAGTAAATATTATAAACAGACAAATACGGTAAGGAACCAACTTCAAAGAGGTAGGGACCAACCTTACTGAAAATACCTCATAATTGGCCATTCAAAGGTAATAGCAAGAAAAATCTAATTGTAAAATTACAAAACTTTATTAGAAACTATATATAGAGAACTTGTGGTTAAAATAGAGTAAATAGAAGAAGAGAATAAAGAAGAGCAGGGAAGTAAATACCTTGATAGATGAGTAGTGGAGAGGGTTTTAAAAAAACAAAAAAAACAAAGTGGAGCCTAAGAATGCTTAATTACCTTAAATCTCATACGAGGATGTATATATTATAGTACAATCAAGATAAGGAATCAAATCTAATATTACACGTCATAAGCAGTCAGCCAGACGCGCGTTTCGGCGATACTACACGCCTTTGTCTACTCTTGACAAAGGCATGCAGTATCACCGAAACGCACGTCCATCATTTTTTGAGCTGATGCACATATGTTTTAGTTCACTTTGTCTAAGAGGGGGAATTTATTTTTACTTTGATTATGCTTCTTACACTTCTCTGAGGATACTATACTCAGGGCTATTTATGTAAAATCTCAGGCTGTCTTGAAGCAGAAGATAGAGGAGAGCAGGTGAACTGTGCTAGATAGATAGATAGATAGATCATTTGTAACAAATATATTTATTTGTATAAAATGTTATTTACTTAACTAATAATTGAGCTCCAGAAGAAAAAAAAATGTAATATTTCTTATTTCTCTGGACTACTATCTGTCTCCGGCCAGGGACTTGAACCGGTATATGGAGAGAGGGGGGGAATACCCTTTAGCCGATAGTGTGATTGTGGAGCGACTACTAAGTTTTGTAAAGTATTTTCAGTAAGGTTGGTCCCTACCTCTTTGAGGTTGGTTCCTTACCTTATTCGTCTGTTTCTAATATATTCTATTTAGGGTTATGCCCTCTCTGCCTCATTGACCGATTCTTAGACCACGAGTCAGATATCCTCTGATCTTGTTGTCTTTCTATTTCAAAACTTAAAGTAAGTAAAGTGATAAAAAGAATATAATAAGCAAAATGGCATGGGAAAGTGTATATTTAAAAGAAGATACGGCTGAGGAAAACATGCCACAATGATGAGAGAGCTCTGGGCCCCAAAACAGAGGCAGCAGAGGTAGAAGTGGCCCTTATCATAACTGCTCATTAGCCCAAGGAGAGGCAACCCCAATCCCCAAACAGAGATCAAAAAACCCCCATAACCAGCAGGCTCCAACCCCCATCACCGGCTTCACTTCATGATCTATGTGTAGTCCTCTGATGCCGTTGAATGGCTTGTCGGATGGTAGCAGAGATGGAGGTGTGCAGGAACACCGTTGGGCTGTCTGCAGAAATTGGTGATATAGCTCAGCATCATGGGCCTCATCAGCCCATCCTATTACCTCAGGAACTGTTTTGCTGTGTAGACGACCTCTGCAGGGGTCGATTGGAAGCACCCCAGACTGGGCCTCGTTAGACATGTGACAATTGGATAGTATTTCCCAGATTTGCAAGCTGTGAGCCTCAAGAGCCCTGAGGGGGTGCCACCATTTCCACGGAATGCAGATCAGACTCAGCCACCATCTTGTAGATTAGGTGAGTTCTTCGATCAGGATAAGCAATAGTAGGGCTCCAGGGTAGGCAAGAATGACCCCCCACTGGCCCAAAGGGGGCAAAGCAGGGAAACCACCACACTGTTTTAAGAGAACAGTATGTTGCAGATAGGCAGGATAGCGGGGCAACGGAAGTCCACCCCACTCACCGTCTGAGTAGGCCTGAGTAGGCCTCGGTCATATAGTTTAGTTTTATCCCCTAAAGGGAGTCTGAGGTTGGTTTACTAGTCGATCCTCAGAGCCAACACTTCATTGGGTAGTTGCCTGTTGTGTCTCAGAACTAGGTGAGGAGCCAAACTGCTTTTTGGGACAGACATGTCAGAAAATTGTAGGAGCTGGTCTTCTGTGCGACTACTTCGCATGGCGGTTCGGCCCCTCCCCCTTTTAAAATGTTTTTTAGGCTGGATGGTCATTATTTTTGGAATTGCTAGTTTTTTCTTTTTCATTTGTGCCATATATATATATAGCTCATTCCTTTATACATCCAAACTTTTTACATCCAAAGCACAAATCTTACTTATATGATAATGGTCAAAAATTGAATTCTTATCAATGTAATATCTAAACATATTTAAAGTTTATTAGTATTTTTTTTAGTTTTTTTTTTTAGTAAAAGTATAGTTATATCAACCAATCTGCGGATTGATCTAACAAATTCTGTGGAATTGTGGACTAACCTATGAAAATCAAAGCACAAGTGAATTGAGGGAAAGAATTAGAGGAACAGTGGTCCTCTATGTGCATGTCTGTAAGTAGTAGATTTTCAGATATATTGGTAGTGCGGTACTTCACTTAGACAGGTCATCCTCTCCACTCATTGATATTCACTGGTATTAAACAGATTGAAGACACTATTAGAGTTGGAGATTGTGTCTTTGAATTTCGTAGACAAGAGGCCTACTAGACACAAAGGTTAAATAACCTATAACCCAAAGGGATGAATTAGAAGAATCCACTACATTGTTTCTCAATGGCCAGATAAAAGATAGATTTACTTTATGGCTATATGATTTAATGCATAGGTAAATGGTTTCAATATGGAAGATCTGCTGCTATAGGTTAAGCTGATATTGTCAGACTAAGACTAGCGAGTCTCCTGTATTGTGGCTTTCATATTGAGCTACAAGCTTCAAATTATTTATATGAGGAGCTGAATTAATCATGCCAGTTGCAAATGGCAGAGGCCACACAGGGGAGTAACTCCAGGCCTGTTTTAAGCAGACTGGGACATGTATGTTCCTATGCTCCTTTAAGAGTAAACCATAACCCTAACCTTAACCTTAATGGTAAATTATCATGAAATATAAATACTACAAAACATTGGAGAATGTATTATGGTAAACATATCTCAGGATTCTGGAGAAATTCGGGAATTGCTAGACCTGTCTTTTTCCCCCCGTGTCTCTCAAATTCTCCAGTGTCCTTATTGTTCCCTAATGCACACTTGCCTGTTAGTTATCTGCCTTGTATTCATATAAGTAGATGTATATATAGCTTTCAGATAGACCAAAGATGCAATCAGAATGTAACAAGGATGAACGAGAGGTAACGTAACAGATGTAATATTGATGTAGCATTATTCAAAGAAAACAGGTATGAACCTCCAAGGTGCAGTGTGTAAACAATAAATACAAAAAGGTAATTACTCTTTTTGGGTTTTAGGTATGACAAAATGATTCCTCTCGATCCTCAATATAAATGGAAAAACAAGATATACCTAAGAACAAAAATGGAGAAAGGAAAACTCATAGGGTAATTACGTTAGTCATAATAAACCCCTATTTCAATGTTGCACTCACAGATCTGTGAGTGCAACATTGAAATATTGATGTAGCGTACTTTGTAGGTTAGGGGGATATAAAATTCATAGAAGTAGGTCTACAAATCACAAGAGCAAGTTTAACTATGCTATTGATATAAATTTGAACATATTCAACAAGGCTGTAAGTTACTGGTGCTTTGACATTCGAAGACATGATAAATGATCATTACGGTAAATTAACAAAGACCCTAAAATATACTGTCCTGAATGGGAGAGTGTAATTGGGTCATACAATGAACATCTGTATCCTATTTCATAAAATTGTGTTATTGTAATATAAAATGACCAATTCTAGACCCTAACAACAACAGGTGCTAGACTATAACAATATGTAACAATATGTTGTAATTTGTATAATGCATTGTCCATAAAACATACCTTATACAACGTAAACATTAAAAATCCAAATATAAAAATACATACTATTACTCAACACGGATATGTTTAGTACTAAACAAGTATACCTGCAATCATTATCTGCAGATAAACTGAACATATAAATAGAGATAGAGTAAAAAAGTAAAAAATAATAATAATAAGTATGCAACATTTTCAAAGCAAAAATCCAATTTAATTTCCACCTGACCACTTATCTTATGGTAATGGTATCATTCTAGATATTTCTATTTCTGTACATTTCCAAAACAAAGTAAGTAGTTCACTTGTTTTCTTATGTTTGACTGCTTTAGAATTTGAGGATTGAATATGGTTATCACATAATGAAAAAGATATCGTAGCTATGTTAATTTAAACACTTTTATGGTGATCTGTTTATGTTGGCCAATGAAATGGTGACTGCACATGCAAACTAAAAAAATAAATAAAAGAAAAACATAGATTGTAAAGTAATGAGACTTATCTAAAATCTGAAAGTCAAAAAAAGCTGATTTGTAAAAATTCTTCAGTGCAGCTAAGGTTGAACTAAGGTTCAATGCAGTTTTGCAACTTTAGCATATATTTTTCCATTCTGAATTTTATTTGCTATAGTTTAAAGCAAATAAACTCAAATACCTTCTCATATGGCTTATGTTTGATGAATAGACCTGTGACAAGTGGTTTTTTTTATCCTTCACCCTATAAAAAGGTGATTCTGGCTTCAGAAGGCACAGATTGCTTAGAGTAATGATCCAATAAAAAAAAGGTCAATTCATACCACTAGATGTACCTTAAATTTTACTTATTTCATTTTTTTTCCATGCCTCTTTCTAAAGTCTGGCTCAACCTCATAGGAATTGTAGTTCACAAGCATTTTGAGTGACAGTGTTATCCATCATTGTTGTCAGGTTTGCAATCCACAACTAAGATGCTCAAAAAGGCTCAACATTTTCCACAATAAAAATAGATTTCCATGAGATTTTAATAGTTCTAATTTACCAATGCCTAGAAGTAATAACTACCAATTAAAGTCTAAATTAATTTATTCTGACATTAAAACTGCTACAGAGAGGTGATGATATATTTCTACCAAAAGGAATTATGGGGTGAAAATAAATCTAAACTTTTAATTGGAATAATTAAATTTAAAATACTTTCCAATATAAATTTGCATCTTACAAACACTGCTCCCTCTAACTTTAACTTTTCAGCAATAGTTTCACCTACAGGATATATTTGATTGTTTATGTAAATGCAAACCCAAAAGCATAATTTAGCGAGCTCAGGAACAAACTCTAAAGCACTTATTGATTTGTGTAGGTGCTAAATGTTCATATGTCGGATTGCAGCGAGGGATCAGGAGTAACAGTTATTCCAGAAATAAAAATGCAAGAGCCATCCCTCTGGTGTTTAATCTATGCTTGTTTCCGAATAACATTGATATTAAATCCCTGGCAATATATACACCCAAGCTAAATGTTAAGTGCTTGCTTTATTATTGTAAACTATACTCCTGAGTATGGACACCGGGGAATAGATGATACACAAGTAGATGCAACCTGCTTAAAAATGTTTACTGGGAAACCTTGAGAATTAGATTTGTTTTTCATATGTGAACGACTGGGTGAAAAGACACACAACACTACTTTGCATTCATTGCAGGGATTGTGTTGACAATGCAAAGCACCAGGTCAGTTCTGTCCTTTTACTTATGCACATGCAGTGGGAAAGTGTAGCCAGTCATGTCCATGGGACCCATTCTCATTTTTTATTTTTACGTATTTATTTAGTTAGTTATTTTGATTGCTCAAAGATGTCCTTGGGTCTCAGTGTATTCCTGCACAACACACTTGGCTACTTCTTGACAGAATACTTTTTGAGGTCAATGGTCTAGGAGTACAGAAAATGTGGGAGAGAATCTAAAAGAAGAATAAGGCTAAACCTCAAACCGATTTCAGGTTTAGTTTCATTCTTCTTTGAGATTATCTCTGACTTTTTCCGTGTTTAAGTTTGGGTTAAACCTTTGTTACCTACCTAGCCCCATTTCTTGCATCAGTGGCTAGATAATTTTCTTGAGGTTTAGCACCCAAAGCTATTTTGTATTCATAATTGTCAAGGAGTATTAATTGCAAGCCAATTGGAATCAATATAAAAAATGTTGGTTTACTTTTCCTTTTGCCCAGCTTCATCATTGTATTACCAACCCTGTTTAAATAGAGAGTTGAGATATGTCACATTATGGTCAAAATCTGTGGCAAAGAGGAAAAGATATAATCAAGTTTCCACACTAAGTTTCTAGACTAATTTTTGATGAGTGCAGCAGTTTCATTTATTTTTTATTCAAAATGAAAGGACTGTTCTGAACTCAGGACCACCCTTAGTCAAGTGTCAGCAAATGTCAGCATCTTCTGGGGCAATTTAAAAAAAAATTGTTCACTTTTATGAGGCAATTCACAAATGTTCTATAATGTTCCGTTGACTGCTATGCAAGATGAGTGTATCTCAGATGTAGACATTTCTCCCACAGCTGTCACAAGACACTCATACAGCAGTCTAGGAAATTGAGGAGACCAGAGATAAGCGGGAATAATTAAGAATGGTGGGTTAAAGGGGCAGGATATTTTTTTGACCAGGGCCCCACATTTGTTTTCCTGGTTTCACTACACATATAAAATTATTTTGACAAGTTACCTTTTGGATAATAAATTCAATAAAGTTCCTGGTTTGCTGAGAGCCTCCCAGAGTACACTGAAAACAAGGTAGCGAGATATGCTCCCATTGTGCTGAACACTCCTGGAGGAAGTCCCGCACCCGGGCAGACTTTCTCCATTATAGATTCATATTGCATTCATACAGCGCAGCCCTTGCCCTCGCCAAACAGTCATACTTTTCCTCTCTCATTAGTTCATGCTCCCGCAATCCCAGACGTCTCTTTGACACCTTTAATTCTCTTCTCCGCCCTGCTGTGGCCACCCCCCAAACTAACCATACAGCTGATAGCTTTGCATGCTACTATACCGACAAGATTGAACAGCTAAGGAAAGAATTCTCCCCTCCTTGCCGTTCTCTTTCTCAACCACATGTAGATCATGCCTTTCCTACCCTTCAGACTTTCTCCCTGGCTACTAAACAAGAGGTGGCTGTGCTTCTCCATTCCTCTCACCCCACCACTTGCCCACTCAATCCTGTCCCATCTCACCTCATCAGATCTCTCTACCCTTGCCTTGTGCCTTCCCTAACACACATCTTCAAATGCTCTCTCTCTTCTGGCACTGTCCCTGCTGACCTTAAACATGCCACTGTAGTACCTATCCTGAAAAAAAAATCTCTTGACCCATCCTCCTCCTTTAACTATCATCCCACAACCCTGCTCCCTTTTTCATCAAAGCTTTTGGAAAGACTTGTCTTTACCCGTTTGTCTCGCTTCCTCAATTCCAACTCTCTCTTTGACCCTCTTCAGTCTGGCTTCTGCCCTCTCCACTCTACTGAGACTGCTCTTATCAAAAATACTAATGACATAATCTCAGCTAAATCCAAAGGTCACTACTGTCAGGATTACTGTTTGATCCAGCACGTAAAACTGTATAGCACGGATGACAAATAAGTAACGTATTACCGGTCCTTAGAATGGCTGGATTTAACGTACATAGAATAGTCAAAAATACTAGCCGAGGTCAGGGAACACAGAAAGGGATGCAGCGATGAGGAAAGCCAGGAGTCAGGATACCAGAATATAGAGAAGTCAATAAACAAAGCCAAAGTAAAAAAAAACAGGTAGAAAACTATAAACAGGAACGCGCTCTCGGACAACCACAAGGGAAACCACGACAGGGCACTGAGCAGGGAGCTGAGCAGGATGAGAACTGGGCCTAAATACCCCTCCTCTAGATCTGATAGGCTGTAATCGGCCTTTGACCCCAAATTCAGTTACGAGGTTTAATTTGCATAATTGCTGCTCAGCATTAACCCTTCTGTGGATTAGGTTGCTGCTTGGCACAACTTTTCCTGTGTGGACAGTAAATGTCATTAACCACATTTTTATAAGCGGATGAATACGTGACAACTACTCCGTATTAATTCTCCTTGACCTCTCTGCTGCCTTTGACACAGTTGATCATGATCTCCTCCTTCAAATTCTTCAATTGCTCGGTCTCTGTGTCCTCTCATTGTTTTCCTCTTATCTCTCCCAACGCTCATTCAGTGTCTCCTTTTCCAAGGATACCTTCTCCCTTGTCTTGTCTCAGTTGGAGTTCCCCAAGGCTCTGTCCTTGGCCCCCTTCTATTTTCTCTTTATAGTGCCTCTCTTGGCAAACTTATTGCCTCTTTTGGATTCCACTACCACCTGTACGCAGATGACACCCAAATATATCTCTCCTCCCGGACCTCTCCCCTGCCATCCTGCAATGTATCCCTGCTTGCCTGTCTTCTATCTCTGACTGGATGTCCTCGCGCTTTCTGAAACTCAATCACTCTAAAACTGAACTCCTTGTCTTTCCTCCTCCTGATACTGATCCTCCTCTCTCACTCTCCCTTCAAGTCAGTGATATCCACATAAGTCCATCCTTGCAAGCTCGCTGTCTTGGCATCATACTTGACTCTGGCCTCACCTTTGAGCCTCACATCCAGTTTGTTGCCAAATCCTGTAGATTCCAACTTAAAAACATAGCCCGCATCCGCCCCTTTCTTACACAAGGAGCTTGCCCATGCTCTAGTAATGTCCTGCATGGATTATTGTAACCCTCTCCTGATTGGTCTGCCCAAAAGCCATATTGCCCCGCTACAGTCTGTAATGAATGCCGCCGCCAGACTGATTTTCCTCTCTAGTCGGTCCTCTCACACCTCACCCCTCTGTCAGTCCTTACATTGGCTCCCTGTATGCTATAGGAGTCACTTCAAAGTGCTAACCCATACATATAAAGCACTGAACAATTCAAGCCCCTCTTCACAGATCCATAGGTATATCCTCCTCGTTCCCTCCACTCTGCCCATGACCACCTCCTGGCCATTGCTCACACCCGTACGGCCAACTCGCACTTGCAGGACTTCTCACAGGCGGCTCCTTTCCTATGGAATAGCCTGCCTATCCCCATCAGTCTCTCCCCTAGTCTTCAATCCTTTAAGAAGTGCCTTAGGAAAGCTTATGGCCTCCCAGAGTAGCCTCTACCTTACAGACCTGTCTCTTGCTCTCTCCTATAGTGCTGTACTTTACTCTCTCCTCTAGCTCTGCTTCACTCCCATTTGATTGATATTTCCTGTCCTAACGTGTCTTATATCCCACCTCCTATAGTCTGTCAGCTCGTTTGAGCAGGGTCCTCTTCAACCTATTGTTCCTGTAAGTTTTCTTGTAATTGTCCTATTTATAGTTACATTCCCTTTCTCATAATATTGTAAAGCGCTACGGAATCTGTTGGCGCTATATAAATGGCAATAATAATAATAATATGCAAGAAAGGTTAACCTACTCACACGTTTAAAGTCTGTTGAGACTCTTTTTATGGAAATATGACATCTAATATGAACACTGTTAAAAAAAATAAAAAAAATGAATAGATAGACAGACAGGCAGGCAGACAGACACACACACAGTATGACAGATAGATGGAATTATGCATTTTCTAACTATGGAGTCTGGCAGTATATCCAGTATTTTTGTCCTCTGACCCATTACATGGGAAAACAAGCAAAAAACAGAAAATCCCCCACTACACAATCCCTGGGAGAGTATACTTATACACGTTTTGCAAGTACATTTAAGTTCCCACGAATCTCAGACATTTGCCTGGCTTTAATGTATATTGACAGTTCCAGTGCATTATAGCGTGATCGTTGAGGTCAGGACACCTTGTTCAATAATTATATTATTAATTTACTAGGATCATTATTCACCGAAAAAAGCAAGACTTTGTTAAGTGCCAGCAACTTACAGAGGAAGCATATTACTAAATCTGTAAAGCTCCGTTGAAATCTTTCTTAACACCATTTTCTCAGGTCTAGTGTAATAATTAATTGTGCAATGATATTTAAGGCTGGCCCTTCATCTGGTGAACAATTTCATTGCTGCTCGGAAACACAAACTGTATTAAAAATTGAATAATTATGAGAAAAGTAATGTTAACCACGTCATTACTCTCCCTTATATCAGCATTTGCATTTATTAGGGGTATTTTAATGCAAAGAGGAAATCAAGAGTAATGTTCTTCTTGAATGGGCCCCCATCTAGTCTATTGGGACCAGGAGGAAGTGAAAGAGAAGAATATGCACAATGTATCAGAATTTAATATTTTTGTAATTTCCTGATCCCCAGTAATGTCCCCTCCCACAGTCCCACTCACTTCAAAACAATTCAGCCGTGTTGCACTATATAGGTTGCCTGAGTTTCAATAGTGGTATTGTTGCGGCAATCAGTTGCTCTTGTTGAGGAAATAGCCTGTTGGCTACTTGGTAGTCCCATCAACATGGAATGGAAATTTTGTAATTTATCTCTGGTGTAAAAAAATCTGTTTAACCTGCAAGCCTACACTCTCTACTGTCCCAAACTCAATAAATAAATAATAATTAAATAAATCCACCACCCTATGTGCATATGGTGGAAGACAAATTAAACATTGTAGGACTGCCCCAAGACCCACTAAGAACATGTATTTCCCTTATGCTTTTACAACCACATCTCAGTGAATCACTATTTCCTTTTTCCAAATATGACATGATGGGTTAATAAACAGAGATGCTGCTCCTCTTTCCCCCCCAACCCTAAATCAACCGATGATAGGTGGAAAGGTTTATAAGGTCTCTAATTGACAGACATAGATAGACAGACATAAAGATAGGTAGGTAGATAGATAGATAGATAGATAGATAGATAGATAGATGGATAGACAGCCAGCCAGCCAGCCAGCCAGACAGACAAAGCAAGTTAATATGATTATTGTCATGATACCTCACCTTACCCTCGCGTTGTAGCTGCGGGTGCCGACTCCTCCAGGAGACGGCACGGCATGTCCGACGCCGGCCACTCAATGCACGCCCCCTCTTTTATGATGCGCTCTGACGTCATAACAGCTATGCCGCAATATTCTAACTATTCTACGCTCCCTGATGTTTGGGGGACGTGGATTTAAAGCAATAGACGCTCCTCTATAAAAGGGCGCCTTTTGCTTTTGTTCAGTGCCCCATTGTGGTTCATTGGTTGTTCCCTCTAGTGCTAGCTTTATTCTGTCTGTGTATCTTGGTATTTTGACTCGGATTGTGTTTTTTGACTATTCTTCATTCTGGTATCCTGACTCGGCTCGTTTTCTCGTTCATCCTGTTTTCTGGTTCCTTGACTCAGATATTCCTTATCGTTATCCTGATATCGGCCATTCTAAGGTCCGGTAATACGTTTTCTATTTGGGTTATACTCTGCGTGTTTGGGTCACTTGTCGTGACAATTATTGGCTGTATTTAACAGAGATACAGTATACTCTGGTGTTTTTCTTTCTTTTGATGTTTATGGGGAAAATACTGTTCATTAACAAGAGATTACTTGCTTATCTTGTGTAATATGATATTTTCCTATGTGTTAAATGCCTGCTCGCCCAACAAGGTCCTACGGCTGGCAGGTGTTTGGCAAGCTATACTGGTTAACTTAATTTTGTGACCTAAAGCTGTGCAATTATGGTATTAATGCATGTATGGATGTGAGGGTATGAAGTTTAATGATTATGGACGGTTAAAGAGCTAATTAGTCATTACTGTTTGCTTTCTCCCTGTGTATGAAGATAGTGGTTTACAAAAGGAGGTCTCTGGACTTGATGTTATTTGTGTATTTGGGAAAATAGGAATCTGTAATGCAAGTCTCACATCTTTTCATTGTGTAAAACAAATGCATTTCATTTCCCCTTTACTGTTTAAGATGAATAATTCCTGCTTCTAAATTGCCTTCAGTAGATAATTTATTTTTACATGCATTACTAGCCAGTGTGCTTTATCTAAAAGTCTCAGAATCCCATGCGACAATACATCGATCAAGAACTTGAATGTAAAATAATGTAAATTCATCACAAACTACATGAAACCCACCCACAGTAGCATTTTGCATTCATAAGAATAATTTGAAATTTGGTTAATTGTATTCCCTTACCTTTTATTTTAGCCAGACATGTCTGTAGTCAGACATGTCTGGGGTAATTGAACAATATATTAAATATATTTTTTTAACTATTTATCATCTATAGCAGGGGTTGGCAACCTTTGACAATCCAGATGTTGTGGTCTACGTCTCCCATAATGCTCTAGCAAAGTATCAGGGTAGATGTAGTCCACAACATCTGAAGTGTTGAAGGTTGCTTACCTGAGATCTTAAGAAAGATGCTGGAAACCAGACACATGTAGAACACATTTTAAGTTCTATTCTTTCTCATTGATAGCGTTGACATATGAAGACTGACAAGCCAAGGCTCATTTAAGAACTTTGAAAAAAATACAAAGAAGTCACTACATATTCAAGAGGATTTATATTAGTATTGTACACAATGAGATTTTTAGATTCTTCCAAAAAATAATTTCTGTATTGAAAATATTGCTTAGGACTTCTGACATTTGGCAATGTGCCGGTTCAGTTTGTCTGAAATTAAAACTGGATGAACCGTCTCTACGACTCAAGGGTTAATTGTGTGGCAGTTGGCCAGCACTTGCTACCTAACGAGCCACCATGTTAAATAGTTTAAAAAAAATAGATATGGGGCTCAATGTGACCACCAAAATAGGTTTTATACCTGAAGGCATATCTGCTACACAGCGAGCACCCAATGATGATTCTGTCAAAAATAGTACTTTAAGTATTACACATATAATGTAAAGTTGGTGGATAATAAGGGCCAAGAATATTCCAAACTAGATATAGCTTCCCAAACTTCACAGAAAAAAAACCTTTAAAAAATAGTACCTCATAAGATATTCATTATAGTGATTTAATAAAATGATTTTGTACATGATGAGCACTAACTAGCTTTGATATACATGCATGATACATTTTGAAACCAGATGAGGCAATGGACAGATTTTCTTTTTTGAAAATATGATTCCTTTCACTTCAATCACCTTGAAGGGATGCTCTAAGCACTGTAACCCATCCATTTCATTGGCATTATTAAAGTGTCTGGAGTCCCCTGGTGCCATGTTTCAATTTATTGTTAGACTGGAGTATATGTGAATCTTCAGGAGATCATCCATTTGTGCTGCACAGGTTAATGAGGAAGCACTGGCCCAATCAACAATGATATCACATCCACCCATTGTTGGTATGAATTGATATGGCTAAGGAAGAGTACAATCTCTGCCGAGTATAATCAATAGGGATGGGGACATTGATGGTCTTACTTGTTATTAAACTGTTTGAAAATGGTTTAATACTGAATTTACTTTGAACGATGGACAGAGATCAGCCAGGCTGCTTAACATGATGAGGTCAACTTTGGTCTGCATTCCAGTGGACATAAGGGGGAATACTGTGATGGAATTACAACATTGAGTGGCACAGCTCCATCTATTGGTTGAACACTGTAATGGAACCACAATCATCCACAGGTACATTGAATGGCACAGCACCATCTATCGGTTGAACACTGTAATGGAACCACAATCACCCACAGTGACATTGTTTGGGACAGCACTATCTAGTGGTTGCATGTTTCCAATCACTATTGTTTGAACACATTTTTCATATATCTGCATATGTTGACATATGTTGATAATGCAGACATAATGGTATACTTTTTATTGTCTTTGTTTCCCTAACTTCCCCACCTATGCACAGTTGGATTTTATTGTGTTATGTGATTGCAGGTATGATTCAACATATGATAATATTTTTTGCATTGAGTGTGTCACCATAGGTTTAATGTAATGTTGATACAGGTTAGTCCTAGGTGGAGATAAAGTACTGTGTGGCAATTCCATTAGGAACTGTGTGGTTCTTTCGGGGACTCCAGTAGCAGAGTTTTAGGGCCTGCTTTCTAGATGAACTGTTTTTTAATACCAACACTTTTAAGAACAGAGCTGGTTCAAAAACCAAAAACATATTTGTAAAGACAGTGGCAAACACTAGGCCTGTGGACTGCAAGTGCCTTTGTAGAGGTAGTATTTGAAGGTAATACAGGCTGCAGGGTCAATACCTGCCTAAAAGAAGTAGTGCAGTCAGAGGGATTGATACCTATCTGGGAGAAAGAGAGCAGGTAGAGGGGCCGATACCTGACTGAAAGGAGATGGACAGACAGAGGAGCTTGTGGTCCCTGGTAATGAAGGAAAAGAGACGGACCATGTAGCAGGACAGGTCTGAGCTAATATGAAAATTAAAGGATATGATGCCAAGTTAATAGCATAATTTGGGCCCCTGACAAAAAAGTTAAGGAGCATATTCTATATTACCTTCCAAGACAGAATTTGGCTTATTCATTTTGTGTTCTTTTTTTACAATCTGCACAGTGGTTAAAGTATTTTTAAAGTGATTGGTAATTTCAACTATTCAAGTAGAAAATTCCCCTACATGATGTAATAACCAGCTGTTTGTGAACGTTGTTCCTTTGATAAATTTGAAATTGATTGAATGTACATCTATTATTAATCTGCTCATATATCAGAGGTCTTTAACATGTGGCCAGTTCTGATCATACAATATTTCCTTTTATTAAAAAAAAAACTTTGACTAAATTACTTATTCTATTTGAAGACAATCCATTTCATTCTAAGAAATTCATCTTAGACCTCTAATTTTCTTTCTGTTCATATATCACTAATATTTCATTGCCCTTTGCTCTCCCTGATGAAAATTCAAACATTGGCTCATATAAATTATCAATCTGAAACATGGCCTTTACTTGTAACATTTACCAGACACTTTCCATTAAATCTCTTAACTCTTTGAATATGAACTAGACATGTAATATTCCACTACCAAGACAGGGTCAAACACTAGTCATGTCTCTTTTTAGTTCAGTTGAAACTTTAACAAATTATACTTTTTAATTTTGTGTTCGGAGACAAAATGCCTTTATGCAATGATAAAAAAAAAATAAAAAATGATTTCATGATGTGGATAATATTTCTTAAACTCAATACGATCTGTCCATCTCAATTTCATACTTTTCTCCACTGTTTTCCTATATGAAAACTGTATACAGAGAATTGGCTAGAACAATTGCACAGGTGTATAGTTATAATACATGGAAGCTAGAAGTTGTATTGTAATGATGTGTAATTCTCTATAGGGCTAGTGAGTCAGTAAAGTGTATGAAATTATAATAACGTACAGCTATACATTACAGTCTGTATAGGCAGGTAACACTAGCCCAGTTATAGCTCAGCCAAATATCACAGTGTGAGCAATCTGTTAGCTCTCGGAGTGTATACTTGGTACACACAGTTTCACAGTGAGATATTTTTAAAAGAACAATACTGAGAAATGCTGAAACATTTTTAAGCTGTGGGATGCCATATTAATGGTGATGAATGACTTTTGCCCCGGTAAAACATCAGAAATCCAAAGCACTTGTCAGCAATATACCACTTAACATACAGCTTTCATATTGTTAAAACGAAAATAACCTGTGTTTAAATGAATTTGTATTCAAGCCATACATGCATCTTAAGCTAAGCATACAACATTTTTCTTTTATCCAGTATGCTTTAAAAAAAAAAAAAAAGAATCCTGATATATATATATATATATAACTATTTGAAATGTTATAATACTGGTCAGACCTTAAAAGTTACTTGTCACTGCAAGCTCTAGTACACTCACCAGGGTTAAATTTATACATGCAAAGCCTTGTGGTGAGTGCACATTTTGAGCCCTGTAAGTGTGTGTGTGTGTGTGTGTTGTTCATAATAGAAGCCCTTATCTACCTTCTGACAAGTATATAAGCAGAATCTGAATGTTTCAAATAATTATGCACAATATTATGTATCAGAAGCAAGGTACGAAGAGATATTGTTCTAGAGGTTTAGTAGACATAGAAACATAGAAACATAGAATGTGACGGCAGATAAGAACCATTCGGCCCATCTAGTCTGCCCAATTTTCTAAAAACTTTCATTAGTCCCTAGCCTTATCTTATAGTTAGGATAGCCTTATGCCTATCCCAAGCATGCTTAAACTCCTTTACTGTGTTAACCTCTACCACTTCAGCTGGAAGGCTATTCCATAGACATTGGTATATAGCAATTTTTAGCCAAGATATCATTATCTAACATTGTATTGACTGCTGGATATGTGAATGTAACCATTGTATGACAAAACATACATCAGATCTAAGTATGCCTGAGGCTTGATGATAGTCTGAGCTGTGAATACACACACACAGCACTATAAAAGATTACCTGTAGATACTATCTGTTGCATGTCTTTGTGAAAATCACAGACGCACATGTAAATTGTGGAAAAGTGCTAGGAAACAATTACAATTAGGATCATTCTATATTATTAAGTAAAAACTAACAACTATTTTTTTAAATATGTATTTATTATTTATTTAAGAATAGCAGGATTTAACAGAAAATTTAAGTATTTATCAGGATGAAATAACAAATATTCATCATAAATTGAACTGCAACAATGACAGTACAAAAAAAAAATCTGTATAACACAGTTTTCTCACTTTAACTTTTTTCCCCAAAACAGATAACAAAAACAGACAATTATCATGTCATGTAAAGTAGCAATTCATTTTTAAAATAACATCATAAAAGATTATATTGGAACTAATACTCCTTTTTACTAATTTAATGTCATACCATTTTAGCTACAAAGGTTTAATTCATTATTATTAGGGATTTAGTTTTTAAGTCATGTGATTTATTTTATGATAGATATGTCAACAAAACTAGCACAAATTTAAAGGGACACCGTAGGCACCCAGACTACTTCAGCTAACTGAAGTGGTCTGGGTACAGTGTCCCTTTTGCACTTAGAGCTGCAATGTTAAACATTGCAGTTCCATAGAAACTGTAAATCTGCCCACAGTCGCTGTCTACCAGACAGCCACTAGAGGGCTTCCTGAATCGAAACGGACCTTAGGTACAGTAACTGACACTGAATGTCCTCACACTCTGCATGAAGACATCCAGCGTCAGATTTTTCTCCATAGGAAAGCATTGATTCAATGCTTTCATATGGAGAGGTCTATGTGAGTGGGGGACATCGGTGCTGGGATCAGCTAAATAAATAAAGGTATGGAAAAAATGGTGAATATAAGTGCTCAATATCTATAATTAGCAGCAAATCACCAACAAGGGATTTTCTTCACCCTTGTGAAGTGGATAGTAAAGATTACAGACAGGAGGTGATCAGCGCTTAAGATTATATATACATACGATACAGATGGTGTTCTAAGTATATGAATCTATAAGTACAAAGCAAGAAACAGATTAAGTTTCTGTTCAGTAGATGTTTGTGAAGGGAGTACAAATGGGCGAAAGTGCACACTCACACTTTTTAGAGCTGTCCCAGCTCTATTATGAAGGCCTGGATGGAATAATCCCCGTCTTTGGATATAAGCAGAGGGTCTTTGGAGCTTTGTTTCAGGATGGAGTAGGTATATGTAAAAAAAAAGACGAAATAGGAAATCCAATGGTTATAGTATATACAAACAATTGGTATTGATGGAGGAAAATATCCTACTTACGTCACCCAGAGCAATGTCCTGCTCTGGTATGAAGAACTTGAGGTGGAACAATCCCCACCTAGGGATATATGCTGAAATCGGAAGAATGATGAGGGCTGTATGAAGGAAGTGCTCCACAGGTGATGATGTATAAAATAGTAGGTTTATTAAATAAAAAGGCTGGAAACAACAGCTATATAAGTAATAACAAATAAACTGTGGATAAAATAAGTCCTCACTTAACGCGTTTCCCCAAAGGCTTTCTCAAACCCTTTATTTACCCTGGGGGGTGGGGGGGACAGCAGAGTGGAGGGAGTGGGAAGGCAAAGGGAGCTGTAGTGCCAGGAGTATAGCTTTGTATTCCTGACACTTGTAGTTTCCCTTTAATTCAGCATATTATTTTATTTAATATATGTTGATTTTTATTAATTTATATTATTCAATGCATTCTTGAATATTTTTTTTCTATTATTAATTGTTTTTGGAATAAGACTTACTTAATATAAATCTTGCTCATAAGTCTTTTAGAATGCACCTATGTTTCATTCTGTCTATCCTTTTCTCTAAATTAAACTATTTCCTTCTATTATCCTAAATATGACTTTATGGAAAATCAACATTTTAACAGACAAATCAACACTTAAAAAAAACTTGCTGAAAACAAATGGTTTCTTGGATGCATAATCAGACACAATACAATCAATATTGCCAATTTTAGATCAAAGGCTTCTGAGAAATTACACTTTGTGTATGTGTCTAGAGTGACACCAGAAGCACAGGCAGAAAGTACGTCAATAACTGAGTTACTAAAGTAAATAAAATCAGCTTTTGTGCACTTATGAATCATCATAGTATTGATTAATACAAATAAAACTAAATCTAAATCCATGCTTGAATCAAATAGAAAAAGCAAATTGTGTACAAACAGGGAACTATACATTAGATAGCAAACATCAGTCATTTATATTATATTTCACTTTGTTTAAGAGCCATGTATAGAGGGCTACAATCAGAGATGTATAGGCAGTGCTTCTGTACATGGTTAAACCAAATCCAGACCTGCCTTCAGATTACATGAAGGTAAGGTATAATGTAACATTCTACAAATGTTCTATGGAAATCACATGAGCCATCAAGTTACCCCAGCCTTCTCCCACTTGACCGCAAGAAATCCACACTTTTGCAACAAGGAGCTAGATAACAGGAGGATGGCTAAAACCAGTATGTAACAAAAAAGAAAAAGGGGTGGTACAGCTCTACAGTACTGATCACAGGGGGGAATGGAGCTGCACACCTGAGGGGAAGGGCAACCCTCAAATCCTTCAAAAAATCTGGGAGAACAGGAAACAGCAAATACAAAACAGAGTAAGGAAAACAGAGGAAACAGAGTAAGTCCAGCTATCTGCTCATTGCTGGCTGATTCTTGGCAAGAATCAGCCAGCAATGAGCAGATAGCTGGACTTCCTTTGGGGGAAAAGTAAATAAACAAACCAAACATATCAACTCCAGTTAATTAATGGCAAGAATCAGCCAGCAATGAGCAGATAGCTGGACTTACTTTGGGGGAAAAGTAAATAAACAAACCAAACATATCAACTCCAGTTAATTAATGGCAAGAATCAGCCAGCAATGAGCAGATAGCTGGACTTACTCTGGGAATGGTCACTCAGATCCAGTACTACAAAAGAAATCCTAGGTGGGGATTATTCCACTCACGCCTGGTTCATAGAGCAGTGTGGCTGCTCTATACACTGTAAGTACGTTTCATTTTATCTTTTACTTTTATTTTATCTACTGAGAACACTATGGGCCCTCTTTTGTGATTTTATTTGCATAAGAACTGCACTGCAAATATCGCTAGAAGGATATCCTACATGTGGGGAGTTTAAATACCACTGTATGCTGTTTTACTCAGAGCTGGTGATAGCTCTCCCAATTGTAAGTTAGCACTCTTAGGACCTCAGTGTTGTTTGTAGTTATAGTTGACATACGTTATTGCACCATTGGGTTTTTCCCTTATTTTTATGTATTTTATATGCTGACGTGTATCTGAGACGCTGTGAGAAGTATTGAAGAAACACCTCCTATTGTCCAGCTATATCCTACATGTGGGGAGTTTCAAATACCACTGTATGCTGCTTTACCTAGAGCTGGGCATAGCTCTTTATATTGTGAGTTGGCACTTCTCTATTTCTATGTTGTCCGTGACACCATTTCCTAATGGTTTTGCACTATTGGTCCCTTCCTGTTTCTGCTTTTGTATTTCATATTAACTACTGAGCAAGAACCAAAGAATACCTATCCAAGGTCCACATTGCATTTTCAGAGACTTTTGCACTTCCTTGTTTCTGTGTGTATTATCTCCCATTGTTCTACTTAGCGCACCCTGTATTTGCTGTTTCTTGTAAAACCAGTATGTACCAGTGTAACAAATATTACATTGTGGGTGTCTACCAGTAAGTATCTGTGTATGTCTGTCTGCCTGTTTATCAGTTTATATATCAGTGTGCATCATTATGTGTCTGTCAGTGTGTGTCTGTATTTGTGTTTCTGTCACTGTGTTTCTATGCGTGTATTTATCAGTGAGTATCTTTGTGTGGCACTGCATGTATATCTGTGTGTATCTATTTGTTAATTTGTATCTGTGTGTCTGCCAAAATATCATTGCATCATGTTAAATGTATATCATACCTTTTTTTTATCCAAATATCAGAATAGAAAACAAATGTGCTTTCAAAGTCTACATGTGAACCACTAAATGTTCTGACAAACAGAGTTCTGGCAACCAATATCTAAGATCAAGCCAAACATATCATTGCATCAAATATAAATTATTCATGCTACTGTTTTAGGGATATTTGAGTAGCCAGCTTCAAATCTATCTGGTTCCCAATGGCCATTAAAAGGTAATCACTAAGTATGTTTCTAGAGATTTAAAGTCAAATATTGACATGTTTAATGTCCTGTAGCTCCCTTTTGTCTATAAATTACCACTTACAAGGTTATTCACAAAAGTGAGACTTGAAGGTGAATTCAAAGTGATTTTTAAATTATACGTTAAAATGGCCGAACTGGAAAAAATCTGTAAGTCAGCTATGCCCACAGTTTGACAATTCTGCCCTAAATTTGAAATTCACTTTGAATTCATGTTAGTTAATAACCATGTTAAAGTAAATGTTTTATAGTCATCTATATTCTGATTTTTGGTGATTTTCTAATGGTATCTAGAGACCTGCCAGGCTACGACCTCACTGCCTCTAATTTTGGGATAGGTAGGGGAGTGCCTGTCCAGGTGGTGAACCTACGCTTATAGTAGATAGTCTATTGCCTTCTTGAGTCATCGGCAGAAGCCTAATCATATCTGGCCTTGAAGGCCTTCCTTATCAGGTTGATCACTGCTTTCTATACAGTGCAGCAGATACTCCACAGAAAGAGATACAAAGATCTGTATCTTGTAACTTAAAAGATGAAACCTGGAAACATCTTGGACATAAAAGCAATTAAGTAATTCAGTCTCTTATAAATGGTCCCTAATAATAAAATTGGTGAATATTAACCATGAAAGCTAAATTCTTTGTATACCTTCAAAAAAATATTCCAGACTCTAGTTAATTTACAAAAATGACCAAGTGGACTGCACTCAATTCCAGGTGACCACCAGGTTCTTAGCTGAAGTAGGATTAACAAATCCAGAATAACATAAAAGTACAAAGGAATATCTTCAGGCACTCGCAGTGTTCAAACAGCAATCATTTTTATTGGATCAAAAATAGTGACAGAGCAATGTTTCGACCTTATACAAGGTCTTTGTCGAACTGTCTAGTTAATTTACAGACACAACTTGAACTAAATTACTATAGCTTACCATGCTACTAGTTTATGTGTTAATCAGTTTCAGGAAACAGGAGTAAGTATCTGTCAAAGCAGCCAAAATCTGCTTGAAGTAGAAGGTTAATTCTCTAACCAGCCTACATAAGCAGACCAAACCCATCTGTAATGCCTTTTTATTTGGTTAGCTACTTCTTCTCGAAAGAATCACTTGGTACTAATGCTTGAGGAGAGAAGGGGAGGGGTGAGAGGGGCTTGTGGTGAGCTAAATGTTTTAAAATACTTAGGGTATATATGATTTAAAAAATAAATAAATATATATATATATATATATATATATATATATATATTAGTGTACCATAGTTACCCAAACTCTGTTATGTGCTCCCGAACTTTTACTTATTAATGTTCAATAAGTGGGTTTTTTTTAAGTATCTACTTGTTTTCCCTCAATATTTCCCTTTGATTTTTCTCTGTTCCTATTTAAGTATCTTGTTTCAGCTAAAGGGAATGCTGGTTACATTATACGTGCTCTTACCTATTTTATCTTCAGTGTAGTGTATTACAAACTGAGGATTTGTGGAAGTTCTGAAAGGAAAGGGTCAAAAGTGAAGATGATTCACATATAGATAATGTGCCACTCAATGAGCTGTTCTTCATTCATTCAACTGTTCAGTTTGAGAATAGTTCTAAATTGTTCTACAGTTTGATATATCACCCAGGGTGCACAAAAGGTCTACAACCTCCCAACCTACCAATAAGTTAAATATATTAATACTGTTTAAGAAATCACAAGCAATGGTCTTGTGCTTAGGATAATGAGCTCATAATAGCTACCATAAATGTTCAATATAAACTAAATACAAATCATTAAGGATTATTTATCAGAAGTCATGACATTTCAACATATAATTATTATTATTATGAGTCTGAAACAGAAGGCAATGTGCCTTTATAATGGAAGTTACATCATGGGAAACACGATGTCAATTTATTTTCAAGCACAGCAGTTTACATTAAATTAAATATACCCAAGATTTTATATTAACTAATAAACTGCACTGCGGGGTGTTTGGTAAATATACGCATAATTAAAATGTGCTTAATTCTTTTAAATATGAAATTGTTTAACATAAGATTTTGGAGAACTGATATATCACAATATGAATATCAAGGTTTTCTTCCTCATTTGTAACATTTTACATCTTTTAAATCAAATGTTATATTGCTAAACGTTTAGTGCAAGAGATCACTTGCGTGTGTGTTCTAAAGTTTGTAAAAAAACAAACAATGTTATGAGCCACCGAGATGTTTGAATAGCAGTATTCAAATACAATTTAAAAAAAAAAAATGTATTTATAGAAACATGCCAAAACTTGATATTTGAGAAGTAGTTGTGGAAGGAGTTTACCGGCCTATAAATACACAGACCTCCCTTTCCTCTGGGACAAGACTGTCTGGTTAAGTACATAACCATCTACTTCCATTTCAAAGGTCATCAATACAAACTACCTAAACTCCAAACAAGCTGGTATTGGCCTTGTGCAGCCTATGCAAGTATTCATTTTTCCTCACTCTATTAAAAAAAAACAGCCTCTTCCCTCGAAGCTCATGGGGCACTGCCGCGTCCGGTGAGCCACATCTTTTCCTGCTGCCGTTCGCTTCAGTTTTTTATATTTGCAGCTTATTATTGTCACCCCACACAGCCGTCGTTATACTTGTAAGCTTTGAGCAGATCAGCATTTGTTACTTATGCTCACCAGGCCTCTTCCAGCCTTTGTTTTGAAATATTAAAGAGGACATTTGTATGTAATGTTTCACTGGTATCCAGTGTTACAGGCGTGTATATCTTCGTATTTCTGTATCTTCTAATGAGCTATATTGCCAAAATTCAGGTTTTGAGTCTAGCCAAACATAGGATGCAATGAGACCAGAGAATATACTCAACACTTCTCTATTAGTAAAGCGCTATTAGTGGGCCCAAGCTCTCCTCTAGACTTACCTGTAACAAAATATTCAGGACAACTGTTCGGGGGAGATGAGAAAGTAAATGGTTAATATAGCTTGATTGCTGCCTCTAAGTGCTGCTTCAAAGTGTGTGCTTGGAGATATTCTGGAGAGTTTTACTGATTCTTCAACTAAGATTTTTACTGTTTTACTTTTTACTGTTACAGGTAAGAGTCATCTCTAGGAAAAAGTTTTTTGCTTTCTCAAGGTTTGATTTTCTGTTGGTAATTGGTAAGGCATCTGATTTAGGTATTATTTGTTTGTTCATTTCTATTGATTTTATGTTAATAAGTTAAGAAGACCGGGACCCCTGTGTGCCTGATGTTGAAAATAGGAGTCTCAGCGTGGAAGTGCAAAATCAGTGTCTAGAGCAGGGTAACCACACGCCCTGGTGTTGAGCACCAAGGTTTGTGCAGCCACATACCTGTGCAGCCCTGATACAGCTTGTAGAAGTCAGGAGCTGATATTAAGCAGATATGTATCCAGTAGAGAAAATAAGGCAAGACTAGAATAGGCACCAAACAAGATAAGACAAAACTAGAAGAACCCAGAACCGGGAGCAGGACAGAAAGCAAAACCTAGAACATGTACACAATACATGAGGGAAACATGAACAGGACATGGACAGGGCAGGACAGGACTGTACATGAACTGGGAATACAAGACAAAATAAAACATAGAGTGTAGTTGTGTTGTGGAGACAGACTTAGGCACCGAGTGTAGTGGTGTTATGGAGACCAGCTTGGGCACCACGTTTGTGGAACCAACCAATGACAAAATGGACAAGGTGAGGCCTGATAGAAAGCAATTGTTGGGAAATCATAAGAGGTGTGGAGATGGACAATAGTGGCCCTGTGAGATGTCTTCCTGGAGCTAATGCTCGCAGAGAAAGGAGATGTATTTTTCATATGGTTAAGCAAGCAAAGTAGGAAGGGGAATTGGATGTACTTGTCCATCTAGGGACAAATGAACTGGATTGCAATGAAGTTTTAGAGGTAAAGGAAGTTTTTTGTGTTTTTCCAATGATATATGGCAGGTTGCTTCCACACAATCATTCTCTGAAGTTCTACCTGTCCATAACACTCAGAATGATATGTGGATGTGTATTAGGGACTTTAAGTTGTGGCTTGGTGTCGGGAGCAAGGATTTGGCTTCATTTCTTGGGCAGACTAGATGGGCAGACTAGATGGGCCAAATGGTTCTTATCTGCCATCACATTCTATGTTCTCATGGTAGCTCAATTTGGAATGGAAATGAACTGTACAAGATGGTTTGCATATTTCACAAAAGGGAACAAATGTAATCAGTGAGCAGTTCAGAGGTTTTTCTAGGAGTAGGAGGGGGGAGGGAGGGCAAAAGGGGGATAAAACATTGCCCCCAAGTCAAGGTCAGAAAGGGTCTGTAACAAGTGTGTTAAAAAATGATAAGCTTAGAGTCATGTCTACAAATGCTTGCAGTTTAGGGAATAAGATCCATGAACTTGCGGCAATAATGGCAACTGATAATGTAGATCTAGTCGCTGTTACTGAGACATGGTATGTAATGGCACTCCCAGGCATAAAAGGGGTTAAAAGACATTTAGGAGATCTTCCCCTTCCAGAGATACAGGCAGCTACTGTAGACACCAATCCACCAAACTGGAGAAGCATATGAATGCTCTCAAACATACGAATACTGTAAATAGCTGAATAGGAAAAACCATACAAATAGGTTTACACTCCTAGCAGTCAAACTGGAACAGCATACAATAAATCCCCCCAAGAACGAGACAAGGCTCCGTTTTGAGGGTCAAGCAGGAACAGACAGAGCTGTGGGTTTATTGTTCTTATGTACACATTCTTACACATTAGTACCACCCACAGGGTTTTGGAAAACAACCAATAAACATGTACAATACACTCAGACACTCCCACACAAAACCCTCCCCTCTGCCTGTGATACAATTACCTTACACAATGGGTTATGTAATTATAACAAGCATAGAAATACAATTTTTCCACATTATTCATAACTTGAAAAGTATGCATCACATTCACATAAAACTTACATTTTCAGAATCATACTCCAAATACAAACATGTATCAAAATCATCCAAATTGGTCCATTGGTTCAAAAGATAGATCGAAGTCCTTTGTGACCAAATGAAGCATGGCTTTTCTACCCAAAACCAGTTCCACAGAGTCTTCTATCCTGGAGATAATTGGGAAGTAATCCAATTATCTCCAAGGACAGAGGCAAAACTCCATTAAACACATGGCAGCAAAAGACAATAAAACACATAAAAATATATAACTGTGCAGCCATTGTACAAAACAGTTACATTCAACATATCCCCAGATAGCTCAGATCTGAGCGCACATTATTACTGAATGGTGCTCAGAGCACACACATACAGTTCAATTGCCATGGAGCCAAAGTCTTTCCCATAGTCTTTCATTATACGAATGGGCTCCATGGCATAGCTATCTGGGGTATCACCGCTAAAACAGGGCAAGCACCGAATGACCCGGCTTTCGTGTCTTCGCAGGGGAAAATCAAGCGTTTCAACATGGGGCCATAGTCTAAAGGCAGCAGGCGGGCAAACAGGCTCCTCCAATGCACAGTGGCGAGATTGGTCTCGTCACATGGTATAATCAGATAAAAGACTGGGACATAACAATACTATGGTATTGTTTATATAGAAAAGACAGAGAAGGCAAGAAAGGGGAGGGGTGACCCTGTATGCGAAGGATAGCATAAAATCTAGCCTAATACATTTTAGTGAGGAGAACAACTCATGTAGGTCTTATTTATAGGCTCCCAGGACAAATAGAAGAGTTAGATATTCTACTAGTTAAGGAAATAGCTATAATGACAGTGAAGGGGGTAGTTATCATCATAGGGGACTTTAATCTTCTGGATGTGAACTGGAAATCCAAAATAGATGCTTGTGCCAGGAGCACACATATTCTAAACTCCTTACTGGGACTATCTCTAAAACAAGTAATTGAGGAGTCAACTCATAAGGAGGCCATACTAGATTACATTTTAACAAATGGAGATTTGGTATCAGATATTACTGTAGGTGAAAGTTTAGGATCCAGTGATCACCAGTCAGTGTGGTTTTGAAATAATATAAGAACAGTGACTGAGTCACACCACACAAAAACAAAAGTTTTAGACTTTAGAAAAACAGACTTTTCTAAAAGTAGAATGTGTGTAAGGGAGTCAGACTGGAATAGTTTAAATGGAGTCAAAACTAAGTAAAAAAAATAAAGGAAATGGACCTCAGTTAGGAAAAAGGACAAATGAGTTATTTGTTAAAAGTGAGTTTACAGAGCAAGATGTCCTATTTCAACTGTCAAAAGTAAAGACACCCAAATTTATTAAAAGAGCTTAGTGGTGTACTAGTGGTGTACTAGCAAAACCATTAACAGATTTATTTAACCAATCATTGTTAACAGGAGTAGTCCCAGAAGATTGGAAATTAGCGAATGTTGTGCCCATTCACAAGAAAGGTAGTAGGGAGGAGTCGGAAAATTATAGGCCATTAATCCTTACTTCAGTAGTGAGGAAAGTAATGGAAACCATTATAAAGGATATGATTGTTGAATATCTAAAATCACATGGCTTTCAAGTTCACATGGCTTTCAACTTCAGGAAGGGGGATTGGGTAACTAAAATAATAGATCAGGATGATGCAGTAGCCATTGCTTACCTAGATTTCAGTAAGGATTTTGACACTGTTGCACATAGAAGGCTTAGCAATAAACTGCAATCTTTAAGTTTGGATTCCAATATTGTTGAATGGGTAAGGCAGTAGCCGAGTGACAGGCAACAGAGGGTTGTAGTCAATGGAGTATATTCAAAGCAAGGTCTAGTTACCAGTGGTGTACCTAAGGGATCTGTACTTGGACCCATTCTCTGTAATATTTTTTATTAGTGATGTTGCAGAAGTTCTTCATGGTAAGGTATGTCTTTTTGCTGATGATAGAAAAATATGTAACATGGTTGATGTTCAGGTAGGGATAAGCCAAATGGCAAATGATATAGGTAAACTAGAAAAATGGAAAAGTACATGCAATATTTGCCACACATTCTTGTCCTTGATTTTCTAGATGACACTATATCATGCTATTGTTATTTGATATACATATACAGTGTGACTAACGATCTAAAGTGGCAGACTCAATGTCAAAGTGCAAGATTTTAATTTTTTTTTTCTGCTGCTTTTTTATGGTTTATCATCTGCTGTTGTGTTTTAAAAAAAAAATACAATATAAATATAACAATTGTAAATATACATTTATAAATCTGTATATATATTTACAATTGCTACTATTGATATTGAGTTTGAGATCCGTTAAGTACAGAGAAAGAAAGAAATCTTGACAATATTTCTATCAACTAAATATTTTAGCTTCAGAATGCATCCAAGCTATCAAACCGAATGCCATCACATTTCAATAGGGCAACTTGTCTTTCTTATTTCTTTTTATTTAGTCAGTGATTAATTTATATCACTGTGCTAAAGACATAGGTCTGGAGATCATATCTTTCAGTTAGTCATTTATCATTAAAGATTCCCTAAAGCACATTAATAATGAATTGGAATGTGCAGCGCAAAAGGACATCATTTTAATTCCATTTGTGCCCTGTAGTTCAATATTAGGGGGGAAGTGTCGTGTTAGCTTGACCCCTTCACAAAAATTATGTAAAACAGATTCAGTGTCCTCTGAGAAGAGAAAGAAACATTTTTAGATGATACATATTGTACTTTCTAGTGGTTGTGAGATTCCTGTAAATTCCATTAATATACAGCTATTTAATATATAGTCCTGAGATTGTGGCATATTGTGTATAACCGCTGGTCGTTAGATGCAAGTATATATTCAAGCCAGAATTGGTGAGTGGGGGGCCAGAGAGATAGATAAATAGATAGACAGACAGACAGACAGATAGAGTTGTATACTGCAATACTCTGGTTATTTTGACATTTTGTCTACTGGATTAACACATCCAATCTAATCTATCTATCTATCTATCTAATTAGCATGACTTACTGTGAGAGTCCCACAGATTTCATATATGCTATTTTTGAACACATGCACCTGTCTGTTAAATTCCAACAGATTTAAAATGTTTGTGGTGTTGTATGTTATCTAAGAATCTCACAGATTCAACATTGTGTATGTGACAGTAACCTCTATACAATACACATATATTTTGATATTGTCTTTGCAGCTCAGATATTTTCAGATTAAATATATATTTATATTTATATTTATACTTTATTTATATAATGCAGAAGCATAACTAGGGTTTATGGTACCTAGGGAATTGTCTATAGGTACACACTGAGAAAAATATTTTTTATGTCTCTACTGACCTCTCTTACCTCCTAGTGTGTCTCCATTCCCCTTACATCCTCATGTTTCTCTCACCAATTTATTTTTTTCTTGTGTGTTTCTCTAGTTTATCTTCACCTCTTTATGTGTCTCTCCAGTGTTTACTCACCCCCTGTGTATATCTCCAACCACCCTCCCTAGGCTCTATGTGTCTCTTCCACCCCTCTAGCCTGTTGTACATCTCTCCAGCCCCCATACCCTTTTGTGTGTTTCTCCAAACTCCCTTCAACCTTGTGTACGTCTCTTGAACTCTCTCAACCAGTTGTATCTCTGCAACCCACCCCAACCATAAGCATCCTAACCCTTATGTGTCTTTCAACCCTCTTCCAACTCTCTTTGTGTCTCTTCAGCCTCCCTACCTAAACCCTACCTAAACCTTATATATCTCTAATGCCCATTTTCTACCTTCTGTTGTAGCATGATCAAGTAGGACAGTGGCAGAGGATGGAGATCTGCATGTGTTTCTCTTCCCAGACTGTTACTGAAACTCTGAATGGTGTACAAGTAGCCAGAGATAAAGTTATAAGACTAAATGGCATATTCACATGCCATCCACCACTCAGTGGTCGAATAACAAGGCACAACGCACATATCCAATAACAAGTGGTCACACTCAGCTGTCATTCAATGACATATGAAGTTTAGAAAAGGGATACTGTGTACCCCACCCTCTTCCCAAAGTGACTGTGTTTACATTTCAGTCACATCAGGACTTTGTGAGCCCTATGTAAGCATCTCTTACTCTGGCTATTCCTGTAATATTAGAATATTTGCGAACTGAGGCTCAAAATCTTTCGTAAATGTGTACATTTCAATTAATTTAAATTTACCCCATACCATTCCTCTGTGGTCGAATGTATTCTATACATCAAATGGCAGCTGAACACTAAGCAAACAGCAACTAGCAAACAGCAGCCTAATATCACTACTAGAAAAAAAGGTAAGTGGTCAGGAAAGAGTAAAGTAAAAGCAACGGAATGTGAATTCAGCCAAGATAACTGAATTTCTCTTTTTTTCTGAATAGTTGAATGGGTTTTAAAAATAATAGTATAGTTAAAACAGATTCATTCGGACAACTGAAAGTCATTCAGCGGCTGGTTTGGGCTTAGTGAACAGAGCTCTGAGTGTGTCCATTCCGAGTGGTCTGATCTTGTTATCTTATTTGAGAAGCAGAATGAATTAACATTAAATTCAGCTGTGGGGGTTGGCCTCCTAATCCATTTTATTTTATTACATTTTGTGTTCAAAAGTATCATAGCACATGCATTCCTTTTGTGAACCATGTATACAAGAAACATAAAGGATGTCAATGGATCTGCAACTGAAAGGTCTGTATCTATTATATTGAAAAGTGATGCGTGTACAGTATAATATTAATGGGTAATGCTTTACTAGAAAAAGTTCATTACAAATGCAGGTACTGCTTTATGGTATAGTGGGACTTCAGTGAATTAATTATTCAGATACTTTAGTATAATAACTGGCTGATACAAAACCATCACAGAGAAAAGAAACATATTGTACTTAAATATTTTCTCATAATTTTTCTTGTGTATTTTTATCTAATTTATGTTTTTTTTTATTGGAAATCTAAATGCAGCAGTTAAAAAAGAAATACGTTTAATGCATCTTCCTGAAATAAATGGTCTACTCACAATGACCTGTGCTGAATTGACTATCAACTTACATAATCAAGGTTGAAATGGCAAAGCTTAATAAAATTAGCATATCAGAGCATTAGTGTTGGACTACCTATTTAGGAGCCACCCACACCAGAATGGAGTAAAAAGGTACTATTGGGCATTCATGTCAAAATGCTGTGCTGCAGCAATCAGCATCTCCAATGCACAGAGAGCGTTCATCATGTCGCATGGCCTAATTCAGGAAGTCCCTCTAGAGGGTCAATGAGTGTCTGAGTGACAGTCACTAGAGGTTTTACTAGGTAGAAATGTAAACATTGCCATTTCTTGTAAAATTAAGTAAGCGAGTAAGGGCATGCTTTAGACACCAGGACCATTACATTAAGCTGTAGTGCTTCTGGTGACTATAGTGTCCATATTTTCACCTTATTTGACAATTTACAACAACTTTCTTTTTAGTGAACAGACAGTGATTTTTTGTGTGTTAACCTCTCTATGACTGCAATAGGGTACATCTGACCAGGTTTTTGGCTTGGTGACTGCCAACCATGCTTTATACGGCAGCAGTTAAGATCCAGCTTCTGAACTGGGTCTCTTTGATTGTGAACTGACCTGGCTACTTCTATAATCTTCACAAGTGAGAGAGTCTGAAAATACAACTCCCTCTCTGTCCAAAGCATCTAATTGCTGTTGTATCGCTGCACTACCAGTGATAAGCCTACTGTGGAAGCAAGATGAGGAGAACACTATTGCATTAGGAATGTAGGTTTGTTCCAAATGCTATAGTGTTCCTTTTATTTCCCCAGTCTTTCGCACCCAAAAATTAAATGTCCATATTCTCAACCAGCTGTCATTTTCATGCTGCCCCAACACAACTATAAGTATAATAAACTCTACCATGGGACTCTTTAACTTTCTTCTAAACAAAGCGGACGTTTAAAATTTTGATGCCATGATGCCATTCATTGTTAGACCAAGAAAGAAAGTGCTTGCCAGAAACCTAAGTCTATTTTATTTGTGCAAAATGCCCTACTACTTGTAGAGTCCACAATGCAACTCCCATCATAAGTGAAATGTAAAAAATAAGGAAAATGTATTCATACTTACCGTAATTTTCTTTCCCTGGCTATTATTCATGGCAGCATTTAACATATGGGTTAGCTCCTCCCTCCAGCCAATAGGACAGGAATGCCAATTAAATAATTCAATTATCCCTGAGATATAAGAGATCCCAGAATACTAGGTTCCTCAGTCTAGTAGCAAGCTGATCCGACTTAATAAAGGGGTGGGTAACCCAAATGCTGCCATGCATAATAGCCAGGAAAAGAAAATTACGGTAAGTATGAATACATTTTCCTTATTCCTGGCTAATCATGGCAGCATTTAACATATGGGGAATACCCAAGCAGTAAATACCACAGGGAGGGAATAGATACCCAGAAATTTTTATTTGCTTTGAGAAGAACATGAATTTAGGACCGAAAGGCCAAATTGCAGATTAGACTCTGAAGAAATATCGAGTTTGTAATGACTAATAAACATCCCTATAGAAGACCAATTAGCCACTTTGCAAATGCTCTCTGGTGATACTCCAGACTCTGCAGCCCATGAAGTGGCAATCGATCTGGTAGAGTGTGCCCTTATACCTTATGGAACTGGAACTCCTCGGACCTTATAAGCTCTTGGAATAGAGGAAACAGTCCAGGAACAGAGAGTAGAAACACAGGCTGCTTCACCCTTACGGGAGCCCCAAGGGACAACAAAGAGTTGAGGAGACTTCCTCCATGCCTTAGTCCGTTGAATGTAAACCAAAAGACACCTCTTAAGGTCCAGCATGTGAAACTTTTCTTCCATCTCGTTAGATGGATTCTGAAAGTAGACTGGAAGAACAATTTCTTGGTTAAGGTGAAAAGGAGAGACCACCTTAGGTAGAAATTCTGGTCTGGGACGGAGAATGACCTTGTCATGATAGAAAGTGGTATAAGGTTCTTCTACCTAAAGACCTCTTATGTCCGCCATCCTTGTAGCTGAAACTAAGGCTAATAGAAGCAGAGTCTTTTGAGTCAGGGATAACATAGGAATTTCATCCAGTGGTTCTTAAGGTTGCTCCATCAAGGCCTGTAAGACCAAAGGTACACTTGTAAACCCGGATTGGTGGTGTAATCCTAAGAACTGCTTTCATAAAGCGGATTACCGTGTGGTTTTCAGCCATTCTGATACCAGACATGTCAGAGATAGCAGAACAATGAACCTTGAGGGTGTTCAGACTTAGACCTCTATCCAACCCAGCCTGTAAGAATCCCAAAACCTGGGAAATAGAAGGTGACTTCACATCTTCATGAAGTCATTCCGCGAAGGCCCCCCATTTTTTATAATACATAGTGGAGGTAGACGATTTTCTGGAACGTAGTAAGGTGGAAACTACTGCATGAAGACACAGCTTGTGTGGCTCTGGGTGTACTAGAGGTCAGAAGATTCCAGAAGACTGAAATTTCCCATGGTTCGTCTATCAACAGACTCTTCAAGAGGGGAAACCATGGACGATATGGCCAGAATGGGATGATAGCTATTATCTTGCATCGTTCTTTGGAGATTTTCTTCAGAACTGCGGGAATGAGCGGGATCGGAGGAAATACATATGCCAGCTGAAACGGCCATCTTGATGAAAGGGCGTCTTGAACATATACCAGTGGGTGAAATCTCCTTGACATGAAGCATGGAAGATGAGTATTCTGAGCAGTGGCCATTAAATCCACCTGTGGGAGCCCCCAGTTTGTCAATTGTTGGAAGGCCAAATTGGATAGCTTCCATTATGCATCCTTCACTTGATATCTGCTCAGGAAGTCTGCAATCATATTCTCCTTCCCAGGAAGGTATAAGACAGAGAGACCGGCTAGAGTCCTCTGTGCCCAAGTCATGATTGGCTTGATCTCCTTCATCAGTTCATAGAGCTGCCCTGTTGTCTGTTCTCAGCTTCACCCATTGATTTTGAATGAGAGGCTTGAAGTGTAGAAGAGCTAGAAAGGTTGCTCTCAGTTCCCTTATATTTGAAGGAAGATGACGGGTGTGCAGGGGCCATAGAGCCTGAACAAAGTGGTCTTTCAGATGTGCACCCCAACCATCTTGACTGGCATTCGTGGTGATTATCATCCAGTCCACCTGGAGGTTCCACTGAGCCCATCTCACTAGGCCAATCGTGGAGGAAAGGGAACCTATGATCCTCATGCACTTTCTTGCTGTAGTCGTTCTTTCGACTTGAAATTCTTGAATGCGTGACAGTATACTTAGTTTTCTGTCGTGGGCCAGAGACACTACTGCTGACACTGTGTTGAATTTTGCTCCTAAAAACACCAGCCTTCTGGCAGGCAGAAGTTGACTCTTCTGGTAGTTGATTAACCAGCCAAAGCGTTCTAGTGTCTGTAATTCCTTCAGTCGATGTCTCAGTAAAACCTTGAATGCTGGTGCGACTATCAGGATGTCGTCGAGATAATGGAATACTGCTATTCCCTTCTTTCTGAGCAATGTGATAACCGTCAACAGGATTTTTGAGAAGGTTCTTGGGGCTGTGCTGATTCCAAATGGTAAACCCTGGAACTGGAAATGTTGTTTGTTTACGCAGAATCTGAGGAACCTCTGGTGATGAAGAGCTATTGGAATATGGAAGTAGGCGTCTTTCAGATCTACTGATATTAGCCAATCTCCTTGACGTACCACCGGTATGACAGAGCGAAGAGATTCCATCCTGAATTTTCTTATCCTCAAATGAACATTGAGTTGATGTAAGTCCAGAATGGGTCTCCACTTTCCTCCAGGTTTCTTCACTAGGAAGAGAGGGGAATAGAAGTCCTGAAACTTTTGTCTTTCTGGAACAGGAACAATCACCCGTTGTTGTAGAAGATCTCCAGTGTACTGGATCAAAGCATCTCTTTTTATTGAATTCAAGGGCAAACTGGTCCTTATAAAACTCAATCAAGGAATGTCCATAAATTCCAGAGAATAGCCCTCTGTAATTATGGTCCTCACCCAATTGTCTGGGATCTCTGCCCAAACCCTTCGGAAATGCATAAGTCTTCCTCCATACCAAAGGTGTTTGGGCATAGTAACCTTCAGAACAGTTTGGAAGGACGAAAGGAAGAGGTCTTTCCTCTGGTGGACTTGCTGGTTTGACCACTTCTCCAGGAGGTAGGTCTGTAGTATTCACGCCCTAGCCTAAAAGCCTTACTGTCTCTATAGGAAGGGTGTTCCCTATAAGAACGATGTTCAAGTGGAGGTCTTCTTGGACATGTATCTTGCGGAAGCAGAACTTGCTTGACATCCAGTGCCCTCTTGATGGCTTCTTCAAGGGGTTTCCCAAACAATACTTCACCCTGTAACGGAACCCCCAGGCATAAAAGGGTTAACCGCCGTTTAGAAGATCTTCCCCTTGCAGAGACACAGGCAGCTCCTGTAGACACCAATCCACCGAACCAGAGAAGCATGTGAATGCTCTCAAGCACATAAATTCTGTAAACAGCGGAATAGGAAAAAACATACAAATAGGTTTACACTCCTAGTCAAACTGGAACAGCTTACAATAAATCCCCCCAAGAACGAGACAAGGCTCCGTTTTGAGGGTCAAGCAGGAAAAGACAGAGCTGTGGGTTTATTGTTCTTATATACACCTTAGTACCAACCACAGGATTTTGGAACACAACCAATAAAAACATACAATACACTCAGACACTCCCACACAAAATCCTCCCCTCTGCCTGTGATACAATTACCTTACACAATGGGTAATGTAATTATCACAAGCAGAGAAATACAATTTTTCCACATTATTCATAACTTGAAAGGTATGCATCAAATTCACATAACTTACATTTTCAGAATCATACTCCAAATACAAACATATGTCAAAATTATCCAAATTGGTCCAGTGGTTCAAAAGATAGATCGTAGTCCTTTGTGACCAAAGGAAGCATGGCTTTTCTGCCCAAAACCAGTTCCACAGAGTCTTCTATCCTGGAGATAATTGGGAAGTAATCCAATTATCTCCAAGGATAGAGGCAAAACTCAATTGAACACATGGCAGCAAAAGACAATAAAACACATAAAAACATATAACTGTATAACATATAACTGTGCAGCCATTGCACAGATAGCTCAGATCTGAGCGCACATTATTACTGAATGGTGCTCAGAGCACACACATACAGTTCAATTGCCATGGAGCCAAAGTCTTTCCCATAGTCTTACATTATACGAATGGGCTCCATGGCATAGCTATCTGGGGTATCACCGCTCAAACAGGGCCAGCACCGAATGACCCGGCTTTCGTGTCTCCGCAGGGGAAAATCAAGCGTTTCAACATGGGGCCATAGTCTAAAGGCAGCAGGCGGGCAACCAGGCTTCTCCAATGCAATGTGGCGAGATTGCTCTCATCACACACCCGAAAAAGGAAGGGAACATAAGTTATGCTTTGAGGCCATATCAGCCCCCCATGGTCCGAGCCATAGGGCATGTCTGGCTGCCACCAAGAAAGCCATAACCTTCGACATAACCTTAATCATATCCGTAGAGGCCATTCACTGGCTAGTCTAACCTCCCTTAGGGAATCTGCAATATGTTGCCTTCTGACACCTTTGTCCAAATCCTCTTCTATGTCCAGGATCCACACTCTCATTTTCTGGACAAAGCAGAAATAGAAACCGCAGGGTGACATCCAGAACCAGCTGCTAAAAAACATTTTGAAATGTCAGCATCTATTCTTTTCTCCATAGGGTCTCTCAGGGAAGCATTGCAATCTATCGGGAAAATAGAACGTTTAGCCACCTTGATAACTGAGGCATCAACCTTCGCGTTAGAAGTCCAAAGCCTGGAGTCCTCCTCACGTATGGGGTATAACTTAGGCAGACAGTTTTGCAGAGAAAGTCTCTTTTCTGGAGTCTTCCATTCGTTACTTATAAGATCCTTAATGGACTTGTGTACCGGAAATGAAGGTTTCCTTTTACTGAGATCCCCGAAGTGTTTGTCCGCTGCTGAGGCTTCTAGTACCTCATCAGGTAATTCCAGTGTTCTTCTCACCAGAGAGATCAAACACTCTATTGCTTTAGAGTCTAGGGGGCAGGAGTATTCCTCATCGCTAGAAGACATATGTTCAAGGTACAGGGAACCCGAATCCTGTCTGAAGTCTTCGTCTGAAGAATTCACATCTAGGACGCTTGCCTTTGTGTGATTCAGCAATGCCTTCTGCCACTGCCTGCTTTATCTACAAGGCTATATCCTGAGCTGAGGTGGATGCTTGTGGAGGCTGCTGGAATTCAGATTCTCCTGCAACTCGAATTAAACATTTCTTACATAGCCTGCAGTTGTCCAAGGGTCTTGAGCCACATCCAATGCAAGCTGCCAGTTTATCCCTTCTCCTGGAAGGAGATCTAGGGCCTGTTCGATCTTGAGGGCTGAAATTACAGAAGCCAAGAGACTGTACCCTCTAGTGCACTCTTTTTATTAGGAGAATGGTGGAGAAAAAAATACAAAAATTAATGCTCACCTATGACCTATATTCGCTGATTTAGCTGAAGTGGGAGAGTGATCCATCATAGAAAACATAAATGCAGGCTGAAAAAAAAAATGTTTCTAATAAAGAAAAAAAAAATTAACAGAAAAAAAAACAAATTATACCAAATGTTATCCTAAAAGGGGAAGAATACCTGCAGAGTGAGGGAGCTTGATTCCCAGAGAGCAGCTTACACCTTCTTGAAGGATTTAAATTTTGCGGCAGGTAAAAAAACACACTTTTCCCCTTTAAATAGAAATGATGCGTTGTTTCTTTAATTGCGCATGCGCGATTCACCGTGAGCCCCCGGGACCACCATTTTTATTACTGGCGAACATAGGGCTTCTCGTGTCCTTTGTGCATGTGTGGGCATCCTGAGCCTCCGAACCGGAAATCTGGCGCCAGAATATGAAGTTTCACCTGAAGGAACAGGCATTGCAGCAGATCTCAACAGGATGCCAGAGGAACACTAACTCCACTGGCTACCAGGGGTCCCCAGCTACCAAGAGGTGGGTTGCATGTACCTGGTCTTCCTACAGAGGGAGGATGACCTCTTAGGGAATAAAAGGCTTTTGTAATAATACAAGCTGTCCTGTCTGGCTTAGGAGGACAGTAAAAAAAGACTGAGAAACCTAGTATTCTGGGATCTCTTATACCTCAGGGATAATTTCATTCTTTAATTGGTATTCCTGTCCTATTGGCTGGAGGGAGGAGCTAACCCATATGTTAAATGCTACCATGATTAGCCAGGGAAACTGTTTTTATGCTAACAATTTGTATTCAGTTTTATATTTCAGCCTTTCTGTTGTTGAATCTCTCATAAACATTAACCGGTTTTGTCTAACGATGAACAATATTTACTGAAAATCACATATGGTGAATGAGAGCTGATGTATTATTTAGCAAAATCCTTAGACAGTAAACACAAGATAAATACAGAAATTAAAAAATCTACTTCTATGTTTATATCTCATTATTTTTCTAAAATAACTTCTAATACAATTCCTGTCACATTACCAAATCAGTCTAATGTGCTTGGTAATAAGGTAAAAAAATATTTGCAGGAATTTCTTAAAATTAAATCTTCCTAAAATAAATATAATCTAGAAATACAACCATCTATAATTTGATTGGAGCCTTGGAAGTCCATAGTCCTTCTCATCCTACACCTAGTTCACAAAGTCACCAGTGGTGTAACTACCATGGTCACAGAGGTCCCAGCTGTGATCAGGCTTGTCACTACAGGGAGCCCAGCTGCAGCTGCGAGCCCTGCGGCAGTCATCACTTCACGTCCTTTGTGGTCATGCTTCCCTGCTCCTGCCAGTTACTGAATGTTGTGCAGGGCATGGGTAGAGAGGCCTTTGTTTCCCTCTACCCGGTCTGCCAGGAAGATCTCACTACAACAATTCCAGTCAGATCGGGTACCGCGGTCTGCCTGGTCAAGCTACATGGATAGCGGAGCTCAGGTACAGAGGGGGATGGGGAAGGGAAATATGGAAGTGCTGGGATAGGAGTGGGAATTGAGACACATTAAAAGGACTCAGGGGGAATTAACACATGGAAGGGACAGGTGGGAGTGATTTGACACATGGAGGGATGGGGAGTTTGAGACATATGAAAGGGACTGGGGGGAATTGCCACATGGAAGGGGCTGGTGGGGAACTGACACATGGTCGGGATGGGGAAAATTGACACATTGAGAGACGGGGGGAAAGTGACACATGAAGGTACAGGGGAGGGAAATTGAGACATATTAAAGGGATTGTTGGGGGGGATTGGCACATGGAAGGTACTGGGGGGTAATTGAGACACATGGAGAGGGAATTTCACATTGAATGGACTGGGGAAATTGAGACACACGGAAGAGAACAGGGGGAATTGAGACACATGGAAGGGACTGGGGGGGGATTGAGACATATGGAGGGAATGGTTGGGAAATTGGCATATGGAGGGGACTGGGGGGAAATGAGACACATGGAATGGACTGGGGTGACATTGACCCATGGAAGGGACTGGAGGGGGAAATTAATACACATGGAAGGGGAGAAATAAGACACATGGAGAAGCTGAGGGGCAATTGAGACACATTGAAGGGCTGGGTGTAGATGAGACAAATGATGGCAGGGGGGCCCAGGGTACCAGGGCCTAGTAGTTTCTAGTTATGCCTCTGGTCACCACATCTGACTCTACCCACTGACAGATTTCTATGTAGTTACCACCTCATCCATTTCTGCCTCTTATTTCTATTCTCCAACTATCATTTGAAAAAAAGTTATTTTCCTTCTCCTTCTACATCCCCCCTCCTTCACAACAATGTTCTTCCATTTTCCTTAACACTTTCAACCCTTCATTCCATCCTCACTTCCAGATGAACAGAATATGTCCTACTTACACCACGCTCTCTTCCCCTTCAGCTTCCCCTCATATATCAGCGCAGGCCTTTCCTGTACTTCAGCAACCTTCTTCAGCACAACTCTCTCTCTCTCTTCTCCATTTAACTCCACTATATCTCAGCATTCCAGATTCTTAGTTTAGCACTGCAAATCTGCATAAGACTCCTCTGCTATGTTCATCTCTGCTAGAAGCTTCCTGTTAGCACCGTATTGGTTTTCTTCTCTTCAACATTCATCTCCTGTGCAACATCACCTGGCCTTCCTTCAGCTCAAGCCCAGCCACCTGCACTTTCCTACTGTACTTACTCTCAGCTTAGCTACTACCTGAATGATGGCCCTCCACCACTGCTAACTACCAATGACTGTGTGTTCCTACCACAGCACCTGCACTCATACATATCTTTAAAGGAGAATTTTAATTAAATATGTATGTACTTATTTGGCTTGATCTTTAGAATCTGAAATGTATTTGTATCTAGAAAAGTATTTTAGCAATGCTAAATATATTACAGAGAGAGAGAGAGAGAGAGAGAGAGAGATTTTAGATAGATTTTTCTGGATAATTTATTTAAACACTACAATATGCATTTAGTAAATCTTTGCTAGATAGATAGATAGATAGATAGAGAGATAGATAGAGAGATAGATATATAGATAGATAGATAGATAGATTTTTAGACATTTTAACCATAGCTTTATGTCACTCAGACTTTGGCATGAAGATTAAAATAAATGGCAATGCTGTTAAGTGTCAATGTTGTTCAATGAATAAGAAAAAAAAAATCAAAGAATTATGCACTGTAGTTACTGAAACAAAATATATATGAGCTTGATAGCCCGTATAAACCTTTATATTTCTTGTAAACTCCTTTAACATTACACACAGCAAGCTATAAAATTTGAGTGGATTTATCTTGAGGCTACCATTTAAACCCTGCGTTAGATATAAATAATAAAGCCTTGGGGTGTTCTTTCGTTCTTATTAAAAGACAGGAGTGGATGTGTTTTGTTGTGCTCTAGCCTTGAATTTGTTGGCAGAGATTTGAGAATGAGTTTTTTTAGACTTGTACAGGAGACAAAATAAGTAGAAACCGTGGAACAAAAGCAACAAAAAAAACAAAAAACACCTTGATGGTTCATTCAAATGTCCAATGGAACTATTACAAATAGTCATGGAATTGATTCTCGGTTTCAGAAGATTGACTCTGGGTGGTGAAAGATAGCAATTATCTTATATATAATTTTCTTTATGATTTTAGATGGTTTTGTGGATCCTCCATACATGAAAAGAACATTTTCTAACATACAATTGTAGGTAGTTGCACCCAATTTCAGCATCAGGCTAAATGTTGCAGTTTTTGCTTTTTTTTACATAAAAAGTTCATCCACCTATACTAGTAACTGTTTAAAGGAAGCCCCTTAAATGCTACAACAGGGGAACTAGCAGCAAAACGTAAAGGTTCCATCATTGTTAAGATGTAAATGTCATCATCTCAATTTCTCAGACAAGGATTTAATATCCTGAGGTCAGATTGTCACCATCTACCATACACTGTATGAAAGCTGTGGACTCATGTGAAGCTTAAGTATATTGATTAATATGGGTGAAGAAAGGGTATTTAATGATGAAACTTGGCCATAATGAATGCAGATACAATGAAAACAATATTTTAGAGGATACTTTTCCTCTTACAAAATGTCAATATACATAACAACATTACATTTAAAATAACTTATGACGTTTAAGTCACTTATAAACAAAGAGGGACATATCATGGTTGTTCTCGATTACTTTGGCTAATAAATGTCATGTCCCATCAAAGCCAGCTCTGGCATAAACGTTCTGTGCCTAGTGAAAAAAGGCATATGGTCCTCATCACTGCACTTAAAGTGAATTTAAACTATGTTCTATTAACAGCATGTAATTTACTTTACGTTAATGTGATGAGAAAGAGCTGATCGGGTCTCTTCATAAATTGTTCACTAATTTAAAAAATGTAGAGTTCCCTTTAAACAACCAGGAGAGACCCGGCAAGTGGCCTCAATTCTTTCTTCACTTCATAGGGTGTAGGGAGAAAGATAGTAATAGCTCTAAAGCAGGGGTTCTCAACCCAGTCCTCAGGACCCCCTACCAGTCCAGGATTTGGGGATTACCTGGGTGTGTCTCAGGTGTTTAGAAAAAGGGAAAAAAACACCTTAGACTCGAAGGTGTTTTTTTTCTAAACACCTTAGACACACCCAGGTAATCCCTAAACCCTGGACTGGTAGGGGGTCCTGAGGACTAACGTTGAGAACCCCTGCTCTAAAGGGATTAATCCCTAATGGGATCCTATAAATATAAATAAGTATATAAACATATCAAAATAAATATAGTCCTTTAAATAGCCTGTGGAATTCCCAGTCTTTTAAACCAAAAGTACTTAATCCTATGAGGGATTAATTCCTTCAATATCAATAAGAGTAAATCACCCCATAACTTATATCAGTTATGATTCCAGGTTAAATATGTGCCACCCCTCAGATGGTAGGGGGGAGTGGGGAGTGTGACTAATAAAACAAACAAAGGAAATTGTTTTGGATAAAAGTGCAAAACGTAGTGAAACCCTTTAGTATGAATAGCTATTATGATATATCATTTTTTTGTTTGTTAATTTTTTCATTAATGTTTAGAGAAAAAAATGACTTGCCTCTAACATTATTCTTTTGTTTCTTATTACAGAGTATCTAGTGATAGAAGTTGTGTATACTTACCATCTCCAGATATCAGAAGCCTTCCCTGTGGCCACTCTTGTGAAATAGAAATTTGCTAAATTAAAAAAAATGAGTTATAACACTGTTGAAAAGTCAAAGTAGGTACCCTATTTGTATCCTCTATGATATTGTTTTTTTAATTGTTTTATTATATATATTGTATATTGTTCTATTTTTATCAAGGTATAATGTCTGTATACACACTTAAGGGAATATGTTGTAAAGTTTCTATGGTAAAACAATCATGTGATTCTGATTTTATACAAAATACAGATTAAGGAACAGCGCACACATAGAAGTACCGTTTTACATTTCACAAGGATACTTAGAATCGCCTATCTCAGCAAACAAATATGGGAATTCAGTTCAACCATATGGCCATATTGTGTTAACCAAACCACTACTTTAGAGTGCTCCAAAAGATATGGCCTTAAACCCCATATTTGTTTGCTGAAATAGGTGATTCTAAGTAGCCTTGTAAAATATAAAACTGTATTTTTATGTGTGCTGTTCCTTAATCTGTATTTTGTATAAATGTTGGTCTCTAAGTCAGCACCATTTCTGAGAAATGCATGTTCCGTGTGTGTCCCCAATTCCCTTTCTGTGATTCTGATTTTAATCATGTAGTTTAACCCCTTAAGGACACATGACATGTGTGACATGTCATGATTGCCTTTTAGTCCTTAAGGGGTTAACATAGACACAGTTTATAACTAAACAGATTTTTTTTCTAGATGGATAAAATCTGCTGAAAATGCTCAGATTCTAACAGAAATGGCAATTCTCATATTTATTAAAGCAAAATCCAGTCGGAGTTTGGTCATTGTGACCAATCACCAGATGCATTCAGTGTACAGATTAAAATCAGTGCATTCCCATCCAAACCCTGTACAAAGTATTGAATTTAGAAGACTCATGCAGCACCAGTTTTAACAAAATTCATGATTAAATGCTCAAGCAGGAAGCATGTTTGCAAATGATCGTTCACTTGCTTTTTGCAAGCTCAGATCCGAAGTTTTAGCTCACATGTGCCATTACAGAGAAAAGTTAGGCCAGTCATATATCAGATGAATCCTACCAACAAAAGAGGCCCAGATCAGAAATATCAAAAAATTCCCTCTGCATATGAAATACAGCAAAACCAGATGACCATTTTGAACTTCTTTGGGCCTGTAAATGAGGTGTAGCCAATACTCTCTAATCACGGTAAGCACGGGGTATGCATCTGGATTACGTTTTTTCTAACTCAGGGTGACGCTGACAGGTGTACTAAAGCACAAACAAACAGCAAGTTTGAGAATAACGAGAATGGGCAAAAGTTTAACAGCTTGCACTCTATTTAGAACAATACATGATCAGTTCTTAAGCTAGTTCTGACTATTTGAATATTGCATGAAGACGTCCCACACAATTTATTCAAAAATCATATTACAAAAAGAGAGTGGGAGCAAAAACACAGAAAAAAACCCAACAGAAGGAAAATCTAAGCATGTTTTGCAATAAAAATTGCTTTTCAACAGTTGTATTTGTTGCCGTGTTATTTTTGTTACGTGATTTTTGATTTCTAAATAATTTGAGTGCCGTCTGAATCAAATGTTTTGCACTAAGTATTTTTAAATCATATTTGCCCACAATCAGTAAAATTGGAATAATTACTACTGCATCTTTGGCAATGACAATATCTAAGTTCATTTTGCCAGTATCAGTATGTCCATATAGTTGTGGGCTCTTTCTAAATCTGATATATAAATTACACGGATATCATTGTCATTCTTTCTGAGTGCAGTCACTTGATCTCCTAATGTCTTGAAGACAGACAGCACACAAAATTACTTGGCTTATCAACTGTCACTGCAATTTATTAACTTAAATATCAAGTGCATTAATTGTCTAGACCAGTAGATAATAGCATGAACATTTGGCTTATGTTCAGAATCAAGAACAATTAGAGTTTCTTGAGAATACAAATAATATATGATTCCTTACTTTTTCTCCTAGCGTGAACTCTTACAAAACCATAACATTGTATGCACTGTTAGATATTTCTATCTATTCCCAGGGAAATACGTGTTGTTACTGCTGCTATGGCAGTGCTGTGCATGTTATCCAAACATTATCTACAATTATGTGACTGGCTATATGAACAGAATTATTTTACTCCTACAAGGCAAAGTGTGCTTGTTTTTGTATTTATTTATTTTAAAAGATTTTGTGTGATGTTTTGTAAAAAAATGTATGCACAATGAGATTTTGAATATTTCAATCCCTAATATAAGTAGCATATACCAGATCTGACTTTTCTATTTAAAAAAAATATATATATATATATATTAGATGATCTGGGTCAATTGTTGTGAACAATCCATCAATTTATAATATGATTTTACTATGTGTAATTAATTTAAGTAGCACATTGTAAGTGCTGAAAACAGTCTAGGTTAAGCAATTTGGCATAGTTGCCTCCACTGCAGCCTTGCAAATAAAAACTATTTTTACATATTGAAGTTTTCACACCTACTAGTGGCTGTCAGACAAAGGTCCACTACAGGCTTCAGACTAACATAGATCGAATTATTGAACCTATATGACTTGGAAATTTGTTTTGGGCTGGATTGCAACTTGTCCAAAGGGCCACTTGAGTGATTAACCATTATTTCTGAGCTGCCACATGCCACAATCTTGTGGAAAACTATTTCTATTGATGATCTGGAGTGCCATTCATGAAACCAGATAAATGGAGGATGACATGTAGAAGGGGCTGTTTTTTAGGGTGGGGGCAAGTAAACCGCTTAATTCCCCATGATGGACAAGAAATCTGTCCAATCAAAAGGTAGAAAACACACTATTGATGGTTGGGGTACAGCCACTAAATGCCAATTTTATTCACAGATCGAGTGACAATTGACAATTGATCAATATAGGGAAAAGAGAAAAAGCATTAAAATAATCTATTCTTCCAGGCAGGATTGTTCTAGACCCTGTAAATTCAGCTATTGATGGAGACAGACCAGCAGTGATACTGTGCGTTTTACACTTGCTGTGCCTATGTGGGAGTTGTAGGTAGCCTGGGTCATTGAATCTAGTGTGAGACTAGGCTTAGCTTGCAGCTGCATCTAGCTCGGTACAGTCAGAGCCGGGAGAAGAATCCATTCAAATGCTTCTCTATGAAGCATGATTCTATTTGATTGGACCATGGAGAGGAAGTCAAACATCAAGCAGGGCATGGAATCCAGTGAAGGGAGTTTTACCCAGCGCTGTACTCCAGGTAAGTTTATACTTTATTTTACAGGGATTTTTTGTAAAGGACCTAATAATTAATACCATGTGACGAGACCAATCTCGCCACATTGCATTGGAGAAGCCTGGTTGCTCGTCTGTTGCCTTTGGATTATGGGCCCATGTTAAAAGACTTGATTTTTCCCTGCAAAGACATGAAAGCCGGGTCATTTGGTGCTTGCCCTGTTTGAGTGGTAATGTGCGCTCAGATCTGAGCTATCTGGGGATATGTTGAATGTACCTGTTTTGTGCAATGGCTGCACAGTTATATATTTTTATGTGTTTATTGTCTTTTGCTGCAATGTGTTCAATGGAGTTTTGCCTCTGTCCTTGGAGATAATTGGATTACTTCCCAATTATCTCCAGGATAGAAGACTCTGTGGAACTGGTTTTGGGCAGAAAAGCCATGCTTCATTTGGTCACAAAGGACTTCGATCTATCTTTTGAACCAATGGACCAATTTGGATGATTTTGATACATGTTTGTATTTGGAGTATGATTCTGAAAATGTAAGTTTTATGTGAATGTGATGCATACTTTTCAAGTTATGAATAATGTGGAAAAATTGTATTTCTCTGCTTGTGCTAAATTACATTACCCATTGCGTAAGGTAATTGAATCACATGCAGAGGGGAGGAATTTGTGTGGGAGTGTCTGAGTGTATTGTATGTGTTTATTGGTTGTGTTCCAAAACCCTGTAGGTGGTACTAATGTGTAAGAATGTGTACATAAGCACAATAAACCCACAGCTCTGTCTGTTCCTGCTTGACCCTCAAAACGGAGCCTTGTCTCGTTCTTGGGGGGATTTATTGTATGCTGTTCCAGTTTGACTGCTAGGAGTGTAAACCTATTCGTATGGTTTTCCTATTCGGCTGTTTACGGCATTCATATGGTTTCCTGTTCGGCAGATTGGTGTTCTGCAGTAGCTGTGCCTATGTCTCTGGAAGGGAAGATCTTCTAAACGGCGGTTTAACCCTTTTATGCCTGGGGGTGCCGTTACATACCCAATATGGCATTCTGTGTTAAAACATGATTTGATTAAAAAAGGGTTGGACAAATCCTTTAAGTGGTAGATATCCTACTTCATTCAACCTAGTTTGACACTGTAGTTTACCTTTAGTGCAGTGTCACCCTGCTTGCCACACTCAACACCAACTTGTAATCACATAATTCAAGTTTTCATAATTAAAGTTTATTGTTTTATTAGCAAAAAGTACAATACAGTACATCTTTCGGTAAATTGTAAGAATCGTACATACATGCAGTTGTTATACATCCAACATCTTTATTCATCCAGTGAATATGACAAGTGGGTTGTTACATTGGCAACTATTTATATGAAGATTTAGTTTGGGCCATCAGATGGCTACAAGATAGCACCACAAGATGCAATCCAAAAGACATTCGGAAAGCATATAGAAGTTCAAGAAGGGCCATCATCTTGAGGGCATTAATATGACTTGACCATGATATTTTTACATCTTTGCAACCCTCTAACTCTTGGCGTAATGCAGTGAGTAAGTGTAGTTAGTTGTGTTGAAATATCGTCATGATTGCTTTAGTTATTCGTACTCCCAAGTACACCACAAATTCATCCCTCGAGTCAAACTGGAATTGTTGGGATAAAAGTACTTGTATGTCATGTCACATGTGGATTGGTAAAGCCTGGGTCTTGTTGGTATTAAGCCAAAGGAGGACAGTAGGTCCATTAAGTGTGGCAAAGACGTTTCGGGTTGAGTAATAGTCAGAATGATGTAATCCACAAATAATTATAGTTTATGCATCTGATCTCCAATATTTACTCCTCGTATATCTGGGAACATCTGAATAAGTTGGGCTAGAGGTTGCAAACAGAGAATAAACAGAAGCGGAGATAGTGAGCACCCTTGCCTTGTCCCATTGGAAATGTGGGATGGCGGGGATATGAAACCTGCATTGGCTACACTTGCTGTCGGGTAAGTGTACAGTGCCATCATTGCAGTGATAAATGTTGGTGAGAATCCAAACTTAATGAGTACCTTCCTCATATATTGCCAATTAAGTCTGTTGAAGGCCTTCTCTGCATCAAGTGCGAAGAAAAGGTCCTCTGTCGTCTCTGTATTGAGGTAGTGTTTGCATTGCATAGTTAAGTCCATTTCTATTGGTTGTCAGTATGATAGCTACTAAAGATGCTTCCACTGCACTAAGGGAAATACAGTCACATGACGAAGACGCCCCCATAGAAAAGCACTGAAGCACATACCTTAACCGTGACGTCAGCACTTTTCCCCCAGCATTGGGGAAAAAAACTTATTTTTTTAACATTGCAATACACATGGGGTTGAGGACCTGAATACAAGCAGGGACAGGGGCACTTTAGTGTTAGGATTACAGATTTGTATTCATAACGTTATAGAGTCCCATTAAGCAGAGTGGGGGAACAGGGGTTAAAATAGTGCCAGAAGAGAGAGGTTGGACAGGAACCAACAAACCACTCACCATTGCTAGTGCTCCCCTTTTTTTCAAATGCCTTTCATTGTAGTGGTTTTGCCCTGCCTGACTGAGTCTTGCAGAGCCTGCTACATCCACAAATGCAGTTGGGAGAAGTTGATAGAGCACTCCTGCTTTCCACACTGAAGAACTGACACTGATGCTACAGACTCGATATGTGGAAAAGCTTTTTTCTTCTCAGGGTCAGTGCCAGACCGGTGGGCTGCGGCACCTGGGGTGCAGATAGCCCAAATCATGAGGTTAATGTAATTTAAATCACTTTCCCCTTGGACTTTGGCAGCATGTGTCAGTCCGAGGGGAGTAAAGAGGTAGGATGCCCGCAGCTGGAGGGAGACTTGCCAGTTTCCCTTCAAAATTGAAAAAATTTGGGGCGCAATCCCGTCTCCTGCACATAGCTCCGCCTCCTGCACGCATGTCCCGCCTCCACGCTCGTTGCTGATCTCACTGGAAAGAAGGGCCCCTTAAAATGGCAACTTCACCTACAGGTGCCAGGTAAGCTTTAGCCATGACAATGAGTGTGTGTGTGCCCACTAGTGTGTGAGCTTGTGTTTGTATGCCTGCTAGTGAGTGAGCTTGTGTTTGTATGCCTGCTAATGAGTGAGCTTGTGTATTTCTGTGTATGCCTGCTAGTGAGTGAGTGTGTGTGTGCCTTCCTGCTAGTGATTAAGCATTTGTGTGTGTGTGTGTGCGCCTGCTATTGAGTGAGCTTGTGTATGTGTGTTCCTGCTAGTGAGTGAGCTTGTGTGTGTGTGTGCCTGCTTGTGAGTGAGCTTGTGTGTGTGTGTGTGCGTCTGCACATGCCTGTTATTGAATAAGCTTTTTTGTGTGTGTGTGCCTGCTAGTGAGTGAGCTTGTGTGTTTCTGTGTATGCCTGCTAGTGAGTGAGCATGTGTGTGTGCCTTCCTGCTAGTGAGTAAGTGTGTGTGTGTGTGTGCGCCTGCTATTGAGTGAGCTTGTGTGTGTGTTCCTGCTAGTGAGTGAGCTTGTGTGTGTGCCTGCTAGTGAGTGAGCTTGTGTGTGTGTGTGTGTGTGTGTGCCTGCTAGTGAGTGAGCTTGTGTGGGCCTGCTAGTGAGTGAGCTTTTGTGTGTGTGTGTGTGTGTGTGTGCCTGCTAGTGAGTACGCTTTTTCGTGTGTGTGCCTGCTAGTGAGTGAGCTTGTGGTGTGTGCCTACTAGTGAGTGAGCTTGTGTGTGAGTGTGTGCATGCAAGTGAGCGAGCTTATTTGTGTGTGTATGTGTGTGTGTGCCTGCTAGTGAGTGAGCTTGTTTGTGTGTATCAGTAAACTTGTCTGTTAAAAGTAAGTGTGTGTCAGTGAGCGTTTCTGTAGGTAGCATGTGTGTGTCAGTGAACTTGTCTGTGGTGAGCGTGTGTGTCAGTGAGCTTGTCTGTAGTGATCATGTGTCAGTGAGCTTGTCTGTTGGAAACATGGGTGCATTAGTGAGCTTGTCTGTATTGAGCATGTGTTTGTCAGTGAGCTTTTCTGTAGGGAGCGTGTGTGTCAGTGAACTTGTCTGTGGTGAGCATGTGTGTGACATCGCAATGCCCCACCCATATTGTCTGCCATATGAACTAATGCCAGTGCGGCACACAGTGTGTGTTTACATTAAAAAGCCTGCAGGGACAAACTATAGACGCTAGAACAACTTTATTAAGCTGCAGTGGTTCTGGGGACTATAGTGTCCATTTAATGTGAGGTAAATTAGAGATTAGTGTCACTAATAATATACTAGATTGCCTACTTACAATCAGATGAGGATGATGATGGGCTCTGGCTGCAGTCTGGCTCCACTGGTCTGATGTAGAACAGGATCTCTGGAGGCTGTTTGTAACTGTGGTCACAAAATTCAATGTTCTGGGAGAACGGGAAGCAGCTCCATTTTTTGGGGCCTCTTACATAGCTCAAGATCTGGGCCCCAGGGCCTGACGGTGAGTATGCCCATAAAGCCCACCCATAAGTCCACCTACATGTTCCACCCATGAGTTCGCTCACAGGGAGTGGAGTGTGTAGGGGATGTGTTATGTGTTACTGTAGAGGATCTAATGTGTATGCTTATGGAATGTAGTGTATAGGGATACCAGTTTGTGTAGGTGATGCAGTGTGTTTGTGTGTAATGGAAGCAGTGTGTTTTTGTGTAAGGGATAGAAAGCAGTGAGTGTTTGTGTATAAGAGATGTATTGTGTGTTTCTTGTTGTGTGTAAGGGATGCATTGTGTGAATCTGTGTTTGTATGCATAAGGGATGCAAAGTGTGTTTCTGTGTATGTAAGGGATGCAGTGTGTGTGTCTGTAAGGGGTGCGTTGAGTGTGTGTAAGAGATGCATTGTGTTTCATGTGTGTGTGTAAGAGAAGCAGTGTGTGTTTGCATGTGTGTGTAAGGGATGCATTGTGTGTTTCTGTGTATATGTGCAAAGGATGCATTGTCTTTATGTGTAAGGGTTGCATTGTGTGTTTCTCTGTGTGTAAGGGAAGCATGTTGTGTTTCTGTGTGTATAGGGATGCATTGTGTGTGTGCGTGTGGTGTGAAAGAGCTCCCTGTCCTGCCCCCTGTCCTATAGAGCTCTCCCTTCCATTCCTTAGAGATCTCCCCTGCCCTTAAGTGGGCTCTCCTCTCCCCCCCACCTCCCTTAGTGGTCTCCTTTTCTCCCTGACTTTCCATTAGTGGTCTCTCATCTCCCCCTTAGTGGTCTCTACTCTCCTCTGCCCCCCTTTCCATTAGTGGTCTCTCCTCTCCCCCCACCCTCCCCTAGTGGTCTATCCTCCACCCCCCTCCCTTAGCGGTCTCTCCTCACACCCCTCCCCTAGTGGTCTCTCCACCGCCCCCTCCCTCCTTTAGTGGTCTCTCCCTCCCCTACGTTCTCATCTCCCACCCCCTGTGTTCTCCTCTTCTTCTCCCCCCGTCCCTGTAATCTCTTCTTCTCCCCCCCTGTAATCTTCTCTTCTTCTCCCCCCTCCCTGTAATCTTCTCCCCTCCCCCTGTAATTTTCTCTTCTTCTCCCCTTTCCCCTCCCTGTAATCTCTTCTTCGCCCCATAATCTTCTCTTCTTCTCCCCCCCCATAATCTTATCTTCTTCCCCCATAATCTTCTCTTCCTTCCTCCATATCTTCTCTTTCCTCCCATTCTTCTCTTCTTCTCTCCCCCTCCTCCCTGTAATCTTCTTCTTCTCCCCCTCCCTTCAATCTTCTCCACTCCCCCCTCCCTCCCTGTAATCTTCTTCTTCTCCCCTCCCTCCAATCTTCTCCCTCCCCCCCCTCCTTCCCTGTAACCTTCTCCCTCCTCCTGTAATCTTCTCCACTCCCCTAATCTTCTACTCCCTCCCTCCCTGTAATTTTCTCCACCCCCATCTTCTCCCCTCAACATTCTCCCCTGTAACCTTCTCCACTCCCCCCCCTGTAATCTCCCCTGTAATATTCTCCACTCCCCCTCCTCCTGTAATCTTCTCCTCCCTCCCTGTAATCTTCTCCCTCCTGTAACTTTCTCTCCACTTTCCCTCCCTTCCCCTGTAACATTCTCCACTCCCCCCTCCCTATAATCTTCTCCCCCGTGGCTTTCTCCTCCCCTCCCCTCCTGTAATCTTCTCCCCCTGTAACTTTCTCCACTCCCCCCTCCTCCTTGTAATCTTCTCCCCAATCATCTTCTCCCCTCCCTGTAACTTTCTCCACTCCCCCCTATAATCTTCTCCCCCCCCCAATCATCATCTCCTCACCTCCCCTGCCCTGTAGCGTGGCCGAGCTCCTCTCCGGTCCGTGACCCGGCGGGACTGACAGGAAGTGCACACGGAAAGGAACTCGGCCAGGTCTACAGAGCGCTCAGACGGCTGCAGTATTTAAAGGGCCGGCGATGGGGGCGCAGGGCGCCCCCTCCTATATGGCGCCCTAGGCGGCTGCCTAGTTCGCCTTATAGGAAGCGCCGGCCCTGGTGACAGTGAGCTTGCTTGTAGTAAGCATATATGTGTCAGTTTGTCTGTATGTGTATACCAATAATCTTGCCTGTGTGTGTCAGTGAGATTGTCTGTCAGTGAGCCTATTTGTGTGCATCTGTGAGCTTGTGTTTTTATGTCAATGTATATCAGTGAGATTGTTTGTCTATGAGGTTGTGTATCAATGAGCTTGTGTGTGTCAGTGAGAATTTTCATGCAAATATACCAGAGTATTGCAGTATGCAATGATACCTTTTTTATTGGACTAACATAATATTTAAACGACAAGCTTTCGAGAGATTTCCTCTCTCCTCAGGTCTGAAGCAAAACTGATCAATCTGATAGAGTTTAAAACTTAAAACAACTGTTAGAAATTGATCAGTATTGCTTCAGACCTGAGGAAGAGAGGAAAACTCTTTAAAGCTTGTCTTTTAAATATTATGTTAGTCCAATAAAAAATATATCATTGCTTCTTGCAGTATTTAGCAATATATAAACCATATAAAATATATATGTACATATACATTATTTTATAATTAACATATTTCTATAAATAAGGATGGAGAATAGGTTCCATCACTTTATTTCCCTGGTAAATACTGATGCTGTATATGTAGAATAAGGTTTATTCTTTAATCACTGCTAATTATTCTAGGTATCACCAGTTTTGCACTGATTATACATACTTGTAGCTATGTCCAATCCATGAATAAACCGGGAGGCTTTACATTCTCCTTTCATGCCTGGAGCAATTATAGTATACATCCAAATGCTTAATATGATGTGAATTGGCTCTGCAGCTGTGATCTGCATGACATGTAATATACACTGGGCGCTAATGTTTAAGGGAGGGATTGATAAGAGGATTCTTTAGGAGCCTTGCCTTCCGGTTCTTATTTTCCATCTGTGTAGCTTAACTTGGAATAATTAATTATAGCATTACATTAAGATAATGCATGTTGAAACTAGCTCTATTATATCTGCTTCAGGCACTTCATTCTATGTATATAGACCCAAATTAATTATAGCCATTAAAGGTGCATCCCTGTAGTAATTTTTTTGCTTATTTGTTTTTTATATTTGTATTTTATTATTTAATGTTAAAAATACATATGTTTATTTATAATGCCAGATTGTTCCTTTTTTAATTTAAATTACTGGGTATTCCCTTTGTTATTTAATAATAATTAAAAAAAATATGTTAAAAAGTAATACATTGTTCTTTCAATCCAGTAGAGAGACACTTATAGAGACACATCTTTGTGGTGTGTTTGCGTATGTATAGCTGTGAATTACAGTACATTGGGCAGAAAGTTAGATCTTTGAAGGTCCTCTTCAAGGAACATACACTATGTAGTCCATTTATAGAAAATCTACAGGAACATTAAAGGGATTCTTAAATAAAGTTAAAACTTACCTTGAATCCATTGCCAAGCCAAGTTCTCTTCGATCATTTCCATACTCTGGCCTTTGTTATGCAGTATCACTGCTTCCTTCTCCAAGCTCCAATCACATGATTTTTCATAGAGAAGTATTTGATTGGGCCATTCCAAGAGGCTCAGAGTGCATGCAAGGATTGGAGGGATGGTGTGTGGTGTGGACCAAAAAAAAAAAAAAAGGACAATTGATAGAAAATGTAGAGAGGTGTGGAGGGCAGGAGTTATCTCATGAGAAAGGAATGGATGGAGGGGACAAATGTTCATAAACAAGGGAAGAGGGCAAAAAAACACTACTGAAATGAGCATGGGATATCTGGGTGGCTTCACAAGAAGGAGGGAGGGTCTACTTTGCAGGTTTCTCTTTGAAGGTGAACTCACAGCAGTGCCTGCAAGGGTAGAAGCTGACTACGTCTGACATCAGTGTGTAGAGCTTGGTGATGACAAATGTAACTTTTCCACAGGACTAACATTAGGTACTGCGGAACAGAGTTTCAGGCTGCCTCAGTCAAGTTTGGTGGGGGTGCAACTAGACCCTGTCCAAAATTGCACAAATCTTTGTATAGGCGACAATTCAAGCAGAAATGCTGCACCTCCAAATTACTTGTTCCAACTTCTAAATGACATGACAACTTCTAAAAGCAGAAGCAGTCATGGAGGTTAGAGTAACCGTTTAAGCAATAAATATATAATATTCAACAATTTGATTCACACATTTTAAACAAACACTAGCCCCTAAAGTCTAGATAGATAGATAGATAGATAGATAGATTGACAGACAGACATTAACAGAATAGTTATATTTCCATTAACTATGTTTCTTGTAGCTACGTATTTGAGATATCATACTATAGTGTCTTGATTGCTCTGCACACGTTAACTTTGTTTATCATTAATAAAATATATATGAATTACTGTACACCTCATTTTATTTTACAATTTAATGGAATGGGATTGTTTTGCCTTTGACTCCTCTTATAGACCCAGCACAATAGGATACTCTCTCTTATTCTTACTTTATGATATCAGTTTGCTTAGTTTTTACATTTCAAAGAATAAAAGAGAATTTTCTAGTATATTGTAGCAATTATCATAAGAACCCAATCTATGTAGTGGTTTATGTTTTTCTACAGATGCTATGTACTGTCATGAATTTTAACAGTTTTATATATATTCACTTTATAAAAAAGACTATAAACAAGATAAAATGCAATTCTTGTACACTGGTAGGATACTAGTGTTCTGTTCAAAAGCAATAAATTACAATTGTGTGTTTTATAGTATATATTAAAAGGCTTTCAAATTTAAGTGCAGGACTTGGAATTGTAAAATCCCCTTGTACCATGGAATCACCTTCAGTTGCTGAAGAGATATATCAAAGTATCTTAACTACTAAATGACTCCAAGATCTGACTAATGGTTTATATCTATTACATTAGGTATATTTCAGCATTTTATAGCCTAGGATAAATACAAAGTATGTTGTTGGGGAAATACAACACAGATCAGAAGAGAAATGATATGTTGTTTAATATTTAGTTTTTTAGCAGAGCACAGACAGGTGTACGGCTGCAATATTTGACCATTCTAAACGTAATTTTTAATTCTCAGAAGAAATACTTACTACGAGATTCCCATTTTAAAATATATGTCTATAATATATATTCTACATAACCACATAATGTCTGATGGTTGAACAGTACTCGTGGGGCCTATTACAGAGACCATGAAACATTAAGCTCACATTAAGAGGTGCCATCAAAATTATATATGAAGAGATACTAAGAATATGAATAAAACTTCTACTATCTATATATATATATATATATATATAAAACACACACATATATATATATAACATTTATTAATTTTTAATTATGTATATATATATATATATATATATATATATATATAAAATGTATACAGTTGCAATGAAAATGATTGAACCCCTATTGAAAATCAGCTTTAGGTTTATTGTCAAAATTTACAGACTGTCTGCTGTTTGGAATGACCAATTAAACAAAAGAAAATTCTTAAAGTGTTTACCCCAAAGTAAACTAAAAAGGCAACTTATAATGACTTCTCCAGTCTCAAAATTATCCAACCCATTCATGGCAAGCATCTTTAGTACTTAGCAGAGCACCTTTTTGCTGTTATGACCTGATGCAAACAAGATGCATAGCCAGACACCACCTTCTAGCAGCATTCCTGAGGAATCTTAGCCCATTGGTCATGAGCAATTGTCTCCAGTAATTATTATTATTATTATTATTATTGGTATTTATATAGCGCCAACAAATTCCATAGTGCTTTACAATATTATCAGAGGGGGAGATTTAACAATAAATGAGACAATTACAAAGACTTACATGAACAATAGGTTGAAGAGGACCCTGCTCAAATGAGCTAGTATAATAATATACTTGGGTTTATGTGCTGCAACTGCCTTCTTCAAAGCCCACCAGAGATTTGCTATGGGGTTCAAGTTAGGTGACGGTGATGGCCACTGTAGAATTTTCCAGGATTTCTTCTGCAACCAAGCCTTGGTGGAATTTGAGGTATGCTTTCGATCATTGTCAGGATGAAATGTCTAATTATTCCCAAGCTTCAGCTTGCTCTTCCTCACAGACAACATGATTTGTCCTAGGATTTCCTAAAAGTTCGATGAATTCATATTGCCTTCCCCATTCTGCAGGTTTCCAGTGCCAGCTGAACCAAAGCAGCCTTAGAGCATCACCGAGCCACCACCATGCTTAAATGTAGGCAGAATGTTCTTTTCAGCATATTCTTCATTCTTCTTCCTCCAGACATACTGCTGATCCATTGGGCCGAAAAGATTCAGTTTCATCGCTCCACATAACAGAATCCCAAAAGTTCTGTGGTTTATTTACATGATTTTGAGAATATTGGAGCTGAATTTTCTTATGATTTGGGTCAGTATTAATGTACTTTTTGGAATTCTGCCATGGAAGCCTTCTGTGTTTAGTATGCACCTTACTGTGCCACATTTTGGCTCCTCTCTGAGCCTTTATCAAGGCTCAGAGAGGAACCCTGGATTACAACTGTATTTTTTTAATTCAAGTGGGGTGCCCTCAGAGGCACGTTAAGACTACTAATATTGAGATATATCACTTTTTCTCTGTGTCTTTTTTTATTATAAAAGGTTAAATTGTTACTATCGTTATCTCAGTATATTTTTTCTGCCGTTACCATAGTTGTTACAGCTTTTTTCTAACAGTTTTTCACTGTGTTCCATTTAGAGGAACTATCTGTCACAGAGTATATTGATATTTAAGTTGATAATATCATCTTAGAAGGATTGCCCTTCATATAATATTTTTTAGGTGATGTACTTTGAAATATATTTGGTCCTATTGACTGTTTCTATATACTTAAGCATACTAGCAAAAAAGTAGGGTACACATAATATCATCTCTTACGTTTGAATTTGGTTTTAGTCAATGGGTCATTGATTTTATTGTTATTTATTAAAAGTTAAGTTTTAATAGTTTGGTAATCATCTCAGAATGAATGTCTCCCATTTCCTTAGGATCACTCACTGTTGCTTTTTTTGTTTTTGCCCTTTCTTTGTTTTTGTAATTCACTACTTAAGGGTCCTTCCCCATTTTTGAGTGTTTACTTTATTGTAAAATAAGTTCCTCTTTTTTTCTAGTCTACCATCTGTTACTTATTTTCACATGATTTGTAAACCAAATGGCAGGAAAATGCTCCTAAAAGTATACTGTGATAATATTATAATATGTGTATAATTTGCAGTATACTGCTTAGCCCATTTTTGCCCTCTTTTGGGTCATCTTATTCATTTCAAATAAGGTTTTCACTAACAGAAATTCTACCGAGCCCAAGCGTAATATGGCTTGGCCGAACAGAATTTTCTCAATGTGCACAAGTCTACTAAATTCCTTTAGCAAGAAAAAAATATCCATGGTATATGGCTAAATACCAATAAAAAAAAAACAACAAAATAATATGAAAATGAACTGAAGTAGGTTTTAAAAAAGATCAATAAAATATATTTTTGGGATATATTCTACAAAATTCAAATAAACACAATATTACTAAAAAAAATATTAGTAGTAATTTCTGCATTGTATATGAAATATTTCATAATAGGCAAACAAAAATAAACAAAAATATTGCAGTATCATATATCCAAATATATAAATAACAACAACAACCTGTCTTGTATAATAATTGACTAATTTATAGAAAATACATACTCCTTGAAAATAAAAATAAAAAATATTTTAAAAAGGTAGAAAAATCTAAAGTTATTTTGCATGAACCTTTACCCATGTAAATGGAGCTGGATCATTTCAGTAGCAAAACAAGGATATTGCTTTCACATTCCGAAGAAGAGTAAACTCATTTTAACAAGGAACATCTATCTACTATATTATGTTTGTCTAGCAGGAAAACATTCCATTTATAGCAAACATTTGCAACCCTATTAAAGGCTATTTATGCTTTAGTCGTCTTATAGTTTTCAAGAATAGTACATAATCATCACTTTTTCAAATGTTTTCAAAAGATTCGGAAATCTAAAACATGGTTTATAGTTTCTGGCCCTTTAAGATCCCTTAAAGAATACTTTTTTAGACAAACATCATCTATCCAGAGAATTTTCCTATCTTAAACCTATTTACCTTATCCCTTCTAAAATAATTAGTGGCTCAATTGTCTTTTTCACTCTTACTTTTCTATGACCATCTTTCCTACACACCTTCTACTTTTATTAGATTAACTTGACGCTAACTTCATCACTGGTGATCTCACCACTTTATATTTCTCTTGTGTCCCTTTTTCTCACCATTCTCTAGAGTGTAAGTTTGTTTGATCAGGACCCTCATTAACCTCTTGTTCGAGTTAAAATAAATTGTGAAATATGTTGGTGAAATATTAATATTACTAATAACTCAATTAATTTAAAAATAAAATTGCTAAACAGTTACGTGCAACACATTTCTGCTCTTTTTTTTCGAGTATGGAATTATTCTTCATAGTTTTAACAGGTGTAATAGGTTAAATTAAAAGGAGTAGATATGAGAATTGTAGAATAATTGTAGAAGGGCAACTTAAAGGAACACTATAAGGTAAGGAACACAAACATGTATTTTTGACCCTACAGTGTTAAAACCAACATTTAGGTGGCATGACCCCTCCCCCCTTTGCAAAGAGGCGTGAAGGGGGAGGGAATCAAATGTCAGCCTGGCCAATCAGCATCTGCTCATAGAGATGCATTGAATCAATGCATCTCTATGGGGAAAGTTCAGCATCTCCATGCAGTTGCCACTGGAGTTGTCCCTAGGCTTAATGTAAACACTGTCTTTTTTTCAGGAAAGGCAGTGTTTACTGCAAAAAGCATGCAGGGAATGACTATACTCACCAGAACAACTACATTAAGGTGTAGTTGTTCTGGTGACTACAGTGTCCCTCTAATGTGTTTTCATAAAATAATGGAATGATTCAGGAAGGAGTCAAAGGAATGAGATACATCTAGGATGATCATTATTACATTTTGAAAAATCAATAATGAATGCCAATTATACACGATAGCTTTGAAGGAAAGTACCTATTGAAAGATGGCGCTTGAAACTGGAATGTTTTGCTCAGATTTTATAGTAATTGACTTTAACTCAATGCTCTACATTGGATGAACAGCTACTTTAAGAAAGCTGATTTAGCCTTTTGAATGTGAAGGTGTTGGGAGGGGATTTTAATTTCCAATAGAGAGATTGAAAAGGTAACCTTTTAGAGGGACTTATCCTAGGTATGTATTACGGGGAAAGACTGCATCAGATTTGTTGAATTCCCCCACTCAATCAAAGTGCAAATCTACCAAAAGCCCTTATAAGGATGATGGGTTAATTGCTAAAATTGCCAATTAATGATGTAATAGATGCTGAGTGTTTTATCATTTTTGCAGAAGCTGTGATGCCTCTGTGAATTTGTCATGTGAAACATGATATTGTGTGATTTTATAGAAAATACATTCCAATATATTATACATCCAAATCACCAGCAAGGAATTACAATATTTTTATGATTTTTATAGAATTTACTATAATTCCATTAGCATTTCAGCAAGGACTATGAACTAGGACACGGTATCGGCAGCCGGCACAACCCCATCACATCCTAGTGACGCACATGGGAAATTGCCATTTGGGAAAGAAGATGCACTTCATATAGATCATTAGTATATTTACCATCTCCAATGCCCTATATAATATAAATGAATAATTTTTGCCATGTAGCTATATTTACTCTAGGTACTATACGTATATATTGTTAAAATGTTCACAATCTGATATTTTGAGAATTAGAAAATCCAATTGATCCAGTATGATTTCTAATTCTTGATTCTTCTGCAAATGATAAATAAATATGAAAATAAAATTGTGTACACTTACATACTCCATTGTTTACATATCTGTGAATAGGACTGTACACTTATTACTATCTTGCACTACGTTTAAATTAACATCAGACTTAACTCACTTTTCACTATTCACTATTATCAAAATTGGCTTAGTAGTGAAGCGGTTAATTCACTAATGATTTTTTGGCAGCTCTATTATTTACGTGTATTTTGTTAACTGCACTGGGGGGGCTTAACGATGCAAAATAGAAGACACAGAACAGTTTGTGCAGGCATAAGGATCATCACCCAGTGCAGTAATTACAAAGCAGGCATAACACAGAAGCAGTAGGTTAATTAGCTTTTTTAAGAGAGAGATTTGATTTAGTCTTTACTTTTAGATAAAAGCTGCCAGTAAAAACAGCATTAAAAAAGCAAAGGGGCAAAGTTGCAAATCAGAACAGAAAAAAAATCAATAAAAATAGAAGAGAGAATGTAAATGGTGCCATACAAATTGTATTTGTCCATTCTCTACCAATTCTAGAAGATAAACACAAACATGTGGAACAACACAAGTGATCAAACAGCAACAACCAACAATCCCAACAATGAAGTCTAATAAAGTGTCTGTGAAATGGGTCATTCAACAGAATGGTATGTATTACTGAATTCTATTAATTAGAAATATGATTTAATATTGCAATATGGTGTTCAGGTCCTGTAAATAAATACATAAATAAACAAAAATGTTTCTCATTTATGAACAAAAGTTTTATCTCCTCTCATTTGTCTACAGAAAATGCTTCCAATATTCAGGGGTACTAGTCATCAAAATTATTTAGGAACAATTTTTCTTTGGATTTTATTTGGACTATCCATTACTCTTAACTCCTTCTGTAAATGTTGGGGATCACAGTGCCACTTGGCATAGAAGGACTAGAGTTGTCCACAAAGCCCTCTTTCAATTACATACATCGTTACATAGTAGTCTAGGTTGAAAAAAAAATAGTAAACTCCATCAGGTTCAATATTGAAATGCATTCTTTTATACTGTTGATGTAGACAAAGGCAAAAATAATCAAAATTCCCAACGCAGTTTTCCAGCCTGTCTTCATAACTAATGTTTTCAATCCCCTTTGCTAATTTTGTAGCTCGCCTCTGCAGTTTTTCTAGTTCTGCAATATCCTTCTTTAAAATTGGTTCTAAAAAAATCCTATTAAAGGTGGGGTGTTGATTGATTTATAAAGAGAATCAATACCCCTTTTTATACATTAAAGCACCGTACTAGCTTCTGAAATGGCAGGCCAACATTGCATACTGTTGTCAAGTTTGTTTTCTTTAATTGTTCCTAAGTTTTTTCCATTTAATGTTATCTCTAACTCAACCCCATTCGATGTATGTGTATATATATATATATATATATATATATATATATAAATGTGTGGCTTGTGGGTTTCTTATTCCAAAATGCATGACTTTACATTTATCTGTATTGAATCTATTGAATCTCATTTGCTACTTGCCTGCCCAGTTCCAGGATTTATCCCAAACCCCTCTGTACAGAAGTTATATCATGTTCAGACTGTGTTATCTTACCTAGTTTTGTGTCATCTGCAAACAGCGACCTATTAGTTTTATTGCCCACTTCCAAATTCTTTATAAAGAGATTAAAGAGATTTACTATGTAAGTATACGCCCATGAACACAATATTTTTTATTGTATGGGTAGGGGCTGGGGAAGGGACACTAGGTCCCCCTCTTATTATAAGCCCCATCTGCCAGCATGGTTGGGGGCCCCCTAATTATAACTAGTAGGTCTCCCACCCACCAGCGTGGGTGGAGGCCAGGGAAGAGGATACTAGGCACGAGACTAGACCGCACAATCAGTAAACCCAAACTTTCTCAACAAGGTTAATCCTTTAAAGCACTTCTTGAAATGAGCAAATACAACATGGTATAAAAAATACAGACACATTTAGGATCCAGAAAAAATGTTTGATAAAAATTGTTACAAAAAATTTAAAATCCCAGATCCATGCACCTATGAGAAGGGGGGGAGGGGGTGGATTAAAAATGAAGGCTAGGTACCAAGTGTTTTGCCAACCCTAATGCTTTATCACTTTATATGGCCAGCGCTATGGAATTTGCTGGCAATATATAAATAATAAAATAATAATAATGGAATCCTGATAGTGGATTAATCAGACATAGTAAGTAACCAGTGTGTATTTTGTGATCTACTAGTTTTTTTGGGGGGGGTTGTGGTACAAGGGCTATGTAACTCCAAAAAATATATATTTTTTTTCTATATTTAACACAAGGTCCCCTACCTTACTATGAATATTAGGGCCCCCACCTATAGGTTTCTAACAAGGATTTTAAACGTTGCACAAAATGAATGGTAAAGTATATATTAATGTTAGTTTTTTTCAATTGAATTCTCTTAATCTATTAAAATAAAGATCACCAAATTCAGGAAAACACATCATTCTGAAATATTCATCAATGTAGTAACATAATATGTTAAATGTGCCATTTCCCCAGGCTCGTTATTACCCTTTACAAGATCTCTCATTTAAATTCCTAGATTTTGATCCCTTCCCCGCTGATTTTTTTTCTACTCAATTAAACCTTTTGCTATTGTCATAATAATAAAAAAAACACTATTTGCACGTGTGTCGTTTAAATTAACGAATATTTTTTTTCCATGTTTCAAACATATAGTTTGAAAATGCAATAAAAAAAACATCAGTTATAAAGTTTCCTAAAATATGGGAACATCTGCAGAAAATGTTATATATTTTATATAGAGTTAAAGAGTTTTAAGAGTCCTGCTAGGTGACACCTGAGTTCTAGTCTCTGCAATACATTTTAATCCAAGCCTGTGATACATCTATATCTATGTATGCCTACTATTATATATAAAATGGTTAAAATATTTAAATATTTGGCATTAACAAGGAAATGGCTCTACAGTTAATGTACTGAAATGCTCTTTTAAAAAAAAGACTTATAATCCACTCTTAAAATAATGATTGGCAATGGGAACTCAAAATACAATTATGTTTGTTAAAATAAAAAAAAATAATAATAATGATCATAAAAATATTTTTTCATGGTAAATGAATGATGGGATCTGCATCTTTAACAGTTGAGTGAAATTGAATAAATCCTGTATCATTTAAAAAATGCTTAGCTGTAGGAAAATCAGCAAATGGGTTACAACTACTCATCTTCCACACTCAGCAATGAAACACGTATAATTGCAGAGGTGATAAGGGACTTCATTATTATGACTGAAGTTATGCTGCTAGCAATATTGAGAATTTTCAGTAACATTGTAACTATTTCCATTTAAATAAAGCAATATAGAGGTGGATAGCCATTCCGAACACTAAGCAATTATGGTGGCCATTGCTGAAGCATTTAATGGTAATTGGAAAGTGACCACATACGCGAGAGCTGATTTTTGAGTGCAATCAATCTAGAAATTTATAGGAGGATCACATGTAGGAAAATGGGGCAAAGCTCAAAATATCGGGCAATCCATAAAAAATAAAAAAAAAGGAAAAACAGAACTGTCCTATTGGTTTCTATAGCTGTAGTTCAACTTTTATTGATGTAAAATAGATTAACGAATGTGATATGTCATCCCATTCGCAAGGGTTGCTGCAAATGTGATACCTGTACAACCTGCAGTAATTATGAGGGCTACCCTGACAGTTTTATGCCATGTACTTATAGTCTACATATATTTTTCATATAAATGTGCACTTCTTTTCATATATCCATTTTAATCTGTGACTTATTTGAGGATTAGCCATGTTTGTACGGACTAATGTTTATCTTTTGAGACTTAGCGTTCAACTTATATTGCTCTCTATTAGACTTTTTGAATTTTTAAATGTCTTTTGTTAAGTCATGAAGTCACTAAGGATTTGCAATAACAATTGCTCACTGACTACACCTCCAGTCAAACAATCTAAATCAATGTACCACTAGAGAAATTAAAAAAATGTAACCAGTACACAGTGCAAGCTGACAATAAACATCATTTTTGTACAGAACTGACATCAGGGCTCCTTAAGTTACGTGTGCCAGTGGTGCAACTAGCTCTCGGTGCAAAAGTGAAGATATCGCTGTATGTGCAGCATTTCAAGCAGAAACACCACACATACAGATTCATACATCATGGTGGTTAGAGTAACCATTTCATTGTGTAGTTTTATTTGTCGATTAGCTCCACAGAACAATAAATTAGCATTAACTGGGAATGCACTGCAATGCTTTGTAATTATTAAAAGAAGTGTCCTGTAACAGTTAGATTAAACTGCACGGAACACAATAAGTCTTCTACTTGGAAAACATGAAAGGAACAGTGTCTGCTAAGTACTTACCTATGAACTACAGCTAAATGGGTAACAGGATAACAACCACGAGTCTGAGACACAGACACTGTTTAATTGTTGCTTCTGATCCTTGGGAGGATAAAAAAAAAACTTGTAAAATGTAATAAAACACTTATGTACATCAAAGGCACTGAAGCCGTACAGATACTTAATGGGCATGGTGTAAAGATAAGCGGTTACAAATTACAACAACAGGCTCAGGGTAGTCTTTCTCTGCCTTACTACTACATTATTTATTATCCAAAAAAAGAGGGGAAAAAAGCAAATTTAAAATAATACTAAAAGTGTTATCTAAATTAGTTTAACCTTTAAAAATGTATGTGGCATCCTAAAAAAACGCAGCCATTGGTGAAGGGGTTAAGCTCACATTTACAGGTTAATTATATCTCAGCAAGTCTCAGCAGGGGAAGGTTTAGTCAATTATCCCCTGTGACCAGAATATAACCTGTTAGAGAGACTTGTGACTTGTAAATGTACACACAACTTTAATTTCACTGATTAAGAGGAAAAAACTATCAACACAGAATTGTTAGCAAATGTATAGGTCTTGTAAAATGCAAACAGTAATTGGACATATAGAAAGGAATAAAAGGGGAAATCACATAGCGTAAGTCTGTTATTTAAATGGCAAATGTAAAGACTGTAATATGTCAACTCACATGGATTAGAGCCTCAAAAGGACAGGCTCAAATCAAATCAGCAGCGGTGCCATCTGGTGGCACTGTACCCTTTGGGTCACTGAAAATATCCTCAGGAAATGAGACAAAATAACACAGGAGCCACTTATGGTGTAGTATATTGTTGCATCAAAGTACTAAATCGATGCGTGCAATTGGTTGCTCATCTTTTCCAGAGACACTGGAACCTGGCTCTGGGTATATTTGCTTAGGTGTCTATAAAGATGACACCACCCTTCTTGGAAGCAGTCAGTAGAAGGAGCCAAATCGGACTTAAAATAAATAAAAAATGTGCCTATGACTGTGCAAGCATGCAAATATAACTACAATAATGCCTGGTCTAATGGATAGATAGCGGCCATTTCTTCAAATGTCAATTCTGAGTTGCCAAAAGTAGACTATTATATATCTGGATTTAACATTCTGTTTTATATGGTTTGTGAGAAGCCCTGTTCTCCTGCCTCAAGAGTTGGCTAGCCCTCACACTAGGTTGGAATCACCCAGCAATCCTCCACCAATGCTCAAGTATAGTTTTAACCTTTGTGATGCTCTCTTGAATTGTACTTTTCAATACAATATGTAGAATGTGTGCAAAACAGTACACACCTACAAAGGAACTATCTCAAAGACCTTTGACCATGTTTGCATCTCCGTAGGTGACTGCAATCCCAATGTGCAGATAGATGCCTGTCTGCACTGTCAACCAATATGACATAATTTGTGATGTTTTTCTGAAATGTACTTTTCGTCCATCACTTTACCATGTAGAAGGAAAGATCAATATCCCTGTTTCTCAACAGATCCACTCCTAGCTTGACAGGCTAGTAAGGTTGGACCCCTCCACTGCCACCACAATTACCACTGTGGGCTGTCACCAGTATCCCATCAAGAAGAGAAAGGCACTCTACATATCAGCACTAGATATCTTGCCACCACCACCAAGACCAGACACTGGGATCACTACTTGGGTATTATGTTCTACCTCTTAAGTAAAGAGTGGCACTCATGGCATCTATACAATTATCTGCTATTTTTCCCTTAGTTGCTTCTTGATGGGAGATGGGCTCTAAGAAATTGGAGGTAAAACAAGTAATGGCAACGGGTCCACTGGTTTCACCAAAATGTGCTCTGAAAACCATAAAACACTGATGCTATAACACTCAAACTATCTTTTGTAGAAGGAGCTTCAGGATCAGTGGAAACCCTAACCATCATTAATCTATTTTGTTGCCTCTTGATTGATCAGGAGATCCAACCCAAATGATTTGACAGACCTCTTGACATCATGGAAAATTAAGTTTCTTTACCTAAAAATAAGCTGCTTCTTCATTCCATCCTCCTTTTTTCTAGAATCAAGAACTGAATCACTATGAATCAAGAACTGAACCAAGAACTGAATTGAATAGGTCAGCAGCTTGTGCAAGTCGGTTACCTGAGATTCTGGGACGTAGATGCTTTGAAGTTGGAATTTCATCCAATGACTGAATTTGGACAAATTGCAGTTTGTCCCATAACCAATCTCTAAGTCTACTCAGAACTATCTTATTCCTGATTTTAACTAGACTTTTTCGATTGACTATGATATATTCATAAGTTACATCCAGTCACATGTGGTAGGTAACCATGTTTCATTCAGATAGAGAAAGATCTCCACCAGTTGTTTGACTTACTTGTTACATCCATATTGTTATTATTTCATTTATATTTGCACATTTAATATCAGCTCAGGAAGAAAGGCAAGAGAGAAAGTGCACTGAACATGTTTTAGTGAACAGTCTTGCATAGTTTCCACAACAAGGTAGTAATGTTACTATAGAAGGCACAAGGCTGAATTACGCAGAGGTACAGAAAACCATTACTCTATTACCTCCATAACTGTTAAACTGTTTTGTTTTTTTAAATAAGGCAAAAACTAAATATTTTTCATTGGTTAAATATATGACAAATATTGCAGAGAGTTTTAGATCTCCAGTAGATATACAAATAGCCATTATTCACCAACCCTAGGAAACCAACATTTTTGTCATCTTGACAAGGGCCAGGTAACCCTTCAAGCATCTTAGACAGGTGATTAGGACCAGTGGCAATACTTAGACCCTAGCTGTGTGCAGTTGTCAGCATCCTCCTGTATCCTACTGCTGCTGCAGCAGGATAATGATTAGTGACAACCAGCACTAAAAGTTCTGCTCTACTGACTCTCTCTGCAACACTCATTTGTATTAGGAAAATAATCCTGCTATCACCTTCTACTTTGATATTTATTAGCTGCTACTCAAATTTACCTTAATAACTCTCAACTGCTGGGAGCTTCATGTTCTGTACTCTTTGTATGTACAGCACCTACATGAATTCAGAAATAACCCCCTCTGTCAATCTATACTCAGATCTCATGAAATATCCTAAGGAGTGAAAGCCCTACGTGGACTGGGACCAGGATATGGCAAATACAGAGAGCAAAAATATAAACGGTGGAACTCCACCCTCTGGTGAGCCGGAGAGTGCAAAACGTGCATTGGGGTAGCGACAAACGCTATTAACAGCCACTGTATCAGCAGTTAGTTGTTGATTTTCATCTTAACCATTTTTATCATGAGTGGTTACACATCCCATGAATCTAATTAATAGCAACGAAGCTACCTTAAGACACAGTGTGGATATCATAATGACCGTTGACCACATTTGAAAGCTGAAAATGATCTTAATCTAACTTTTTTAATTATTGGGGTAGACATATCCCCATATAACAGTGGGCTCAGTAGGCATGTTTGGTTAAGGGGTGCCCTCGAAGGCACAGTTTGATAGGCACATTTTCATAGAGGGTATTTTCCCAAGTCTGTGTGCTATTTCAGGATTCTCCACCTAGCCATTACAACAGTAAGCTTCACTCCACAGTACATCTGTGAAACCAGCCTATACTTACTTTATTGGCAGATCTTTGTCTCCTAATGGTGGAGAACCCCCCTCCCCTCTTCACCTCAGAGACCCACCACATTTGCATATCATTGTTACATCCTTCGATACAGAATTGATCGATCCCCATTTTGGAGTGAGTGTTTCACCTTGGATACCACGCACTGTTTAAGTGATAATCCCTTCCACTCCTACTCTTGTTATCTTTATGGTGGTCTCTGATAGTTGTTTTTATTTGTTTATACAGTAAATAGATTCAGGTTGTTAGGTGGTTAGTTCCACCCATATTTTACTTTACAGATCTATTAAAAGGTAAGTTTTAAGCCCACTATTTTTTTTTTTTTTTATATTTTGATGTGGAGATCCACCATTTATATTTTCGGTCTCTTTCTTTGCCATACGCTGGTCCCAACCCACGTAGATCTTTCACTCCCTAGGATATATCATTAGACTCCTATTTCTCCTGTTTTTTGGTCTAGTGTTGTTCATTTTTAGTGAATTTATTTCACTTGGGGATTACCCCCCCAGGAGATAGTTATTTCAAATTCACTCTTTTTTATTGCTATACTCAGATCTCCTTCCAATCCCTCCTGATCCAATCACCCCATCACCCTAAATTAAAAAGTCAGCATGACACATTGAATATATAAAATATAACTTAAAGGGTTTTAATTATTGTATATACAGTTCACAGAATCGAAGTTATGCCGGAGCCTGTGACAATGACAAATAGGACGAGGAAGGCAACTAATATATGGGCAACCTCTGAACTCACACGGATTGATCATTCAGCACTCAGGAAAGCAAACCCCTCTAGGGAGAAAACCTCTGGGGAACATTCTCGGCATTAATGCTTTATACACCGAAATGTTAATTCAATTGGTGTTTGCTATGTTTACATGTTAAATAACAAATGGACAGAGCGATTGATAGATGCAAGATAGATAGACAGACAGACAGACACAAACACATATACCTAAAAAGTTAAGCACATTTTTTCTTCCTTTCCCTCCCCAAAGGAGACCTTCCCAACACAGTGTGCATTAATCATAGAATGATGGCAATTCCCATTGTATAAGCACTAATATTTGATAAAGGAAACACAAGTAACTGTCCAGCTATGACTTCCAAAGCTCATGCTCGGTTTGAGGGTATTCAAGTTCCAAGTCTACAGACACAAAACGTTAACTGTAGATCTCTTTGTGGGGGAGCTGGATGTTGGTGAAGCTCAGCTTTTCTGGGAGAAAATAGAATGTTCAGGCAGTTGTAACAGCAGTTCCCCTTATGACATCACAACATGATATCACTATGATTTCACATTTTAGGATCACTGATCCAGGGGTGGGAAAGATTAGGTTTTTATAATCAATATAAAAGCTGTTTTAACAATCAATATTTATTTTATATTAATCTAAAATGAAACATCATATTCTATGATGGTAATCTCTCCCATCCTCTTCCCAAACTTTAGTCACTATTTTGTCTGTTAATAATTCACTCAGCTTCATCACTTGTTTAACTTGTTCCTGTAGTTTTTCTCTTTTCTTCCCCCAGTATATTATTTTTTCTCAAACTATGTGTCTCCAGCCATCATCTTTCAAAAGGATATATCCAGAAGTCAGAAAAGTTGTGAGAAATTGAAAATCCAGTTGCAAAATTTAAGTAAAAATAGCCAAGTTATGAAAAATCTTGAGGTCACTCTTTACCAAGATCATCCTCACCATTTATTGTTATTTTCTAACTCATATTACCCACTCACAACATTTGGCTAGCTGGAGGTGAAGGAGGGTTCAAACAATATACATTGTTTATAATCCACGTTCAAGATGCCCTTAATTTTCAGCCACACCGACCAGTCCATGGGGGCTACGCAAATCCTGGGGGCCCACGGGGCAGCTGCTCTGGGGCCCCCCAGGAGCAACTGGGCTTGGGGCAGCTGCCCAGTTTGCCCCGCGTTAAAGACAGCCGTGAGCAGATCCTTTAAGTCCTACACGTTGGGACCTCCATGGATCAGATTTGGTGTTCAAGCAAATCCTATAGATGCTCAATCTGATTGAGATCATAGGGAATTTGGAGGCCAAGGCAACACCTTGAACTCTTTGCCATGTTTCTCAAACCATTCCTGACAAGTTTTACAGAGTGGCATTCTGCATTATGCTACTGAAAGACAGTTGGGCAAGCTGTTGAAACATCCCTCCACATTGGTGCTATGTGTGAGTCTTTCAAAAGTAAAGGGACATTTTATGATGGTGTGCTCACCAAATTGTTGCACAGGCAGGGGGAGCATAGATTTCCCTTTTATGTCATTCATTATCAGTAGACTTGATAGAGATAGGATAGGGGACCTCCTAGAACCATAACCTATGCAAGGATTGTTGTTTGAAGTGTCAATTTTATATAGTCAATTAATGTGAAAGATAAAACCTACATAAAAAAAACACTAAAACATTGCCAGTGTCTCTTTATACAACGTAAATGGAGCTTTTTATTTATATGTATACATGAATCATATGACTGAGCCCAACAATGATTATTTACAGTACATAGAACACACAGCTCTCTGATGGGGGATGCTGCAGGTCTGTTTATACTCAAATATGGAACATAGACGTTCATTGCGATTTGTCTTGTTTTCATTCTGTTCTGCTCATTTAACTCTCATCTGTTTCCTGCTCTAGGGAATATAGTTAACCCCTAAATGTGACTGTAACACGCCTATAAATCATTCAGATATGGTTTATTTCATCTTTGCATTTTTAGCAGCTGTCCACATTATAGCATAGATTAGGGGGTAAGCAAAATAATTTAGACAAAAAGTGACAATTTGAAATAAAATATCCAACTTGGCTAAATTCATAGCATAACATTGAGTTTCTAATTTGCTACAACTACTAAACCCATGTTTAGTTATTATGGATGGTTTTCAGGCCCTAAAGCAGGAATAAAAGTGATTTGACAAAGTCATTAAAATTTAAGGTAAAATTGGCCACATTGGAGAAAAATGTAAAATATTTTTTTTGAGCTTTGTATGATGTACTGTTGCCATTGGAATTCACTGGTGTACTTGTTTATAGTGTTTGCGTTTGAATGCAGGGGTGTGTGTCTATGTAGTGTTCGTTTTTAAATGCAGGTGTGCTTTTGTGTGTAATATTGGTGTTTTATGAAGGAGTGTTAAAAATGTAATTACTTTACTGCAGTGGTGTGTTTGTATGTAATGTTTGTGTTTGATTGTAGGTGTGTGTGTTTGTATGTATTGTCTTTTAAATGCGGGTGTACATTTGTATGTAGTATAGGTGTTCAAATGAATGGGTGTATTTGTATATAATTGTGGAGTTTGAATGCAGGGGTGTGTTTGCATATTGTGTTTTTGTTTGATTGCTGGGATATGAACATACACACACACACATACACACATAGTGACATTCATATAGACATACTGACACATACATCTTGACACACATACACATACTGACACATTTGCACACCCTGACACATACACACATCTTGAAACACAGATTCACACACTGACATATACACACACTGACACACAGGTACACACTGACACACACATAGATACATATACACATACATGTCATACGTGCTGGCTGGTGGGAGTGTGGGGTCTCAAGCAGCCCTTTCCTTGTTTATCTTCCCTCTGCTGCCTGTGCCACCTCATCATCCTCCTATTCCTCCTATTCGGCTATCCCTGCATCTAGGAGGCCCTAAGACTGGTCCCCTGTTCAGCAATTCAGCAATTCAGCAGACTGCACTGGCAGTAATTCCATTGCTGTGTAAAATCATAGTGGTCCATTAAAGAAGTTTAATAAGTACTTCTGTGTGTGTCAGTGGTTTAAAACTGATGGGTATTGTCAGAAAATTGTGAACTTTAATAAAATGACAAGCAGCTAAATGAAGGTCAAAATATGCAATTTGGAACATCTAGTTCACCTATGTTTTGGCATAGCTATTTTATCCTTAATATAACTATTCAAACTAGAATTCTTTTATTAGTGAATAGACTCTAGGGTCTAAAAATTGTATTCTTACACATGCATATTATCCCGTATGACTGCAAAAGAATGGGTGTTAAATGTATGCACGTGGATTGAGAGGGTGTTATGTTCATAAGACAATCACTGGAAATGTATAATAGCTGAATACAACAGATCCTAAGAACATCGGCCTAAAGAAATAACTACACTGAGAACAAGGACAACCACTAGGTCTTTGGGCTTGCCTATGAATAGTGATGTGTTTGATTACCCATTTGTAAAGTGTTGATCACTGCATTAATGACTGTCTTAGTTAAAAAAAAATACAAAAAACAGATACTATGAAAACTCTTAATATGTTTGTGCTCACTTAGGCCATTACAAAGGTAACTATACCATTTGTAAATCAGACTGATCTCACCCAGAAGGGCAACCCAGAACTAGACGCCTGCAGGTTCCTTCTGTACAATAGATACAGCAAACCCAAATGATTGTTTTTGCCTTCTTTGGGCCTAGTCAGCGAGGAGTAGTTGATACACCTATAGGCACAGTGAGCACAGGGTCCACCTCTGGATTAACCTTTTAGCATAGGAAGAGCCCAAGCAAATGCACTGCAACAAAAACATAAAATACCAGCTGTCCCATTTTTGCTTGGACAGTGTAATGTATTGGGTACCACTCCTGGCAAAAACAGGTTCAGTGACCTGTTCTGTATACCTGGTAGCAAGACCTTGGCACGGTCACTGTTCTTTATTTTAAACAGAGGGTCATGGCACGAGACAGAGGAAGAGGTTCTTATCAGGTGTCTCAGACACAGGCACCATCTACATTCAAGGACACAAATACAACACACACAAATACACCCATACATTCAAACATCAACTCTACACACAAATACATCCCTGCATTTGCACACCTGTTACATACAAAAACACTCCTATATTCAAACAATACATTGTGCCTAGGGCACACCTGTGCAATAATCATGCTGTCTAATCAGTATCTTGATATGCCACACCTGTGAGGTGGATGGATTATCTCGGCAAAGGAGAAGCGCTCACTAACACAGATTTAGATTTGTGAACAATATTGGAGAGAAATAGGCCTTTTGTGTACATAGAAAAAGTCTTAGATCTTTGAGTTCAGCTCATGAAAAACGAGAGCAAAAACAAAAGTGTTGCGTTTATAATTTTGTTCAGTGTTTTTAAACATTATTAGAAGCAACAAGAGAAGCAACAGATGGAAAGATTTGCCAGATTAAATAAATCCAAATATATTCCAAAAATTAGATATAAAAGTATTAGGGAGACTTTGGTAGTGTTCCGGGAGTTCCTGCAAAGCACAACTATCACAATAGGTAAACAGACACAAAGTTTAATAGGAGGTAAAGTATATGCCCCATTGAGTTTATAGTATGCATAACATATACTATGGTACGCAACACGAAATACTGATACATCGAAAAAGGAAGGAAATTAAAAAGTAAAGGACTTTACAGATTCCAGGGCTTTCTTTATAATGTAAAAATGAATAGAAGTCTGTTAAAACTGCCTTTGAACTATAAGATATGATCTAGATCGATCTTAGATTGGTCTCATTGTAGTAAAGTGGAATATAACTGTCTTGCTATGAAGAGAGATCTTGTCTGGGATATAATACATGCATAAGCTGTATTGATTAACGTTGACATCATTGCAGATTGTGTTCATAATTATTTTCCCAATCGCTCAGAAAGATAACGGAACATTGACTAGCCCTCTGACCAAAATCAACTAAACATAAGCAGCATTTGTTTTTGGTATACACATATTGACATAGCCTATTTATAGCACTCACAGAACAAACAAACAAAATAAAATTAAAAATTAAAAACTTTTAATATCCTTTCATTTATAGGTGCTTTGGCTTATGCTGTACTCATTTAGCTGGGGAACAGTTTCACCAAATACATGCCACCCCTCCATTAATGATATACACATTCATGAAGAATATACATACATTCGCAGCATACATTAAATTACAAACTTAAAGTTCTATTTAAAAAAAACAGTGTTTCCTCTGAGTGTGTTTGCAACAAACCATGTCCAGCAGCTTATATTGTTTGTTTGGGAACTGCTCTTGTAAAAGAAAATTATTGTGCAGGACCACTCATATTCTTTCATTCTCTCTCTTTCTTTCTATCTCTCTCACTCTCTCTCTCTCTCTCTCTCTCTCAAATGTCTGCAATATTATATGTTCCTACAGTGGACAATAAATGCGGCATACTTAGTACGCAATCTACAATAAGTAAATATTTTCATAAATTATATTTGAACTTGAAAAAGAACGGTAATTGTAATCCTCAAGGATGGCAACTAAACAGAGTTTTCATTGTTTGATTACATGTTAATTAAAGGTATCACCTTCAAATCACTTTTGTGATCTCTTTATGACTTTGCCATCCATATTAATTAAATTTTTTTTAAAATAAATAAAGCACTAGAAGATCTTTTTAAAGTATTTTGACACCCTTGTTAATTAGGGAAATCCTATAACCCTGTCAGGGCTATGGCCCTCTTAGATCAAGTTCGATATAATTTGTCTTGACTGTCCTTAAAATGAATGTCATTTGCTAAATTCCTGCTTTTTAGTTCGGCATTCTAATTAGAACAACGATCAATTGGTACATAATTACATTAATTAAAGTATTTCTGTCTTGATATTATATATTCTACATGGATAGATAGACAGACAGATAGATAGATAGATAGATAGATAAGCAAGAAGAAGAAACAAAGACAAGAATCTTAAATGGACCAAAAATGGAAAAGGTGTTATCAAATCAATGAATACCTGAAACAATGGGCTGTGAACTAAAAAACTATGGAACAATGAAATACATGTATGTTTGACAAAACAATTATAAATTACTTGAGGCTGGTTGAAGGACCTAATGTCAGCATATCATTAAGGACCTAAAACAGTGAGGGTTGACAAAGACAAAGTCAAAAAAATACATTCTCCAAGTCAGCTATATTTTCAATTTGGCAACGTTAACATAAAATGTAAAATGCATATTAAAGTCCCTTTGAATTTAAAAAGACTGCAATTGCCAAAACTTGAATGTTTAACAAGAGGTGTAGGACCCTTTCTGAACTGAATTGTTAATATTAAAAACATTGCTAAAAATAATTGGAGTGACTGGATTGTGATCGCTTTGACATCCTAAATTCTCATCACTTGCTACTAACATAGAAGGATTAATATCCTACAGGGCCCTTCATATTTCACTTAGTGGTGGTAAATGAGGCCATGCAAATTAATGCTTTCCGTGGGCTACCACCTAACTTCTGGGCCCTAGGTGGTTGCCTAGGGTTGCCTTATAGTTAAACCTGCTCTGGCTACTAACAAGGTTGATAATTATCAAATGTGATATTGTAATTTCTCTCTATGTTTGCTAAATATTTACATGCTGCTCGAACGTTCCACCGAGTATTCGGGATGTATGTTGGCTTTAATCTCATAATTCAAAGAGAATTAAACTAATTAATCATTTAAAGTACATTAACACCAAAAGGAAGTGGCCACTGTATTCATAAACATGGTAAATATTTGTCCCATGTACATTCTTGTAGATTATCAGCATGAACAATATATTTTCTTCTCGTTATCTTTTCATTTAAGCTATTTTTCAATTTTATTAACAGAAATTGATCACACGATTCAGTTGTCAAGTTAAACTTGATGTTCTTGCACTGTCAAATCAGAACTACTACTAACACCATCGGCAATTAATCTTTTGGCAGAAGAAGACATAGCATTGTGCCAATGGGTATTTTTAGGTAGGGGCAAATAACACATGAGTACACAACATTTTTGTCACAAAATTCGACATCGAAAAAAGTCTCCTATATGATAATTGATGTTAATTCAGATTTTCTGCTCTGTAATTTAAAAAGCATCACGTACATCAGTGTTTTCATACCGCATTATGAAAGGGTCAAAACAGTGCAGACTCGAAGTCTATGTCTGCCTTGCACAGCTGGTGCAATCACTGTATCAGCTGTTCAGAAAGAGAACCGGGACACCTGTAAAACCAGCAGGGACATGGTTTAATATAATCTCTCTTTTGGCATGTTAACTACTTAATGACAAGGACATTTTGACTTTATATTTATTTATCTGTATTTACTCTCTTACCTATTTCTGGTGCGCCACTATAACCCACAGCTCTTTGCAATTTCACAATAAGAATTTCAAATACCAAACACATGACAAATTAATGTTAACAAAACAAGCAAAGAGGGCTTTGCACAAATTAGTTTACAATCTAGGATTAAATTAGGTTCAGGGAGGAGAGGGAGAACCAGGTATGATGCCTGTATCTAGAAAAGCCTACAAAGTGAAAAAAATGCGTGTGCCACTAAATATACGAGTAAAGATGGAAAGACTACTGTTAAACATACTGCTTGGCAAAATGATATACATTTGGGGATTATCACAGGACATCTTTATGTGTAATCCTACATATAGTATCAAAACCTCTCTACAGGAGTTTCTTGGAGAATTGGTGAACTGTGGTTGGTATTAGTTAATACCAAGTGAATCTGCTAAAAGTGAAAAAGCAGGTTTAATGTTTATTTTTTTAATTTTATAGATATTTTTTAATCTTTGCTGATTTTATTTAAAACTTTGTCCCTTTTTTATTTATATTTTTCTCTTTGCTGTTTTAATTTAAAAAAAAAAAACATTTTCCCTTTTCTTATATGTATATTATTTCTTTGCTGTTTTAATTTAAAACTTTTTCCCTCTTTTTTATTTATATTTTTCTCCTTGCTGTTTTAGTTTAACCCCTTAAGGATGGAGCCAAATGTACATGTTGTGAACGAAACAAAATGTAAACAAAACCTGGCATTTGCGCTATATGTCTGTCCAACCGTAATTCACCTCTTTCATATTAAATGCACCCACACTTATTATTTATCATTTTATTCAGGGTAACAGAGCTTTCATTTAATTTTTAAATATTTAGCTATGAAACATAATTTAATATGAAAAAAAATGGGAGAAAATAAGATTTTTTTAAAAAATTTTTTAGTTCTACATGACATTTTAACTGTCAATGTCATAATACTGTTTGCTTTTACTGCAATAAAATACACATATTTCTATTCAGCAAAGTCTCACATGTAAAACAGTACCCCCTATATACAGATTTTATGGCATTTTGGGAAGTTACAGGGTCAAATATAGAACGTTACATTTGAAATTGAAATTCGCCAGATTGGTTACGTTGCCTTTGGGACTGTATAGTAGCCCAGGAATAAAATTTACACCTATAATGGCATACCATTTGCAATAGTAGACAACCCAAGGTATTGCAAATGGGGTATGTCCAGTCTTTTTTAGTTGCCATTTGGTCACAAACACTGGCCAAAGTTAGTGTTAGTATTTGTTTGTGTGTGAAAAATGCAAAAAACGCCAATTTTGGCCAGTGTTTGTGACTAAGTGGCTACTAAAAAAGACTGGACATACCCCGTTTGCAATACCTTGGGTTGTCTACAATTGCAAATGGTAATCCATCATAGGGGTTATTTTCATTCTTGGGCTACCATAGGGTCCCAAAGGCAACGGAACCAATCTGGCGAATTTTAATGGGAAAAAAATGAAACACAAGCCTTATATTTGACGCTGTAACTTTTGAAAACACCATAAAACCTGTACATGAGGGGTACTGTTGTACTCGGGAGACTTCGCTGAACATAAATATTTGTGTTTCAAAACAGTAAAAAGTATCGCAACAATAATATCATCCGTGTAAGTGCTGTTTGTGCGTGAAAAATGCAAAAAACTTCACTTTTACTGGTGATATCATCGTTGTAATACATTTTACTGTTTGAAACACTAATATTTGTGTTCAGCGAAGTCTCCCGAGTAGAACAGTACACCCCCCATGTACAGGTTTTATGGTGTCTTGGAAAGTTATAGGGTTAAATATAGTGATAGCAAATTAAATTCCCTTTACTTTTGGCAAGGGTTGTCAGGCAGGTCCCGCTAATTGCAATTAATTAAGATACCTAATTATGTAAAAATATTACATAAATATATATGTAGAATTAATAGATGTATATATATACGTATATGTATATATATATATATGTATATATATATATATATATATATATATACTTTTTAAAAAATATTTTTATTTATATATAGGTATATATATAGTGATAAGGAGCCAGTGGAGGCGTTGAACACATGTATTAAAGATACACAGACCCTTTTGTATAGGCTCAACAATTTGGATCTACATGGTACTGTTCCTATATTCATCACAATGGACGTTGGCAGCCTATATACAGTAATCCCTCACATAGATGGCATTGATGCTATGCGACAGGTATTAAGTGAATCCCCGTTGTATCGGGGCCCACCTGTTGAATTTGTTTTGGAATTATTGGCATTGATCCTCTATAATAACCACTTTAGGTTTGAAAACCAGTGGTATTTACAGGTGGCAGGCACATCGATGGGGTCTTCTATGGCCCCCATGTATGCCAATGCGTTCATGTATATGTATGAGACCCAACATATCCTTATACCTTATCGGGACAACATCATTAGCTACTATCGCTACATAGATGATCTGTTAATACTCTGGCGCGGAACGTCAATTGAAGCATACGAGATGGTGAATGAATTAAACAGGCTATCAACGCCCATTACATTTACGGCTAATATCAGTGATGAGAAGGTCCAATTTTTAGACCTGGAGTTGTCTTATGGATTTAACAAAATACAATATACATTATACACGAAACCTACAGACCGCAACACTTTATTGCACGCACATAGTGCTCATCCCACTATGTTGAAAAATTCTATTCCAAAGGCACAGTTCCAAAGAGTTATCCGTAATAATTCAAACCAAGATAAAGCAGAGACACAGTTGACAACTATGACACATAAGTTTGCTGAACGGGGATATGGAACTAGAATATTGGAAGATGCACTGATAAAGGCTAAGGCAGCTTCAGTACAACCTAGGAAAGACCTTACTCAGAGGATAATGTTTCCTATGACTTTCCATAATTGCTCGAATTTGGTATCAACAGTGATTAAAGATAATTGGAAGATGCTTGCAACGGATGACACGTTGCCAAAAGTTTTTAAAGAACCGCCGTTGATATGCTATAAAAGGAATAAGAGCCTGAAAGACTTGCTGGTGCATACAGATCCAGTTGCAAGCTATTCGAAGGATATGAAACAAAACATACGAGGGTGTATTCGGTGTCTGGGGTGTGTAACTTGTGGACATATGATACCGGCAAAGAAATTCAGCCACCCACACACTAACAAAGTTTACGATATTAGACACACTATCACTTGCAAAACAATGTTTGTGGTATATAAATTGATGTGTCCGTGCGGATTGTATTATGTGGGCAAGACTGAGACACAACTCTGTGAGCGCATTAGAGGCCACCGTTCGAGTATTAGATTGGCGTACAGGGACGGACATTCGGACAAACCGGTGGCTCAACATTTTTTGGACAAAAACCATCCATTGACATGCCTTAAATTTGTGGGTATAGACCACATCCCTCTTCCTCGTAGAGGTGGCAATAGGAGTAAAATGCTCCTTCAAAGAGAAGCTTTCTGGATACATCAATTAAATACAGTATCTCCCATGGGACTTAATGAAAATATTCCGTACAATGCCTTTATTTGACAGCTTGTTACCAATTGTTTTTAATATTATGAGTATAATATATAGTTGGTGTTTAGTATTAGATTATGGGATGTATTCATTTTATATGTTTCCCTTTTTTTAGTATGTGTTGTATGCTATTAGTCTGTTTTGAATAACATTGATGTATTGGGCATATCATGCACTTGAGGGCATATGGCACTTTATTATATGATAGTATATTATAATGCACTTTACACTGATGTCACTTTAATAGGCCATTTAATACTAATTATGCACTTTCAAGTTTATATATTGTTAATGCCATAATTATATAATGGCAATTTGGGTGTTTATACACCCCTTCTTAATAATGTTCCATTATCCATAATATTGTTCACTTAAACACTACTTTATTATCACGATCTTTCTAAACAACATTTAGTTGCCACGGTGTTGAGAATCTTGTATACATGTCTCCATGGTGATTGGACGTATTACGTCAGTACGTGGTGTGGGAGGAGTGAGCGTGCGGAGGTGCGCGCGCATACCCGGAAGTTCGGTGACCCCGGTGGTGATAGCAGCAGCACACCTGGGTGAGTTTTTAATTATATAGGTATATATTTAGGATCTGAATTATGGTATTTGTTATTCTGTTTTGTTGGACCCTGAGGAAAGTCCCGAGCTGGGACTGAAACGTCGGTCATTGCTTTTATTATGATTCAATAAAACTTTTGTAAAACCGGAGAGCAGCCGTTGCCACTTTGGAGTCTGTGTTACGTGGAGCCCTGGTGTTTGCGCCCGGTAGTGGGATTTTGGACGTGAGTGCAGGGGATTTTTGTATTTTTTGTATTATTTATGTATATAGATATATATATATTATTTCGTTCTACATGTATTTTGATATAAATATATATATATTAATATCACAATACAGTTAGAACGAAATAACACACATCTATATATTTTTTAATTATTTATTTTGTATTATTTTTTAATTTTATTTTTTAACGTATTTACTTTTTTATATTATATATAAATATATATATAACAATAATTATATATATATATATTTAATCAGTATCAGTCTACGTGTAATTTTTTGATATTAATATATATATATATATATATATATATATATATATATAATTATATATATATATTAATAGTAAAATACACCTAGACAGTGTATGTGTGTGCATGTATATGTGTATATATATATATATATATATATATATATATACTTAGATCATATATATATATATATAATATATATAATATATATATATGATCTAAGTATATAATTTTATTTTTTTTACACTGATTTAATTTTATTTTATTGGAATTCAGCCAGCAGGGGAACTAACTGTCATTACAGGCAGTCCCCCTGCTGACAATGCAGCAGCCAACTAACCTGGCCATGTGATTGTGAGGTCCTCACAAGGACCTCACTCTCACATGACCGGGGGGGGGGGCTGCAGGAGGTCAGATGTGCCGCAGGGGGCTCCCTGGGAGTCCCTCCAACCGCAATCGCCGGCGTGGGAGGGCGTATTATTACGCTCGGCGGCATTTAGAGCCGCTTAAAATAGGGCGTAATAGTACGCCCTCCGTTCTTAAGGGATTAAATATGTATTCACTTTTTCTTATTTATATTTTTATTTCTTTGCTGTTTTAAAAAAACAAACCTTTTCTCTTGCTGTTTTTGTTCCCCTCCTTGTGGGTGCTGCTGCTGAGCTAATTAGGGGGAGTGCCCCTTAATTTTCACCTATGTGGGATTTGTAATACCAATGTAAACCCACTACTGACTCACAGAGCTTGCTCACTGGAGTTTGCTTGAAAGTAGACTATTTAAAGTAGGAATTGAAACAACAGGAGTTGAAACCAAAATGGTAAATATTGTTTTGCTCGCTTGTGTTTTTGGTAACTTGGGATGAGTGCTAGTAAGATTACAAGTTTTACTCAGTGTGCATCCTGCTGCATGTATGCATGCCTGGATAAATCTGTCCAGGGTCCATACCTCTGTGGTGGGTGTGAGCGAGTGGCTTTTTTGGACGCTCGGATTGGAAATCTGCACAGGCAAATTGCAACACTGAGGGATATTGATAATCTTGAGAGGAGTCTGCTGCTCACTGAGCAGAGTTTAGTGGGTGCAGGTAGTGGAGTGGGAGAAGATGAGACAGTTGGAGAACAGGCACATAGCTGGGTAACAGTGGGACGAGGAAGCAGAGGGGGAGGGAAGAGGAGGTTTAGCTAGTCCTGATCTAGTGCAGCCTAACAGATTTGCCCGTTTGAGTGAAGATGTTGGGAGCATCAGCTCAGGAGTAGCTGTAGCTGTACTGTAGGAAGCTGTTCCTTCTAACAGCCGTGGGAACAGCCCCTCTAGTACGGGTGGGGTTGAGAGGGTAAGGAAGTCTAGACAGGTTGTGGTGGTAGGGGACTCTATTATTAATAGAGTAGATAGGGTAATCTGCCACTCAGATTAGATAACTTGTGAATGGATGACTCGAGACAAGGTGCTACAGCAGTTAAAGAAAATTAATGTAAATTAAGCTCTGTGGCCTGACAGTATTCACCCTCAAGTACATAAGGGGCTAAGTGGGGAAATAAGTGAACCTCTGTACTTAATCTTTCGAGATTCTTTTGTTTCAGGTATTGTACCAGAGGATTGGAGGAAGTCAGATGTTGTTCCTATATTTTAAAAGGGTTCAAAATCCTTGCCTGGAAATTAAAGACTTACAACTTACACCCTAAATGGTAGTGAATTAGGGATAACCACACATGAGAAGGTTTTGGGAATTGTTATAGACAACAAATTAGGCAGCAATATGCAATGTCAATGCAGTTGCTAAGTCCAGTAAGGTTTTGTCATTTATAAATAGGGGCATAAATTCTAGGGATGAAAATATAATTTTACCTCTTTATAAGTCGCTGGTAAGACCACACCTTGAATATGCTGTGCAATTATGGGCACCTGTTCTAAAGAAGGATATTGTGGCTCTAGAAAAAGTGCAGAGACAAGCTACAAAATTGATAACTTTAGTTACAAAGAAAGGTTACAAAATTTAAATCTCTTCAGTTTGGAAAAACAGCGCCTCAGAGGGGATATGATAACATTATACAAATATATTCGGGGCCAGTACAAACCATTATCTGGAAATCTATTCATAAACAGGGTTATACATAGGACACAAGGTCATGCATTAAGGCTGTAAGAAAGAAGATTGAATCTAAGGCAAAGGAAATGCTTTTTTACAGTAAGAACTATACAGATATGGAATTCTCTACCTGAAGCGATGGTTTTATCAGAGTCCATACAGACGTTTAAACAGCAATTGGATAAATACTTCCAAAACATGACATACAGGGATATAATTTCTAATTAGTGGGGTAATAGCTGCTTGATCCAAGGAGATATCTGACTGCCATTTTGGGGTCAAGAAGGAAGTTTTTCCTAGCTTGTTGCAAAATTAAAAGCGCTTTAGACTGGGTTTTTTTTGCCTTCTTTTGGATCAACAGCAAAAACATATGTGAGGAGGCTGAACTTGATCAACACAAGTCTCTTTTCAGCTATGTAACTATGTAACTATGTAACATTGAGAATTGTGAAACTGAGACAGGTGGACAGGTCTTCAGGGGGTGTCACTAATGGGGCAACTTGTGTCACTGGTGATGTCTATAATGGATGAAACAACCCGGGAAGTGGGCAGGTTCGATTACTGAAGCATCATGTCAGTCTGCCATCAAGCACACAAGGCTGCAAGACAGTCTCTCAGACACACCCCCCCCCATATACAGGGCAGTAAAGCACTGCTGAAGTGGTCTTTGCATTCTCCTAGTGCCCACCGCAAATCGTATCTATTAATGCACGCATGCTTTTCTGCCGAAGGACAGTTCACTCCATATCTCCCGTGAAGCTTTGCCCGCATTATGGCTGTAAGATCATTATAGGAGATGTAGACCACAACATCTGGAGTTCTGAAGGTTGCCTTTCTCCTGATCTATAATGCATGGAATGTTTGACTTTTTAGTGATGGTTATATCACTCGAAGTTAATTTGGCATTTGCACATTTACATAGTTACATAGGTTTAAAAGAGACATGTGATCTTTTTTTAAGGTCAACCTTAAACCGTGATGGACACATGTCTCTTTTCAGCCTATGTAACTATGTAAATGTGCAAACGCCAAATTAACTCTCAATTTGTAATCCTCACTGATCATGTATAAACAAAGATTTAACTCCTTGTATTATATCATTTTTTTATAATTTACAGTGGTTTTTATGCCTCACTCTCACTTTAATTCGTAGTCTCAAATTTTGTTCAGCTACATTTAAAAATAACATTAATATTCATTATACAAAAGCTTCTAACATTTTTGTAGAAGCTTCAGTAACAAATTAATGATTTGCACTTTGAAGTTTCCGAACTTAGATTTACATGGACTTTGTCATTTCCAAACTTGGATTTATAGAAAAGGGAACGCATCTAAATCTATCTTTACATTATTGATAAGAATAATTTTACTACCTATTTTGGTAATCTGAATAGATCACAATATGGAGGATTCATATCCCTCACAGGTCTCACATTTCATTCCGACTGCCCCACAGATGCGAGTCTACCATACCCCAGCAATGTTCCTTTCCACATGTGAGTAGATTTTCCTTTGCCTTAAACCATGATTGTATTTTAATATTATAATCTAGATTCCTTCTCCTTCTTTCTTTCTTTTTTTCTTTCTTTCTTTCCTTCTTTCCTTCTTTCCTTCTTTCCTTCTTTCTTTCTTTCTTTCTTTCTTTCTTCCTTTCCCTTTCTTTCTTTCTTTCTCTCTCTCTCTCTCAACTATGCAAAGTCCATGTAGTATGGAGGTAATTGGCCAGAGAATGAGTCCTTCATCAAGGTCAGATTGGAAAGGCTTTCATATGAGGCTGTGTGAACTTCCCACTGTGTGTAAACTGCCTCAGGAGGTCTGTGTGGAAATAATTACACCTCATAACCTTAGCATGTACCGCCTTATGAAGAATGGTTTGCCCTTCATGACCTGGTGGGTTGACTGCATTTTGTATTAAAGTAAGATTTATTAATCTATACATTTGGAACCTAGTTAGAAAAAAATGGCTAAAATACATACAGTTTCTAAAGGGTTTTAGGATCAGGGTACTGGTCTACTCAGTATGTTGCTCCATTCATAGAAACACATTTAAAGAAACACTCTAAGGTTATAAAAAAAATAACAGCAACTTATTTGAGTATTATTGTTAGATTCAGGGCCCCCTAGGAGAATCCTATTGGTGCAGCGTGGCGATGTGCCATAGGTCCATCAATGCTTCTGTATGTAGAAACATTTGACTAGCTAAGATCACCTGTCCAGCTGATCTCATCAGTAGGAGGAGCGACCGCCATGGCAAGACAGGAATGCCGCATTCCTGTCTTGTCATGGCGGTCGCTCCTCCTTCTGATGAGATCAGCTGGACAGGTGATCTTAGCTAGTCAAATGTTTCTACATACAGAAGCATTGATGGACCTATGGCAGATCACCACGCTGCACCAATAGGATTCTCCTAGGATTCTATGAGAAGACAAACTCATTCAATCTCATAAACAAACTCATTCAATCTCAGGTCACATTTTCATAACCTACATGATGCTCAGTAAGGTCTGAGTGAAATCCTAACATTTAATTTGAAAAAAAATACCTAAAATTTCCTTTAAGGTATAACACTGTCATCAAAGAGAACAGAATGGGCTCTTTTCAGTCTTAAACTGCATTTAGTAGTATTGTAGTATCTGTAGAATTCTACAACCTTAACAAATAATATAAAATGACAGATAGAGCCTCTAAGATTGTAGAGGTCCTTTTTTCAGCCACGGTGGACTCATCTCTTACTAAGGTGATGGATTTAATTTTATACTTACTACTCATTTGCTCAGGTGTATATATTTTATTCTTTTACAAATATATCATTTATGGATCTACAGAATCAAGATAACTATCACAGTTTTTGTATCTGCCCTACATCCTAAAAACAGATATGCAAAAGATAATGATTCTTCACAAATAAAGGAATACTGATCATATTAGAATATACTCAAGAGTATAAAGGAATACTGATCATATTAGAATATACTCAAGAGTTAAAGAAAAACTCTTGAGTATATTCTAATATGATCAGTATTCCTTTATTTGTGAAGAATCCTATCATAACAATTAATTACTTTAGGACACTATGTTAATATGATTTTATGATTTTTTTGTTTCAATATGCACAGCTCTTTCCAAGGTAAATATGTATTAGGGAACTTGCTTTTTTCCATACATGCAGACTATGGTAAAGGATTGTATGTGTAAATGTACATTGTCAAATTTTGTATGCAATGGACTTTCACAAGTAACTTTCTACACATACAACTACATAGGGATGTTGATATTTACATATTTAAATGGCACACGTCGGGCATGGATACCGGACGTGTGCGTCATGACGTCATTTAGACGCGCCCCGAAGACGCGAGCGTCATGACGTCATCTAGGTGCGACCCGCACATTAATGAGGGCACGCCGAACTGCATAAAAGTATGTGACTTTCACTAACTGTTTCCTCCGACAGGGCCATTGAAGGGATACATGTAGATCCCGAGCGCGCAGCCCGTTTATGAGACCCAGGACCAGCTGACAAGAAGTTGTATTCAAATACCTCCAGGACAAGTGGGGAACCTCTCTTTATACTTTATTTGAAAACCAAGAAAGAATAATCAACTACAGGGATTTCACCAACACATTAAGAGATACAAAGAACTGGACTATTGGACCCTTTTCCTCCATTGGTGAGATCCATCCATATTTCATCATAGTGTGTACACACTGGGACTGTATATACTTAATTTTTCTATTTTTTCATTTTTTACTTTTTTCTTTTTTTCTTTTTGTTCACCCTACTCTCCTGGATGATATATCTGTTTGGATTTACAGACACAACAACGCAGTACTTAACTTCTTGATGTGGTCAGGGACTCTCTTTAATTAACATGGAGTTACAATAGTAGATCCACAATATAGTGCTCCTACCAAACTATATTGGTTCATATCAACTTGTATATATTATCAATTTAAGTGTGTGTATATATAATTAATTTTTTCAATTTTTCTAACTTTGTAGTATTTCACAACTAATGAATTTCATTCAATTAATTAATGATTATTAAATTCTGTAATTAACTTTATTCTGAATTTTCTGAGTGAAGTATCATTATCTTTTGCATTTTGTAATTTTTGAGGTATTTTGGCCACCTCGATACTTTGCACCTACACGGATAAAAGAGTGCCTGTACATAGTATATATATTTTTTTTAAACAGATATGGTTCTAGACTTTGCATAAAGTACCCTTTACTTTTACCGTTTACCGTACATTTATTTTTTTCGTCAGTAATGCTAATAGAAGCTCATGTCCTCCACACCACCCTCATTATTCATCCTTTCTTTGTTTACTTGTGTCTACTTTTCTTGTCTTGTCATTTACACAGTATCATTACCTTAATTAGCAGGGGCTACACCATTTGCTTGATCGTACGTTTTTATTTTGCCCTTGTGGGAGAAACAGAACAAAGGAACGAAATGCAGGTTTTTTTCTACAATTTTGGTAATAAAATATCTTACAAGTCTGAAAAGCATATCAATAATAAAGAATAACTAAGCTTTAAATGCTATAATGCAATGTAATACTTCAATGTCATGACATTGACCTTCTTAACTTGTTCAGCTCATGTCTTTTTCCAGTAAATTGCATATCAGGAGTAACTGGAGCTACATTAGACATAATCACAGAAGAAAGGCAAGTACATTTTTTGTTATATTATATTTTCCTACTACACGTAATGGAATAATTAAAACGTGAATTCCTCTGCAAATAAAATATAAACGTAAATTCTGCCCGCAATTGAAGACTGCATTAATTATACGAGAAAGTCTTCTGTTAGCCATTCAGCCTGACGATGAGTAACAGAAACATAATTTGGACATGCAAATTAGAAATGGTGTTTTGCAGATGAAGACTTATTAGTAAACTGAAGTTATGAGATATAGCTATGCTAATTACTGATTTAAATGTGAAATTGCTGTCCCTTCCAAAACATTGTTACTTGCTATTATAAGGAGATTAAAGGTATGTTAAATATATATGAAAGTCTAGACTTTTTATATGCAAGACAGATGGTGCTATGGTAATGTTCATTTTCATGTCTAAGAAGCATTGGGCTCTAGAAAACTATTTCACCAGTTTAGCTATCAATTCCAAAAGAAATTAACCATTGCCTCTAAATGTATGCTGGTTGTAGTAATATTATTTAATTTAGAAAATATCCAATTCTTGCATCATTTCTACAGTTGCTCATAGCATTCTTTAAGAAGTTGATATTGCTCTAAATAATTATTGGTGGCTCTCCGATAAAACTGCCAGCAAAAAATGGAGGGGTATATAATAGGGTACTTCTATCACTTCCGAGTAGTTTTGAGAGGTGACACAGAAAACCATACTAGGATGAACCTGGAAGAGATAACTTGAAGACACAGCATAGTGTATTCAAATGTTGGTGAGAAATGCTGTGTTAAGAAGTGGTAACAGTGCTAATTAGAGTTCAGTATAAGAAAAAAAAATACATTTTAGAAAGAGGGAGAGTTTAGTTGTGCCAATTTGATCCAAATCAAAAATAATCCAATGGCACACTCCAGGCATAGACAAAAAGGTAAAAGAACAGTGTGTGGGATAAAGTGCATAAACAGTGCAGGTCAGCCACTCCAAATAAGGGATCACTCCCAGTTGACAAGAATTAAACAAATACAAACGTAATGCTTTTGGACATTATGCCTGAGCTGTCAAGATCTGTGATTTCCACAGGCTGTCAATCAGGGGCGTAAACTTCAACTTGTGGGGTAGTAAGTCTTGTCATCTGGAATTATACCCACTGAGGACATTGCAAAGCTAACTCTCTCTAGTTAAAAAGGCCTGAAGAGAGCAACAGACTAGAAATAAAGTAAGGAAGTAGGTAAATAGTAAGTAGTTAAGTAGTTCCATAGGGTGATCTGGAGCTGTGTCGGGGTATTAGGCCTCTCCCTGAGCCGTGATTTTTTTTTTTTTTAAAAGACCTTTGTTCAATTAAGTATCTTACAGATTTAAGGAGGCTTGAAAGCATGCAGACGGCACCATGGTTCCCATATTTTTGAGACAATCATTCTCTAAGTCTATGTCACTGCTGAGGTAATTTCATACATATAGTTTAGCCTTATTCTATCTAACAATTGTGTTTCACTAGGACATGCAGTTGATTTCCAATTAAGTACTATAAGGGCCCTTGACACCAGCACCACCTGCGAAACCAGTACCCTCTCACATTTTGACCATTTTGACCATTGGTGAGAGAAATCTAACCACAGACACCTCATGCTGGAGAGGGAGCTTGATGACCATGTCACAATGGTCGTATAAGTTCGCATCCCCACCAAATATGGAGCATCGAACCTTTGAGTGTTTGACACCTCCAGCATCTGTCTGAAGTATCAGGGTATATTTTATTGAGCCTGTCTGCTGTCACGTACCATCGGTACATTCGTTTCCTTTTAGCTTCAATGTGAGAGAAGCAGGTAGTCAGTCTTGTCAAGGCATTCACCAATGTAATCCATTTGTCTGGGCCCATAGTATGCCCACTTTCTTTCTCCCATTGCTACATAAATGGCAATGGTTGGGATTCTGAGTGGTCATGTATGGAGTTGTAACATAGGAATAGAAGTTTTGGCTTAAGAGGAGTGGTCCAGCATGTAGTTAACAGCCTGTATTTATCTCCCTCATTCATTCGGTCACTCGCACCCGTAATGTCTACTTGGTCAAGTATCATGCTTTTCATTTGTAGGTAGTGAAATATGAATCTTGGAGATAGATTATGAGTGTGTTGGAAAGTTGGAGATCCTGGTAAGACCAGCTTGTTCCCATGGGGGCCACCGTGAGCCACAGGGATTTCACGGACAAGGCTTTCAGTGGAGCCTGTCTGTGAAATTTGCGAGGGTCTTGGAGTAGGGACTGCATCTCATCCCAGATATGAACAGTCATTTTTGTGATGTGGAAAAGAGACTGTATTTTCTTGCGTTTGGGGACCACGTATGAGTCTTTGAGAGCTTTCCATGTATACCCAAAGCAGACTCCCTCTAAGGGTATGTAAATGTATAGCATGTGCTAATAGTACTGCTTTCCTGTAGCTTGCTATGTAAGGGACCAGCATTCCTCCCAACTTCAGTGGTCTGTGAAGTATACGTTTTGCTATTCGAGCCTTTTTGTTTTCCCATATAAAGTTGGCAAAGATGTTGATGGTATATCTACGGGCAGCACGCAGAACAAATATAACAGTTTTGGTAATAACATAATTTTTAGAACATTATTACGTCCTGTCCAAAAGATCATAGTATCCCTCCAGGAGTCTAATTCCTATATAGTTTCTAACAAGGGCAGGTGGTTATGTTTGAACAGTATCTGTTTAGATTTGGTAACTCGCACTCCCAGATAGGTCACCAATTCCGCACTCCAATCGAAACTGAAGGATTTTTTCATTGATTCAACTATATTGTGTGGAGTGTTAATAGGCATAGCCTGTATCTTAGCTGTATTAAGTTTGTAGTAGGAAATGGAACCAAAAGATTCCAATATGGTTAGTAGGTTGAGGATGGATATCTTCGGCTGAGCACATCATCTGCGAATAATGATAATTTGTGTAGTTGTCCCTGAATGATAACTCCATGGGAAGCCACATTTTTCTAGAACCAGTTTCCTATATAGCCAATTGAGCCTATCAAAGGCTTTTTCTGCATCTAAAGTCAGTAGTAAACCTTCTTCGTTATTGGTATTAAGGTGATCCATAACATTCAAGAGAAGTCTAGAGTTGTCTGATCTTTGTTGTCCTTGCATAAAGCCTGATTGGTTGTAGTGAATCAGGGTGGGTAGTAAATCTTTAAGTCTGCTAGCTATAACTTTTGCGTAAAGTTTAGTATCTATGTTTAGTAGCGGTATTGGGTGAAAGTTGGCACAGATGGTTGGTTTCTTGCCTGTTTTTGGTTATTCGACAATGTGGGAGAGTAGCATCACTTGCTGCAAGGTGCCTTTTGTGAAGCTTAGGGACGACATGTGTGGGGTAAGCACCTCCTGAAATGTTTTGTAATAGATGGAGGATAGACCATCTGGCCCTGGTGACTTAGTATTTTGCAGTTTTTTAATGAGTTGTTTGATAACTTTCCCGTTAACCTAGGCAGTGTGCTGTCCAGCTGCAGGGGCATCTGCTATGGTTGACCCGCATACAGCTGTTCCTCCCGGGCCGCAAACATAAGTCGCTCCTTCATTGGGTCTTGCCATCCTGTGGACCCTGTCCTCGGGCATCAAGGAAAGAAAGAGTTGTGTGATGTCAAGGTCCACCATTTTCATCTCCATCTGTTGCAGCTGAGACTGGAAGGCAGTATATGCATCAGCTTCTTCCATCTTGTCTTCTAGACGTCCTATTGCCTGGATATCCCACTTTATGTCTTCAGCTAATTTTTGGAAGTCTGCCCTCATCGTAGTTTTGAGGTCCGCTAGTAGGAGTTTGATGCCTGTCACTGTTCTCACCGTGACATCCAGACAGCTATCTACCTTTGAGCCACAGCAGTTCTGTTTATTTTGAGTTATTCCAGTCCTGTTCATCCTGGCTTGTCTGCAGAACTGGGGGCTGGACCTAGACTATTGCTGTGCTTCACCTGACCCTGATCAGACATCAGCAGGGTATATAAACACAGCCTCGCCCTGTGAACTTTATCATGTCTTTAATCCTGTTGTGTGTGTGTTTCATACCTGTGTTCCAGTCTCTTGATCTACAACTTCATATTGACCCCGGCTTCTGACTTTGTTAATCCTGACCTCTGGCATCCCTTGACTTAGGCTACTTTTCGTTGATCCTGACATCTGGCATCCTTTGACCTCGGTTATCCCTTGACTATCCTGCTATTTGTGTTTTTGCCTGTACTACGACTTGGAGCTTTATCCTGCACAGCCCCCGTGCACAGATTCAAAGTACAGGTGGTTTTCTTATCTGGTCACCTTGGACTGTGTCTATTTGTAAGGGTGAGCAAAATATCTACACTACAGACTCCCATCTCAGGTAAGACCCTGACACTGCCCTCATTTTGTTGTATCTGGGGCTGGTGAGACACAGAGGTAATTTTGCTGGTCTCTGATTCTTATGCTGGTGATCTTTCCACCCCATCGCCATCTTGGCTCAGATAACTCGGTGGTGACAAGGCCGAGATTTGGAGGTTAGTACCTTTCTGCTTTTGTTTGCGGGTCGGCTTGCTTGCCATGATGTTCGGTAGTTGGTAGACTCACTAGTATTTGCCTTTTGGCCGGTATCATGCTTTGGAATCAGGCTTATTGCTCTATTTTCCGACAGAGCTGTTCACTCGAGTCGCAGTCACACTGACAATAGCATTTTTTAAATATTGTGCAGTGTATTGGGATCAATAAACTAGAAGTATCTCCATCATTCTACATAGAGTTGCTCCAGAAGAGGTAGCGAGGATAAAGTTGAACTACCTCTGGTAGCATGGATAGGCCACTCAAAGGAACCTTACTCATCAGGCTGTGAAGACATTGAATTGAAGAAATCGTGGAAATATGCCAAAGTTGTCCCTAGGAGTTTTTTACACACTTGGAATTCTCTACAGACATTGATAACAATAATAATTCCTAGGATAGTTCTTTCAGCAATTACCTTAATAGTTCCATTAGAGTAATCAAACATAAAGACAGATATGAAACCACAGAGGTTGTAGAAAATTAGCAAAATGATCTAGAGCATTCAAAATATCTTAGGTAGTCGATGCAAAACATTTCGTTGGGAGAAACATCCTCTGAAATAACTATAACAACAGTGTTGGCTGGATTTACAGTGAGTTCTTTGATCATAATAGTGGGCCTCTTAAAGAGGTGACTTAATTCAACCAGTCCATCGATAACTATACAGCAGTTAGAACCAAAGAACACTAAGTCTAGTTGTCAACACAAAAGCTTCCTTGCCTATTTAAAGACACAAAATAATTTTGTTCAAAATAAAAACAAAATTGGTTAATACTGTTTTTTTCAAACAAATTAGTCAGGGTCAAGACCCACTTACAGCACACTAGTACAGATCAAAATAAAGAAAACATACAAAAGCAAAAAGATTAAAACAATGACAAAGCATATCATGGAGCCTTACAGCAGTCAGGCTAAATGCTATATTCTTCAAAAGGCAGAATAATATTGAGTACAGTTAGGAATAACTGAGGTTGGAGTAGCTTGCAGTACACTGCAACAGATGACAATTCTGAATCAATCATATCGTAATTCAAAATAAACATATGACAAGCAAGGTGAGATATTAAGACTTTCACGAGCAATGTATAACTTAGCTAGGTCAAAACTAATAAGCTCACATAAAGTGTAAGGAATAAACTTCTGTAAGAAACTATAGAGTCAGAAACAGCATTAGATCAGTGGAATGAGGTATTACATAATTTTATATAGTGTAGCATTTAGTTGGGATCATCACATTGCAATTATACAGTACAACATCACAGGAGTAGGCAACGTGCGGTGAGTATAAAGAGTACCCAGACAGTCAGAAAATAGTGAATTGATTGTATTTTATTTTCATTTGTCATGGAATCAGATTGTTTTGTGATGTTTTGTTTTTTCAATAAGGTTTTAGAAACGGCTGGAAGAGAAAGAGTCATCTGCCTGGCTGTCCAAATCAAAGGTTTGTTCTCTGCTCAAGCCCTCTGGGAAGTTAAGCATTTGGGTCCTTTATTTTCAAAAACATCCATGCCATGGAGTGCAAAAGTCTACACTGGACCAGTAATATTTTCCCCAACCAGTTTTCTTTCATAAAAAAGAAACACTCAGCCATGTTTTCTAAGTGTGGTCAGATATTTTGAAAGTTCTTTCAGTGTTGCAAACTATTAGGGTATTCTGAACAGAGTTTATAAATACATTGACTTATAAGAGATATGAATGTACACATTTCAAAATGGAAGTCATTAATTGCCTATACATCCTTTGTTAAACGTGAACATACACTTGATAGTAAGTGCTTACTTAGCAAATCCCACAGCAGATGATCATCAGGATTATCTGAAATATGTTTGGCAAGGAAAATGTTGTTGTAGTCATCTTTTCTGAGTTTCATAAGTGCATTGATGCTTCACTAAGGTTATGAAACGGCCTTTGTGAGAACAAGCATTTGTCCTTGATCATCTATCTTGATATCCTGAGAATAAGGTATCCTTCAGAGGCAGATGATTAACCTTCTGATAAGTTTAGGTTTCATAATAAACTGGGGAGAAATCAGTTTTACCCCCTTTTATAAGAATAGAATTTCCATGATATCACTTCAGAGATGGTGGTATTTAATGTATCACATTCTAAGTTGAAGTGCATTTAAAAATAAATTCATAAAACACTACATTATTGAGTGTTATTGGTAAAATATTTCACCAGGATCATGTCAAAGCTCTCAGTGTCTCTTTGCTGAAACGTTTGACTTCCATGTTCAAACAAGGCAAAGCATACTTAACTATGAATCTGTATAGGTCTCCTATATCTGCAGGCCATAGGATTCTATCCCAGTAAGTAAACATCCTTTAATTTGCTCAAAGGGGGCTAGACTAAATCGATTTATTCAGGTTAGCAATGCTATATTTTGCATGACTCGAAGCAAAATGAAGTCTGACATTACAGAGCTTGACTTTACTAAGATATTACACCCTCAAAGGAGTTAAATAAAGGCTTCCATTTTAATTGATTTTCTGTCATGAGTTCCCTATAAAACCAAAGATTGTGTCCAGTATTATGTTTAATGGAATATGGAAATGTAACTTCATTTGAGAGAAGATTCTTATCACCACTAGAGATGTCGCGAACTGCTCGCCGAACTGTTCGCGAACTGTCCGACGACGAACAATAGCGTGTTCGCGTTGGGCGAACATATACGATTTCCGGCCCGCCCCCTATTCGTCATCATTGAGTAAACTTTGACCCGGAACCTCACTGTCAGCAGACACTTCCTGGGAGGGAGGGTCTGCTGCTGATTGGCTGGAATGTGTCTGCTGACTGTGAGGTTCCGGGTCAAAGTTTACTCAATGATGATGTTCGCGACATCTCTAATCACCACTCATGTTTTCACTTTTAATTTAATTTCAATCAGTTTCTATGACTACAGTAGTTAGCTAGGTCAAATAGTTGATGAACTTGGCTGGTTTTGTCACCTCTATTCTTAGACCCATTGTTTATGAAGGCTCATTGCATCCTAAGGCATTTCCACTGGTTGTACATAACAGGTTCTTGTAAAGTTTGGAAATTGGTGTTGAAGATTCATTGCAATGGAATTTTACCTTAATCCATTCAATCATTTGACTTTTTTCAGTCATTAATCTGCTTTAAGCTAACATGACCAAACCTATATATATTTTGTTTGTTTTTTATTTTAAAGGCTAGATGCATAAAAGCTACAAAAATACATAAAATTATTTTTAGATGAAAGGATAATTAAATAAAAAAAATAATCAAATATCAAATTAAATAAAAAAAATAAAAATAAAATATATATATAGAGAGAGATTTTTTTTCAAATTATTATAATTTTTTTTTTTGTTGCTTCTGTTTTCATTATTTTAATGTTATAAAGTTTTATCCCTGTTCATTTTAAAGCCTGAGCTTTTGGTTCTGGTGCTTGGAATGTTCTTTAAAGCAAACTGGAAGTCATTAAAAAAAGTATAAATATATATTTGCAAGAAAAAGTATGTGAACCCTTTGGAATGATATGGATTGCTGCACAAATTTGTCATAAAATGTGATCATGGTGTGTTCAATAAAAACATGGCAACATTTCATTCTTTGTGTGTTATTAGTTTAAGCAGGCTGTGATTGTCTATTGTTGTGACTTAGATGATGATCAGATCACATTTTATGACCAATTTGTGCAGAAATCCATATCATTCCAAAGGGTTCACATACTTTCTTGCAACTGTACTTTCTCGTGATACTCACAGACATGTTATACTTTTTTTTTTCTCTGTTAAGAAAAGGCAAATGGCATATCCCTACTTCCTGGGTGAGGAAATTGAAGTTACAAAAAACCATGTACCCTGTACACACATTATTTACCAATGCATACTTATGTAGCACATTGCTGCTATTTCTAATTTATCATTTCTGCAAACCCCTTATGAAACTAAATGAAGCATAACAGTTTACTGATATAATCACTTGCCTAATCCGTCCCAAATACCAACATTCTAGCTAATTATTGTTCCCTATTTCTTAAATGTACTCACATAGTCTCTAAGGCCTTGGGAAAACACAAAAAGGCAAATAGATTATTTGCTGTGTCTGCAAACAGAGAACAAATATCTAAGCTATAAAGGAAATGCAAAATCCTAAATGATTAGCTAGGTTCAAATTAGTAAACTTAAGTAAAATGAAAAAACAATCCATGTTGTGAACAATAAGGAGAATAATTCTCAATATGGAGAATTTATATCCCCCGCAGGTCTCACATTTCATTCTGATTGCCCCACAGATGCGAGTCTACCATACCCCAGCAATGTTCCTTTCCACATGTGAGTAGATTTTCCTTTGCCTTAAACCATGATTGTATTTTAATATTATAATCTAGATTCCTTCTCTTTCTTTCTTTCTTTCTTTCTTTCTTTCTTTCTTTCTTTCTTTCTTTGTTTCTTTCTTTCCTTCTTTCTTTCTTTCTTTCTTTCTTTCTTTCTTTCTTTCTTTCTTTCTTTCTAGGAAGAGGTGGGCCACCCCTTATGATATACAAGCAGAGCTGCATAGAGCACTGTCACCCATTGTAGTGTGGTCACCTGGGACCACAGCATAGGATCTTCACTTTCCTATGCCAGTCTGATAGAATTTATCTTGATTCCAAGGCTCAAGCTTATAGGATATGTTGTGGATAGAGACTGGACTAGAGCTAAGTGGGACTTTTCAACATCTGGCAGCTGCTGTATTACTGCCAGTAGTTCACTGGGTGTCCAGGGCTTATATTCTTCCCAGTATTGGATACCTGAACTTGGCTGTCTCTTCTCATGGTATACACTCTCAACTTTGGGTATCATGGGAGTAGTAAACTGTGGAGCTAATGGCCCCACTGTGGTGTCTATGGGGGCAACTAGGGGTTACCTTAAGTTTGGTGGACTACCCTCCTCCTCTAATGAACCCATAGGTCTTACTGGGGCTACTGGGGAACCATATGAAGTTCAACTGCGTAATATTACTGGACAGAGAGGTTTTGATGTCAGTAAAAGGGAAATTGTCTTTAGGGACCAAAGGAGTCCCTGCATTATCCTGGTAAAGGAGTCGGTTTACAAGATTTTTCCCAGGATCTTGCCTACTCTGGGACCCTAGAGGTCCAAAACATTGATAATATGGTACACCTTTCCTGGTGGTTTCTCTACAACCACATTTAGTTAATTCAACAGCAGTATCATGCCATTTTTGTGTGACTTCAACTAAGTCATTATCTTCCAACCAACCTCTGTAATTTGCCATACATTGACTCCATATATGTGGGTCTAGAGTGCCCTCTGAGGGCATGCCAGCTTTCTTAAGTAACCTCTTAACATTCTTAATTGCTCCTTGTCCTTTGTGATGCTTGACAATAGTCAAAGCCGTAAATCTCCCTTGAGTGCTTTCAGAGCTACCCATCTTAAAACTTGTAAGGGTTAATTACTTCCTTACACAAGACAAACTGTACAAAAACGGTGTATAAGACACTTAGGACCGCTGCAGTGGAATTTTCACAGTCTTGTCTTTTATTATAAACACAGATCAGGAGATCTGCCCTTGGAGAATTCTAACTCAAATTATAAAACAAATGACAAGGCAAATAATAAAAATAACTTACAACCCACAGTTATATTCCACTATCTCAAGATTCCTTTCACAAGACATAACACAACCTCCATTACCTACCTGGAGTCCTGTGTTCCATTGGCTACTTCGTATTGGCAAGGGGGACTGCTAGCCCCCCATATAATCAGGGGAGGCACCGTATGAATGCTCTTCTTTTCCATCATCTTGTGAGTGCATTCACTTGAAACGCACAATTCATTGTATATACTCTACACTATTTTGTTTTTGTATGTTCTCTCCATAGATTATACAGCCGTATCCCGTTTTTGTTTGTGGTTCTATAACACAACCTCCACCTGAATATAACCATAATACCACAGAAAACAAGTTCTTTAGATCAGACGTTTTTAAGTCGTTCTTTACCCAGTAGGACGTGGATCTGAAAGCGAAATTGATAAAGTTAGAAAAAAAGTTTTTCTTACCTTGCTGCACAACAGATTTCACTGTCAGAGGGACATCCACCTGTACGCTAGTGTCCGAGTGTCTCGACCGTCAGATCCCGGGTTTTGGCACCAGGTGTCATATAATGATATCCTGTATTAAAATTGGTTAACTTGGACTCAGGAACATGACAGTTAAGACCATATTTGTCTAGTTCCGGGAGCAGAGAGCCCCCACCTGAGATGTCTCTTCTCTAATCTTTTTGTTCTTTATTTTTCTTGGAACTTATTTGTTATGTGTACATGACAGTCATCCCTATGTCTTATCTGTACTCCCTTCCTATTACTGTTCTATGAGTATTTGCACGTAAGCACTTACTTTTTAATGTATAAAAACCCAGCTGATGAATAAAACGGCAGAGGCTTATTTTGAATACCAACAGGTGTCTGGTGTCTAATTCTCGCTTCTCCGAGTGCACTTGTAATAATAATTTGGGCTTCCTCTGAATATAACAAAGATCAACATTTGGATCCACAACATAGTGTGGCCACCTGGGACCACAGCATAGGATCTTCACTTTCCTATACCAGTCTGACAGCCTGGAGCTGTGAGCGACATGCAGAGTGGAGGGGAAGAGACTAGAAATTTTGGCACAACTTCATATCTCTACTTCTCTGGACATTCTATACGCATTGCTTCCAAATCCCCATCAGATTGGGCAGAGGAACATATAGATATTCTTCTTCTGTCCTGTGTGGCCACTCTACAATGGGTGAGCTACTCGGTGGGTTTGTATATTTACATACAATTACACAAACACACCCTTTTATGTATCCACTATAGACGGTACTGTGAAGCTCGAGGTGATAGGTTCATTCATTTTAATAAAGAGTTTATTTTTATTTTAGAACCATACAATCTACATTGAAATATTCAAATTGATACCTAAGCTTCAAACTAAAACACCACTAAAAGTTCTAGTTCCTATTTTTGAGATTTTTCCAGTTCTTGCCTAAAAGCTCATTTATTTTCTTTCTTTATTTCCATGCAGTTAATTTGTGTTGTCTGTAATTCTCGCTGGATACATTTTATCAAGCTGGTAAATGTAAGGTCTTGTACACATTGCTGAAATTTAATTTCTTTTCTGGGGATTAGCATTTTTAAGTCTTATCAGATATGTTTAAGTATCCGTGACGTTATTACTTGCCTGTCCACCTTACCATCTAAATTATGACAATCACGCAGAACCAGAGTAATTGTTAAGCAAAAGAGAATAATTTATGTTGCAAAGGAAAAACTCTCTTTACCATTACATGTGTGTTTGTCAGTGTCAGAACTATCAGGGTCGCTACTGTCACTATTGTGACTCGGCTATGGAGTATCCAGGGGGGGCCCAGACAGGCACCCCTTGCAAAACTGCTATTTAACGTATTGCCCATTCTGCAATGTATGAAATAACAATTAAACTTTGATAGGGAGTGTGTAGTCTGCTCTTGCAAAATGGTCAAAAGTCCTATATACCAAGAGTCTTGGTAGTATTTGAGTTCCATGCAGCAAAAAAGAGGACTGCACTACTGGTTCCCACCCTGTACCAGTGATGAAGCACTGCTCCAGACAGGTGCTCTGGAACAAGACTTTATTAGAAACTGCAGGTTAAGAAGTACCTTTGTTAAAGTCTTTACTTGGCTGAAATGTTGTCACTTTGTCACCTGCAGTTCCCAATAAAGTGTGCACAAAAATAAATTGTGAGTGCCCTGATCTGTTTTGCATTGGTAGAATTTGTGTAAAACATGCCTATATGACATATATTCAGGAGAATTAAAATATTAAGTCTGGTTATTCACTGAAGGATCCCTTCCAACCAGGGTCGGACTAACATAGGGGCAGATGGAGCTGCAGCTCCTGGCCCATGCCTATGGAATAGGCCAATTGAATTAAAAAAAAAATTATATATTTTTTTTTTTTTACTCCTCTTCACATACTCTTGCTTAAGTATGGAAACTTAAGAGGGGGATTTAGAGGAATAACACTGGTGTGGACCGGCTGACAATTAAATTAGTTAAGGTAAAGCGGACTTTGTGCACTATGCAAATCCTCTTGCTGCTTCAGTCTCTCTAACACTGTGACATGTTCCCTTTCTTCTACACTCACTACATACACTTTTCATCTGTCCCAGCCTATAACACATAAGCTTCTGTCTGCTAGTAAAAGGGTTAGGATAGGTGTTGACCAGCGAGTGTTAATGGACAGTCCTTAGAAAGCATAGAGATAGCACATCATTAGACGCATTTATGCCAAGTTTAGGGTGCTGTATACACAGTGTGCCCCTGTTTGGTAGGCAACCTGATGTGTATTCATGCCAGACTGATCATCTAATTCTACGTGCAGTCACGCCCTCTTTTTGGGCATGTTATGTCCCTTTGGGCGGTTCTGGTTACGTGATTCACATCAGTGGCCCACCCTTTTACCCTGCCCAACGAAATCCTGCTTCACCGTTGTGACAAACACTCCTTCCCAGGTACGATTGTCACAGACTGGAAGAGTGTGGAAGCCATCCTCCTGCCCACCGACTATGGTCCAGGTCTGGCACACCATTTAGGAGTTACTCTGCCCAGCCACCATTAACAGCTTTCCCTGGGTGCTGCTTGTTCGGCACTTACCCTTCATGCGAATGGAAACGCACGCTGGCTCTCTGGCGGCTGTTTGCATGAACTAAACCCACGAATAGTCCTCAGCCGTACTTAGCCATGACCACTATAGAACTAATTTCGGCACGAGGACTGTGTTGGTTTCTTGGTACCTCAGCGGGACTTAGCTGCAAATGTTATGGAACTGTTTACAGCATGAGGTGACGGTGCGGTTCCCGGACAACTTGATTCACGTTTTTGAACTACATTGAAATCTGCCAGGAAAGTCCTTTTTGGAGGGAAGGTGCCTAAGACTAAGAGGAACAAATGCTACCTAAGAGCCAGACGGAGCACCTGGTATGGCGGCTTCCTAGAGCTCCCGAACGTTGACCGGCAAAAGCACAAAATGCCCTGGAACTATTTTGGACATAGGATCACATGTGCGGCCGGTTAGAACCTTTAACTCGGTGGCGTTTCCCCTACACTGCATGGATCTGAGCGCTATTTGGAGAACTTTGGTGCTCAGATGAGGGCTATTTGGGGAATTATAATATGTGGGGTTATTGTATGTTGTTATGAAGTTTTGGAGTATTTTTATATTTTTATATTTTTGTGTTTGCCTCTTTGTTTCTGGGAGATAATTAGGTTACTGGTCTTTAATGCAATTATCTCCCAGGCCCAGAGATTCCTGGGAGGGTCTTGTGGTGAAGACAATGGAGACCACCTGTTGGGGTCTGTGTTTAAAAAGGCTGTGCTTGGCTGCATTAAACCAGTTGTACTCCCAGAACTATGTGTTGTCTAGTTGCCGGGAGGGGTAAGGGCTACATCACTGTTCAGCACCTTGTTCCAGCTCATGGAGGATTCAGAGGGGAAAGTCCTTGTTAGGACTACAGCTCCCATGACTGTGCATCGTCCAGTCCCTGGGAGTGAATAGAGCTAGTACTCTATCCTGTTCCAGAACAGAGAGGCTCCAGGAGGACCCCAGTCAAGCCACAGCAACGCGACTGGGGCAGAAGCGCTGAGGTTTTTCCCTGTTCCAGCTAGGAAGCGGTCCTTGACGGAGATACCCAACCGGGGTACAGGGAGCTCTGCTACAACTGTACACTGCTGTTAGGGGGTAAGAATTTTTTTCTAAAATGAATGCGAGATATTAGCATAGGGTATGTGTTGTGGGATAGCTATATCCTCAAAGTTTCCATACAGCACCATCTCCACCAGATACATGATGCTTGGGAGGTATGACTGTTCTAGTGTTTTCTGTCGATAAAGTTCTGTAGTTATGCCAATCATAATTGTCAACACCATGCTCAATAGACTCTTAATCTGGCCCTGCTTCTAACAGTCCCAATTGTGGCAGGACAGTCTCGATTTACGGGTCCTGTCCTGCCATCCCACTTTAGTTCCCCGCTGTCCCACTTTTAGAGACACCAAAGAAAAGCACCCAATAATCATAGCATGTGTGCAACATTAGATACGCTTGCGCTATGCTCAGGGCACTAGGACCATGCAAGGAGCGCTGAAACTGTGCTCCCTGCATGTTCTGCACTCAATGGACTGCCTAGAGTGATGGACACCTTTCTGGGTGGGCTCTTTAGGGGCAGGGCTAGTGACACAATTAGATCTTTGGCCCACCCCTTTACCACCCCAATTCTCAGGGCACCGTAGTTGGGAGGTATGCTAAAGTGAGAATTCTATGTGAATTCAAAGTGAATATTAAATTTAATGTCAAAGGTATACATTAATGCAATCTGTAGCAGTGGTAATTGCTATCACAGGAATTCCTGCAATTCTCATAATTAATTTGGTTAAAGGCAAATAAAACTCACATAAAGTCTCAGACAGATAAGTGAGAGAAATATATAGAAGTGTGACAAACATAATATTAACACATAGACATCTGAAGCACAAATATCTGAAGAAATGTAAATATATATAAAAAGATGATAAGAAGTTGTCGAAATTTCAAAGCTGACTCAGTGGAATGTAGAGAGAAAAGAATAAATAGCTGAGGTCTCTCCACCCTAAGCATTTTAAATATATAAGCACGTAAAGAATAGGGCCTAATGTAATGTAAAATAAAAATAATAAAACGTGTGATAATTGTTACATATTTAGTAAAGGAACACTCCAGACTCCTAAATTAATTAATCTTGCTTTTTGTGTGGAGACTGTGTCCTTTTTTTCATTAAAAAAAAATGCTGATTTCAAAAGAAAATTGCACTTTTATAAAGTACCCCTTAAATGGCTGTCAGTTGGACAACCAGTCATGTTACCTTCTGGTTGTTTAGCTAAATGAAGATAAAGTCAAGAGGCATCAAATTGCCCAGAGCACCTGCCTTGCAAACACTTCTTATTGAGTTGCTTTGGGAAGTCTGTGATTGGACAGCCACAGAAAGTCTGGGCAAGATTCGAAGGAGGTGGGCTGACACAGGCTTCAGACAAGAGATCTGCAGCTTTATAAATATATAACCCCAATGAAAAAAAGGAATTATTAAAGGCATTTAACAATGATGACATTTAAACAGTGATGTCTTTGTTTTTCTTATTTAAGCAGTGGAGTATCCCTTTAATATTGGGGAAACTCAGAATGTAATAATAAGCCATTTGTAAAATAACATTTAAGTATTACCACATCATATTTTTTTACTAGGAGTCCTGCTGTTCAGTAATGTTAACCTAGTAATATATGCAATGTGTCAATATCATATTTTTTAACAGTGTGCAAAATGAAGAAAAGGTTAGACGCGATATAAATTTAGATGGCTCTCCTTAGTAGATCAATAACTTGTGGTTTTGATGCTCTCATGTGGCACAGTGAATTATTGTGCCTTTTTCAGAGCATACTGCATTTTAAAATTCCGCTGTCATGCCACAGACTTCTTCACTAAAAGTCTTAAACACCAAGTGTCAATAAGATTTAGACATTTGTGTAAACATGGTAAGTAAAACTGCTTTGAAATCATTAATTATTACTGAGATAAATCTTTTTGGCTTATTGAATCTGTGAGAGCAAGGTGTCGTTGCATTGGCAAAGGACTGTCAATATATTTTTCTTTATTAGTGATTCTTTGATGGTTTCACATTGTAAACTGTGTCCAGCCAACCCGTACTGAGATTACCAGTCTGAAATAGATTGTTTTTGTTCTAAACCCTGGCTACCTCTCAAACAAATCAAGGAGCATGCTTTTGATATATTACTGAATAAGCTTGTATGAAACACTTATAGGAAAACAGAACACGTAAGAGACGCATCTACTTTTCAGAACATGAAATAACTTCCTGTCATCCACCTTTTTAAGGACCATTTTTATCAAGTTCCAAGTAAGGAACACACTTGACCTGCATTTACAGAAAGACTCTGACTGACGGATTTGTTGGAGACATCGTGAACGGATGGATGATGGGTTATTTACAAATTCTAAATGTATAGAAAAGCATTATCAGTAGATTCATGGGTTTTGTTAATATCAAAGATTAACAACATATTCCCCTGTAAAGGTGATTTGAATGTTAAGGCGATGGCAACTTGTTCTTTCTTTGCACTTTTATCAACAGTAGTAAAAAAAAAAATCTGTAAGAGATTAGAATTCCGATATTAGAATTAGAAGTTCAGGACTACATAATATAAAAATAGAGGTGCCTAAATATTAGACCTCAGAGAGAAAAAAAGGGAACAGTCATGGATAGGAAATGTGATAAAGAGGGACATGACTGGCAGAACTGGGATTATAATTCCTGGTGGAAGTTAACCCTTCAGGAGACATTCGCCATATAAGTACACAAGTGAAGCTAAATATTGTTGTTGCTTAGAGTAGAGTCTTACAGTTTAGAAGTGAGCTTTTCCATAGACTTAATGTGGCTAATCTTTCAAACTAGTTGCTCAAGTAAAGGCACCTGAGTATTTCAGTTCCAAAAACGGGGCTGGGTGGATAAAGGATTAAGGTACAAACATAAAATGCACTTAAAGGCATTTTTCTCAATGGTTTTATATACAGTGATTTACTAATATGTCTCATATCTCGTGATGGGTTCAGTCCCATCTGATCTCCCCAATACCCCTCTCATATTATCTATATTATCCTAATTCTGCCTCTTAACTGTATTTCTACTTTTTTTTTATCCTCCTTTTCACATTTTCCCCTCTTAATCATATCCTACTGTAGGGTCCATTTTAACATGTTTTTGTCACATGCCATTGGAATTTTCAAAATATCATTGGTACATTCATCTGAAACATTTTTTTACAATCTGTTTGTGAAAAACAGCTGTACACCATTGATGAGTGCGGTATCAAAAGAAAAGTGTATACACAGAAAATAATCTCGTATTTCTTGTAAAGTATGTTTTTGATCATTGTTATGAGACTGTTTTCCTTTTAGGAAACTAAAGCTTTTTTTTTCAAATGAATCGAGGAAGGCAATGACCTCAAGCACACACAAAATACACAAAGGGATGGTTAATTGACCAGCATTTTGCAATGGCCATCTCAGTTTCCAGACTTGAATTCCATTAAAATCCTGTGGTTGGAATTGAAGAGGAATGTCCATAAGTGCAGAATAAAATGTCAAGGAGAATGGACTCTCTATGGAGGACTGGTTTTATATTCCACACAAGGTGTTCACTAGTCTCATAAAAAAAATTATGGGAAAAGGCTCAGTGTTTTTTTTCCTTGCACCCAGAGAATGAATGAAGTACTAAAAAGATGGATGCCAATGATTTTGACACAATGTTTCATTTTAGAAATACATGAGTTTTAGACAATTAATAGGATATTTTGCATGTTTTATTCATTTATTGTGGATAGGCTTTTTTGCTCATCTTTTCTAAATGGTTAATACACATACAGACAGACTACTGAATACACACACAGACAGACTGCTGAATACACACACAGACAGACTGAGAGTACACACAGACAGACTGCTGAATACACACACAGACAGACTGAGAGTACACACAGACAGACTGCTGAATACATACACACAGTCTGCTGAATACATACACACAGTCCACTGAATACATACACACAGTCCACTGAATACACACATACACACAAACACACACACACTGCTGAATACACACACACAGTCCGATGAATACACACACACAGACTGACGAATACATACAGACTGCTGAATACACACACACACGCAATGAGGGGTGCAGTGTATGTGCTTGTGGGTACAGGTGCTGTGTGTGTACAGGTGCTGTGTGTGAGGGGTGCTGTGTGTGAGAGGTTATGTGTGTGTGGGGAGGGTGCTGTGTGTGTGGGGGGTGCTGTGTGGGGGGCACTGGGTGTGTGATAGGAGTGTTGTATGTGGGGGGTGCTGTGTGTGTGAGGAGTGCTGTGTGGGGGCTGCTGTGTGTGTGTGAGGAATGCTGTGTGTGTGTGTGTGTGTGTGTGTGTGAGGTGCTGTGTTTGTGAGGAAAGCTGTGGGGGTGCTCTGTGTGTGTGTTGCAGAGTTTGAGGGGTGCAGGTAGCAAATGTGTTTTGTTTTGTTTTTTTAATAATGCTATACATTAATAAAATCTTCATCCCACCACCTTTCTTCTTACTTTTGGTGAGGAAAGGGGACACAGCCAGCCCTCGTGGTCCAGTGGTGGTGAGTTCTCTATAGCCTGCAGCTCGCCTGGATGCATGTTGTCTCCTGTCCGCCAGCGCTCCACACAGCCTGCTCACAGAAGGAGCGATCTGCCTTACAGGTCCCTCCTCCCTTCTCCAGGGTCCTCCCACCCTCTCTCTGATCTCCTCACTGGCCCTAGAGGACCCATGGCCAGAAGCCAGAAAACAGCACCGGCTCTTCATGGGCTGGCAGAGGAAGATCTCCCCTGTCAGCCTGGGCACACTGGGCAGAGCGGTGGGGCCCCCATGCCTGTAGGGCCGCCGGGCAACTGCCCAGTGTGCCAATGGGAAAAGATGGCCCTGGTTTTGGGGTCTGCAAGGAGTCCTGTAATGCAACCAGGTCCAGTTTTGCACCGGACCACATTGTGGAATCTGGTGACTCCTTACAAGATACAGCCTCTCCACATGCACAACCACACTAGGAGAATGTGATGTCTGATCTACTCCTCCCAGTGCTCAGTGGAGGCTATGAGGGAAGACATAAAATGCCCATCACTGCCACTGGACCACAGAAAAGCCACCCTCATGGCAAAATGTAGGCAAAGTATATGGTAACTAAAACATCTAAAATTTCAATATTTGCATTTTTGTGTCTCTTTCAGTGCTTGTGTATCTATCAGTGTGTGAGATTGTTTGTCTGTGTATGTGTGTCTGTTGGTGTTTGTGTGCCTGACAGTGGGTGTGTATTTTTGCCTCTGCATGGCTGTCAGTATATGTGTGTTTACTTGTCAATGTGCCTGGTATTGAGAATCACTATGTGCATGTATGTGTGTCTGGCAGTTTGTATCTGGGTATATGTGTGTATTCCCATGAGTATGTCTGGAATGTATATGTGTGTGAGTTAGTATCTATGTGTCTGGAAGCATGTATGTGTGGGTTGATGAGGGCTCAGGGTCTGTTTGTGAGAGGCCATAAGTGTTATGATGGCAGCAATGCAGAGTGGACTAAGAGTTGAGGCAGTGGGTTTGGAGTTGATATGCTGGCTGGAAACTGCACCACATGCAGAGGTGAAGCAGAAGTGTCAGTGGGGGCCTCATGTTCATGTTTCACACTCGTATTCACAAGTCTAGAGCCACCTCTGTCTGTTAGTTTCACTGTAAGCACTGCATTAGCATTCCAGATATTGATGTAGATTCCTAGAGCAGTTTTAAATAACCTTTCTTTAGAAATAAATGATGTATACATTATGCTCAAATGCAGACATTCTTATTACGTACTGCTGCCATTTTCAGTAAGCTGTACAGCTAGTAATACCTTACAATTACCTATAAGCAAGGTATTTGACCATTTTTATCTAATTTTGTCACACTTACTGCATGTGAGAAAAGTAGCATTTTTGCTTTTATACTAACATTTTACTAATGTGTGGAAAAATTGCAGGAAAAAGGAAACTGTACACTGTTTAAAGCTTTTGATTTCCAAAATATGTTTCTAAATACTGAAAGAACAAGTGCAAAATAAAAAGAAGTGTAAATTTACATAATTTTACATCGGTCTGAAAAGCAGAATATATATGTTTTTATGCTAGCTGTGCAGCTATTGCTTCAAATATATGTTGTGTTATGCTAAGACTTTTTAAATTAAAAAGTGCTAAGTAGTGAAGGGGTTGAGTAATATGTTCTGGTTTTAAATGGACATTCTAAGCCCCCCAAATCCTTATGTCTTATATAAGTGCCTATCCATGCACACTGACATACCAAAACATTGACATTTGCAAAAAACAGCAACATATACATTTGCCTGACTGCCTCTAGTGGCTGTCAGTTAAATAGCGAGTAAGAGCCCTTTCTCGTGAGGACTTTCACTAATTGAAAGCCTTTACATTTTGCATCCCCAAATGCTTTAAATGCCTCTTATAGAGAAACATTGGATTAAGTGCTTCTTTATAGGAACCATCCATCTGGCTGAGCATGGCAATTGAGGAGAATGTTCCATAGATCCACAATGCTTCTCCGTGAGAAGCATTGGATTGGCAAAATTATTATCTCAGGAGAGGAGTGGCTGCAGAACAGTGGAGTTTAACAGCAATTGAATCCCAATAATATAAAAATGAAGGGGGGGCATTAGAGTGATCCCTTAAACCAAAAATGTCTAAGTTTGATTTTGTCTATTATATTTAAATCAATATCTGCCATCTTTATAATCAGTTTGACAATTTAGCAAACTTTATGTATAGACTGTATACTCCCAGCAAGTTTGAACTTTAATTCAACGCAAACATATCTACATTTTTGGCAAATTTCTCCATGTTGTCTAATAATTTTTTCGGTTAAAATCAAAAAGTGACCATTATCGCTTCTCTACCAAGAAAAATATGGGTCTTTACCTAATGTTACACAGCAATATTAATTGCACCAATCACAACAAGCATGTAGAATCCAAAAGCCATGAAACAAGTCAAATAATTAAACAAATGTTAACGAAATCTTGGTGTGTTCATGCTCATCTAGTCCCCATTATTACAAATCCAAAATGTCACACTAACAAGTATTGCTATTTTAGGCTGGCAGTAAAAATTAATTAAATCAGGGTAACCTTTAGCTATACCGCATATAATTACCCGCTTTGTTTTCATGCAGGAAACTTCAAGAAAATAAAATGATTGTTGAATGAGAAAATTAATACTGAAGCACTTGTATTGTTCCTGGAACTAACTTTCTATTGATTGCGACTGCTGGGATAAATACTTGAAATACACTAAGGGAAATAAACTTCATCACTTTCCTTCATCATAATAGCATGTCATAAGTATTTTAATTAATAATGCCGGTGTAAAATGTATTTCACCCTAATGGTTCACGTTAAGTCACCATAGTACTATTTTTTGTTGATACAAGATTACATCATTATTAAATTAAATATTTAGATTTGTATATATGTGGTATTATTAGATATGTTGACATTTGCAACGTATCTTGCAGAGCAGTACTTATACTCATTATTTGTGAAAATTATGTCAGACAAAAATAAATAAAAAATAAAGATAAAATAATAATATGCCACGTTATCATGACTAAACCTACGGGATGGTGAAAAGAACATTGTCAATAGAAGGGCTATAGCCAACCTCTCTTTCCATATACATTATTGAATAGGGCTGAATTGTCCCTTTGACCTTCTGACCCATTCCTTAATTTCTACTAATAGAGGCTTATCTTAGATCATAAAGATTGGGTATCCAAAGTGAACCTCTCTAAACATGTGGGTAACCTTAGGATCCATTTTATTACACATACTATTAAGCAGAGTAAGGATTAAAATAATGCAGCAGGTAACCTTTATATCTGTGGTGCTCATCATTGTTACAAGTTTATAAACACCAATATATCATTTTGACAAGGATCATAAACTTGAGTTAATAATCATGACAAGAGCCATTATTACAGTTAATATTTTACAATTGACCTTATTCCACAGGTACCATCTCTAAAGCAAGCTTAAAGGGATTCTATCGTGTTATTATTACAAATCTGTATTCCTAACACGGTAGCATCCTCTGGCCCCCTTCCCCCTCTTTGCCCCCTCTCTGGCATATAAAGGGTTAAAAAAAACTTTACTTAGTAACCTGATTCCAGCGCCTATGTCCCTCGGTGCTGGGTCAACACTCTGCCTCCTGAGACGTAATCTGAAAGGGGGAACCTAATGTGCATGTGCGGCAAGCGTGGACTTAAGACTTTCTTATGGGGATTTTACTGACACTGGAAGTTCTCATGAACAGCGTGAAGATGTCCAACATCGTTTAAAAGACCTAGAGTCTGGTAAACTCCAAGAAGCACCTCTAGTGGCTGTCTGGTAGCATTCCATAGTAAAATAGCGACATTTACAGTCCATCACTGCACCCAATGTCCCATATTACAATTACTGTCCAGTTCCAAGTATCTTAAAAATAATAAATTTCATTGAAACATCCACATAAAAACTTAGGTATAACTTACATGATGGAGAGGGACTAACAAGGCGGATGTGTTTATATAGCATTATTAAAACCGCATTATCTGAGTGAGAAACACATCAAGCTAGTCACTCCTCTCGTCTAAGCTATACTTTGTACTTTGTAAAGGCCTTCTGACGGGAACTGATTTTTTTTCCTGTCTTCATTTAATCTGCAACAAAACCTCTATGTTTGTATGTCTGCAAGCTTTAGCCTTAAAAACTTGTACTCAATTTATTATTACAGTAGCAGGCAAGAACAATAAGCACAGTAGTTATACAGAAAATATAATGAGTGCAATATACACATATACACCCGAATGAGTGGTGTCCATCCTATAGAGCAGGGTTCTTCAAACTCTGGCCCTCCAGATGTTGCTGAACAACAACTCCCATGATTGTCTGGCTGTCTATTTCATTCAAATAATCATGGGAGTTCTAGTTTAGCAACATCTGGAAGGCCAGAGTTTGGAGAACCCTGTTATAGAGCTTACATTCTAAACACAATTTTAGCCCCAGGGCAGAGTGGTAATTTACTTCCAATGGTGGTATAGAGCATCTTTGTTTTTTTATTGCCCAGGAGAAAGTCGATGAGGTGTCTAGAAAACAGATAAGGAGTCTCAAAAAGAACTCCAAAAACTGGTGGAGTAAGTTACCAACAATATAATATACAACAATTCCCTAGTGTCATGCACTTAACTAGTTTTTAAGTTTTTTTTTCACCAGTCCCAAGGAAGCCAATTTGCTAAGCATTTTCATCTCAAAGAAATGGAAAAGAATGCACTTTGAAGCAAAAGTACAATCTGGAAAATCAGCAGGATTGGAATTTGTTGATTGTGGCTTGTTCAAGTACACGGTACATTACAGTAGAGCATCAGTACTAATTCTACATGGCAGCTCGGCAGAATACCATCTGCTTCCCCGGTAACTGTTAATATAGTTGTAATTATCTACTTCTAAGCCTTTTATTGGAAATATCATTTGCAAATTAATCAACTGCAGACCAGTAAAACAGATGACATACTACTGTGAAAACAACAAAATTACTTTTGACTATTTTCCTGAATTTCGTGAAACAATGTCTGAAAACTGGATTTATCAGATTATTTTCAAACACGTGATCAAGAAATGAACGCAGAAAATTGTCCTATCATGAGGTTTCCATTGACTGTCATTCCTTTAATCCAATTTTGCCATGTTTATGCTAAGGTGCAAATACACACTTTAAACAATTATATAAGGATTGAATGTGTGGACATTTCCCCTTATGTTCATACAAACAAATTCTCATTCGGGGTCTTATCTGAAGGTTTATAAATTTAGAACAATGGCACCTCAAAGTGGTAATGATATGCATTATACAAATATAGTCGCGGTCAAAAGGAACCCTTGTCTGGAAATCTATTCATAAATAGGACAATGCATAGCACACAAGGTAACACATTTAGACAGGAAGAAAATATTTTTTTTTTACAGTATGAACAATAGGAAGGTGAAATTCTCTGCCTGAGGAAGTCCGTACAGCAACTGGATGAATACTTACCTCCTCCTAATACCTATCCTCCTCTTTTACTCTCCCTTTAAGTTAGTGGTACCCACATCAGTCCATCCTTGCAAGCACGCTGTCTTGGCATTATACTTGATTCTGGTCTCACATTTGAGCCTCCATTTGAACATCCATTTTGTTACCAAATTCTGTAGATTCCACATTAAAAACATAGCCTGCATCCGCCCCTTTCTTATGCAAGATGCTATTAAGGAGCTTGTCAATGCTCTAGTAACCTCTCGCATTGATTATTGTAACTCTCCTAATAGGTATTCCCACAAGTTGTATTGCCCTGCTTCAGTCGGTAATGAATGCTGCAGCTAGACTGATTTTCCTCTCCTGTCGCTCATCTCACACCTCTCCCCTATGTCAGTCCTTACATTGGCTTCCTGTATCCTATAAGAGTCAATTCAAGCACTGACCATTTCTAGCCCCTCCTATATCTCTTCACTGATCCACAGGTATGCCCCTTCTCGGTCTCTCCGCTCTGCCCATGACCTTCTCCTGTCCACTGCTTGCACCTGTTTGGCCAACTAACGCTTGCTGGACTTCTCATGGGTGGCTCCTTTCCTTTGGAATAGCCTGCCTACTGCCATCAGACTCTCTCCTAGTCTTCAATCTTTTAAAAAGTGCCTCAAATCCGATCTCTTTAGGAAAGCTTATGGCCTCCCAGAGTAACCTCTACCCCACATACCTGTCCCTTGCTCTCTCCTTAACGGCAGCACTCTATTATCTCATCCAGCTCTGCTTCACTCCACCTTGTTTGATTGTTACCTCCTGTTGTTGTGTTTTACACGCCACCTCCTATAGATTGTAAGCTCGTTTGAGCAGGGCCTTCTTCAACCTATTGTTCCTGTAAGTTTTTGTAATTGTCTCATTTATTGTTAAATCTCCCCCTTTGATAATATTGTAAAGCACTACGGACTATGCTGGTGCTATATAAATACCAGTAATAACAATAATAATATGTGAAATAACAGCTTCTTGATCCAAGGTGAGACCTGACTGACATTCTGGGGTCAAGAAGGAATGTATTCCTAGTTTGTTGAAAAATTAGAAAGCACTTAAAACTGATTTATTTTGCCTGTTTTGTGATCAACAGCAAAAACAGATGTGAGAAAGGCTGAAGTTAATGGCCCATGTCTCCTTTCAACTATTTAAATATAAAGAATTATTTTGTGTAGACCATCGTGATTCATTGATCCACCTAACTAAAATATAAAGCAAAGAAATTGGAGTGTCATTTGAACGAGATAAATATGGGCAGATAATAGCGAAAAAAGGGTAGATGATCAGTACAGAAAATATCCAATATCTATAGGCTCTGTTACATGTGAGTGATTTGGTTTTATATGCGGTAAGTCCCCTTTCTTCAGTACTATCGGCACTATATTTTGTCCTTTTTGTTTTTCATATATTTTTCATGTATACTCTGATGCATATATCAAGAATACATGGGGTAAGTTAAAACCCCCTCACTGTTTTAAATTGTATAGCGCTCCACTAAAGGTGTAGTTTTTACTTATACCACATGTTTTTTATGTCACCTGTGGTAATCCATTCACAGATGATGAGATAGCTTTTTTGGTTAATGCACTGACTTCAGCATGCTTACAAACATCAAAGCTGACTAAGGCTGAGAAAGCTCGGTACAGACTTTTATTCTCCCCAAATTGATAAATTGGATATCATTAAGTTCCCTAATAGTAACATATATTTATCAGACATCAATTTGGTTACGACTGAGATTGTGTGTTTCAATTTGTTTTAGTAAGAATAGATTCTTATTACACATCTCTTTACAATATTAAGCAATTCACTTCTAGAGAGGAGAGGAAATAATTAAACATTTGCTACTTAAATTTGTAGATTGTCCTTTTATTCTCTACATCTATCCAATAATAAAAAAAAAGAAAAGTAAAAATGTAATTCATCTTTTATATAATACAGATGCAGATATTATAATGAACCAAACAAGTGCAAATCTGACAGGTCCCATATGCCCATGAAATCACACTATAACAATTATAGTCTTTAAAAGCCTTTTAAAGCCTGAAATTGCCTTAAGAATGAAATAAAATGTAATCTAAAGGAGCATAATGCATGCCAAATATCTCGTTTAGACAGTATCACACAAGCACAGGGTCCCAAAACGACTTTAAATCCTGACGTAAATACTATCAATCACCAGACATGGCAAACATATGACGCTGACAGAATTCGGAATGCCAAATTTCCACTCTGGGATGGATGCTGATAAAATTCTATAAAACATATGGAGGAAGTATCATAACAATTTATAAATCTCAAAGATTTCCTGCACACGTTTAATTTACTTAAGCAGAAAACACACAGCAAAACAGATTTATTCTAATTTGTAAAATCTCTGTAAGCAATGAATATATCATAATTGCTTTAGGAGATGTTAGTGGAATGCTTACCAACTCCACAGTGTTACCATCGTGTATTGTTCCTAGACATGGTGCAACTCGCTTCTCCCCAACTATATCCCTTTCACTGCTTGGTCCAGTGTCCTAAGGTAGCGCATACCACCTTCATTACACAGATATATTGGTGTCCGTGTCTGCATTTCTACTTTCCTCTCAATGTCATCTACAAAAAGTTCAAGATATGCTCACTTAAAACAACTACTTGCTGTGATAAAACAAGAACAATTCTTCTAGCCCAATGTATCGATTCATTGTTCTACTCTATCGTGTAAATAAAATTTATGTGCACCATGACAGGTACATCTTGAAGATAGTGATTAATTTGAAAATGTTTGATAATGTAGTAAATATATAATATTTCCAATGAACTGAACCACACAGAAGTGTTAAAACATTAAACAAAGATATTACTGTGTCTAAGAAAGAAGATAAGGATAAAGCCACTACAAACTATTTAATATTGAACTGAAAGGTGTAACAAACATGTTTTACCAGAAAAATCTTTGCTCCAATAAGTAGTAATTATTGAGCGACCATGCAGTGGCAAAACCTCCACGGTTAACATGTGTAAAAATAAATACATTAATCATGTTCACATTTGATATTTATTTATACAATCTATTGCCTATGCACAATTAAAGTGTTTTCTTTTAAATGATCTCCAAAGTGCACACATCAATTAAAAACAAACAACAAAAGCTTTTTATTCACTCCCATAACCTCTGAGGTTTAACTTTGCTGAAATGTTCTGTGTGTACTATTATAATTTATGCTGACATGTAAAAATGAACTAGGTAACTGTAATAATTTTATTAGTATGTGATGACATATTGATGATATCCATGTGATCCGCTTTGATATCCATTGTCATCTGTTGTTTTAACGCTTTACAGGATACCTGTCGTGACAGATACAACTTTAAACTTAAATGATGGAGAATCATTTGCTAGCATTTCATCTGTACATTGTGCTTGAACAATTGCAACTAAATGTCTAGATTACACTAAAATCAAAGATTAAAAAGAAGCCTTCTCACTTACTGTCTGATCAGCACAGAGATTTGAAGACTGTGCTCTGTATGTCTGTTATGAAGCAAATCCTCCTCTTGCCTTGTGCCTAAGGGAAAGCAATGTCTGCAGGCTCTGTGTGAGAGCAGCAGTAGCATGGAGAGAAAAAGCCAGAATGATTTATTGCAGGTTGTCAGGATATTGAGACCCAACAAGCAGAGTGTATACTGAGGTACAATAAAGAACTTATACCAGTCTGTAGGGTGGCCAGGCTTTACATAAATAAACAATGCCAGCTACAGGGAAAACAGAAACCAGAAATAATGAGATGAAAACAAAAACTTTTAATAGAGAACTATAACATGCTCTTAGGAACTGTAAAGAACCACAACAGGGCATAGAACCAAGCACTAACTATTTATAGTGTGGCTCCTTGATTAGCAGCCATACCCACAAAATGTGCGGAAACACCGAAATTGACATCGTGTGACATTGTTTTCCTCATAAAAGGGTATGGAGTCACAGTGGCCAGCATTCAGAAATATAATGAAATCAGTAGAATTCTACTGAGAACGGTTAAAGGTATGTGTCAGACCTCTATAGAGGTTTGCCTGAATATTAAGAACCCTGACACAGAATGCAAGAGAGAACAGATAGGTTTAATTCACATAAAATAAAGCCAATATAAGTGTTTTAACCTGTTATGAGAAGCATGTTTTTGGTACATACCTTTTTTTAAATTTTATTTTAATAGGGAGCTAGGCTATTTACATCACTGACATCTTTGCTAAGCACTTGTTTAGCTACTTCGGCTGGTGTAACGTACATAGCTGAGAAGGGTTAACCGCCTAATTAATCGCTGTGTGTGTGTCATCCAGCCAATGCTTAGGGCAGATGGGTGTGGGAGACATTTTAGAGCAGGTTATAAAGCATTCGATATGTGCTATATGAACTGAGTTCTATTGCAGTCTACTTAGGATATCATAATGTTTAACTCAAAGAAAAATAACTGAGGGGTAAGTGAGACATAACAAAACAATAGCATGATAAAAGAATATTATCAGCAGTAGAGTTGAGCGGACACCTGGATGTTCAGGTTCAGCGGGTTTGGCCGAACTTCAGAAAAAAGTCTGAGTTTGGGCTCGAACTTGACCCCGATCTTGACTACGAACCCGAACCCCATTGAAGTCAATGGGGACCAGAACTTTTGAGCACAAAAATGGCTCTAAAAAAGTCCTGGAAAGGGCTAGAGGGCTGCAAAAGGAAGTAAAATGGGGGTAAGAGTAGGACAAGTGCCCTGCAAAAACATGTGGATAGGGAAATCACTAAAAATAGCATAAAATACATAAAAATTTAAAATACAGCTGAGCCATAAAATAGCACTAGATGAAATCTTTAATTTTAGCTTTGGAAGAACATAAATCAAAATCTAAAGCATGGCTGTCAGGAGGATCACCAGAATTATCAATTTGAGAGAGGGTTGGAGTGCAGGGTATTCTCTTTCATTGTTCAAACTGAGCACAACTCCTGATGCATGGAGAAAAGGCCTTCACAAGCCTCTGCTATTGTGTACATAGTTTATACTAAGTGACCCATAGGTTGAGGAGGCGGTGACCGTGGCGGTGTAGGTGGAAGCGGCGGTGGAGGAGGAGAAGGTAGCCAACACAGTTTTTTTTTGTTTTTTTTTATTGGGGTAGCCCCCAAAATATTGGGACATATAAAAAAAAAGAAACATTTGCGGCCTGCGGTGCATTTCTTGCAGTCCAATAATGCCATCAGGTTTTTAAAACAGTCCGTCTCCACTAGATGGAATGACAGCATTTCAAAGGCCAGGAATTTTGAAATGCTGGCATTCAGGGCCAGGGATCGTGGGTGGGTAGGGGGGTACTTCCTCTTTCTCTCCAGTGTTTGGGAGATGGACAGCTGAACACTTCCATGGGACAGTGTGGAGATGCTTGGGGACGGTGGTGGACGTGGTGGCATTGTTGCCACATCCTCTGTTTGCGGGTGTCAGGTGCCACTGTCACTGCAGAGATGGAGGAAGAGGCAAAGACAGCAGCAGAAGAAGAAGCAGGAGGAGCCTGAGACCTTTCTTGGTTTTTGAGGTGCTTACTCCACTGCAGCTCGTGCTTTGCATGTAGATGCCTGGTCATGCAGGTTGTGCTCAGGTTTAGCACGTTTATGCCTCGCTTCAGGCTTTGATTGCACAGCGTGCAAACCACTAGTTTCTTGTCATCAACACATTGTCTGAAGAACTGCCACGCCAGGGAATTCCTTGGAGCTGGCTTTGGTGTGCTCGGTCTCTGGGTGTGGTGGGCAGTAGCAGGCGTACTCTCTAGGGGACAGCCGCTTCGCTTTTGCACCCTGCTCTAGGAGGAGGAGGTGGATGTGGAGTAGGAGGTTGAGGAGGCGGTGATCGCGGCGATGTAGGTGGAAGCGGCGGTGGAGGCGGAGGAGGTAGCCAACACTGTTTTTTTATTTTTTTTATTGGGGTAGCCCCCAAAATATTGGGACATATAAAAAAAAGAAACATTTGCGGCCTGCAGTTCATTTCTTGCAGTCCAATAACGCCATCAGGTTTTTAAAACTGTCAGTCTCCACTAGACGGAATAACAGCATTTCAAAGTCCGGGAATTTTGAAATGCTGGCATTCAGGGACAGGGATCGCGGGTGGGTAGGGGGGTACTTCCTCTTTCTCTCCAGTGTTTGGGAGATGGACAGCTGAATGCTTCCATGGGACAGTGCGGAGATGCTGGACAATTGTGTACCTGGCCTATGCTGGTGCAGGAATCCACCCTCCGAGCCACTTGTGAATGACTGGCCTGATAACCGTGGCCTCCTCCTTTTCCTCCTGTGCCACATCCTCTTCCATCATCGCCCAAAGCGTTTTTTCAAGGAGACATAGAAGGGATAGTAAGGCTGAGAACAGTGTCAGCGGCACTGGCCATGTTGGTGGAGTTCTCGAAACAGTGCAACATGGCACTAAGGTCTCGCATGGAGGCCTACTCATTGGTGGTGAAGTGTTGCTGTTCCGCAGAGCGCCTGACCCATGCGTGCTGCAGCTGAAACTCCGCTATCACCTGCTGCTGCTCGCACAGTCTCTCCAACATGTGCATATGAGGCAGGTTAGCGGGAAGGCCGAAGTTACGCTGCAGCGCAGACAGGCGAGCAGCAGCAAGGTGAGAACGCCAAAAGTGCACACAGACGGCTTGCACTTTCTGCAGCAGCTCTGATATATTTGGGTATACACCGTGGCGGTGTAGGTGGAAGCAGCGGCGGTGGAGGAGGAGGTAGCCAACACTGTTTTTTATTTATTTTATTTTTTTAATTGGGGTAGCCCCCAAAATATTGGGAAAAGAATAAGTGCACTTGAGTATAACAATGGCTGGGTGAGGCCGATATAAATGTCTATTCTGCACAAGGTACAGAAAAGTCTGGTGGGATCCATGCCTGGTTCATTTTAATAAATGTGAGCTTGTCCACGTTGGCTGTGGACAGGTGGCTGTGCTTGTCTGTGATAACCTCGTGCCAATCGCTCGTCCCTGTGACGGCGTAAACGCATTCGGATGTCTACCCTATCCATTTTTGATGCAATTTTCCGCACCTACCATGGTGACCACTGGTAACAGGGAATCAGGGTTCGATTCCAGAGAGGGAGCCTGAGAAATGGCTACCACATGCAAGGAAGGCAGCAGGCGCACAAATTACCCACTCCTGACGCCGGGAAGTAGTGACGTCAAATAACAATACACTATTCTTTCGAGGCCCTGTAATTGTAATGAGTCCACTTTAAATCCTTTAACTTGGATCAATTGGAGGGCAAGTTTGGTGCAGAGCGACTGACCCGTGCGTGCTGCAGCTGAAACTCCACTATCGCCTGCTGCTGCTCGCTGAAGCTGCAGGGTCCTGGTATGTGGCCGCACAAATGCTGGTGCTCAACACCAGGGGGTGTGCGGTTACCCTGCACCAGACCTTGCTAATCCATTCCACACTGTGACTCCTAACTTCAACATCAGGCATACTGGGTCCCAGTCGTCCGACCGCCGCCCAGACAGTGTCTGGGTCCTGGTCACCGGACTGCCCCCCTGACTGTGAAACTGCGAATGGCTCGTTATGGGAATTCTAAAGATAATACATGCCGATGAGCACTAGCGGATGGCCGCTCCGCTTTTGCACCCTGCTCCCTCTTATGCTGTGCTGGTGCCTCTGTGCGACAAGCGCCTCTTCCTCCAAATTGCACACATCACTCGTATGGTTTTTAACTTTGTAGTTGTGTCTTTACACAATATAGAAATGTATAATAATGCTTTTGTGATCACAATAACACTTATTTTTCACTTTTTTTAAAAGTCTTTGGACTTTCTTGAGAAGCGGTAACTAGCCAGTGTTGCACACATACACCAGATATGAAGTGCACACCCCAAATTGACTTTTTAGCACCTAAATAATTTGAATGTTTAAAAATGCGCTGTAACCACAGTATTTGATGGTTCTATTTGACTCTCAGATATGAAGTGCACCACAGGCCGCAAATGTACTATTTAGTAGCAAAAAAAATTTAATTTTTAAAACTGCGCTGTAAGCACAGTATTTGACGGTTCTATTTGGCTCTCAGATATGAAGTGCAGGTCCCAAATTTACTTTTTAGCACCTAAAGAATTTGAATGTTTAAAAATGCGCTGTAACCACAGTATTTGACGGTTCTATTTGACTTTCAGATATAAAGTGCACCGCAGGCCGCAAATGTACTATTTAACAGCAAAACAATTTGAATGTTTAAAACTGCTATGTCACAGCAGTATTTTACGGTTCTATTTTACTCTCAGATATGAAGTGCATGCCCCAAATTTATTTTTTAGCACCTAAAGAATTTGAATTTTTAAAACTGCAATGTAAGCACAGTATTTGACCATTCTATTTGACTCTCAGAAATGAAGTGCAGGCACCAAATTTACTTTTTAGTATCTAAAGAATTAAAAGTTTTAAAACTGCTATGTCACAGCAGTACCTGACGGTTCTATTACACTCTCAGATATGAAGTGCACCACAGGCCGCAAATGTACGATTTAGCTGCAAAACAATTTGAATGTTTAAAACTGCTATGTAAGCACAATATTTGATGGTTCTATTTGACTCTCAGATATGAAGTGTAGGCACCAAATGTACTATTTAGCACCCAAAAAATTTAATTTTTAAAAATGCGCTGCAAGCACAGTATTTGACAGTTTTTATTTGACTCTCATATATGAAGTGTACCACAGGCCGCAAATATACTACTTAGCACCAACAAGTTTGATTTTTTTAAACCAACAATGTAACAGTAGTATTTAAGGGTTTTATTGAACTGCAAGAAATGCAATATGCAAATGTACTATTTAGCACCAAAAAAAATGCAGTATTTAAAAATGCCTAGATGTTGCCCACTGAGCTACCAGAACAGGATTAAAGTAATGTGCCTGGCGCACATGCAGTTGCAAGTGCACTGAACTCTCTGTGGCACTGGGCTCAGGGCAGAGTACAAAAATATAGTATTATAGCACCCACAAAAATAATCACTGTAGTTTGAATAATCGCTGTAGTTTGAATAATCGCTGTTGCAAATTCAACACTAGAATTCTTTCCTAATCTGTCCCTAACAGCTGCAGCATCCTCTCCCTACACTAATAAGAGCTCATGTGCATGCGGCGCTATGACACTCCAGCTTATATATAGAGGCTGGGTCACATGCTGCACTTGCCAATCACAGCCATGCCATTAGTAGGCATGGCTGTGATGGCTTCTAAGGGTACACAAGTCAAATGCTTGTTGATTGGCTGCCCTGCAGCCTTTCAAAACATGCCATTAAATTGCCGAACACCGAACTCCAACCCGAACATACACTGATATGTCCGTGTTCGGGTCCTGGGTCCAAAAAACGTAATGTTCTGTAAGAACCTGAACTTTACAGTCCAGGTTCACTCAACTTTAATCAGCAGCAAACCATTGCTATTGGACCCTATGAGGCCTTCAGGTGGTGGCCGCAGCATAGGAGCCTTGTCTGGACTGTCGCGGTACAAAGGCGGTCACCCTCTCTGGGTCCCATCGGTGCGGTGGTCCAATGGTGTCGTAAGGTGCCATGTGCCGCATAGCATCTTGAGGAAGTCCCAGCATAGGCAGCAGGTCCTGTGCTCCCTGCGGGTCATATAGAGAGTGGTTGAAGCGCCATCTATATGGTATGACTTGTTGCCTAAAGAGTGAGGTAAATGATTTGAGGGATCTCCTCCAGACTAGGGTGCCACCAGAGAGATCCTCAAAAAATTAGAGTGGCATTGCTTCAAATGTGTATGGGGCACAGTCTTTGACCACTGCTAGTGTTGCTGCTTTATCTTTCCTGTAATAAAAGTGGATTATAGGGGGGGGGAGGCACAGTTGGGGCTCTGGCGGGGTTTTGGGCTCCAAAGATGTCGTCTAAGCTTATGGCCTTGGCCTGCCACGTTGATAACAGCACTGTCAGGAGCCTTCACACAAGATGCGGCAGTTCAGCTGCTGGTATATCGGCTGATATGCCCCGTACCTTCAGGTTGTTCGCCCGACGTGTGTCTTCCAGGGCTGCGCATCTCCGATCAAATTCTTCATTGCGGCTCCGCAGACCCTTGATTTCCTGTTGTGAGGTGGTAATGTGGGTAGTATTTGCTTCAGAGGTGTTCTCCAGGGCGCCCAGCCGTCCTGTTAGCCCTTGAATATCTGTGCGGAGGTTAGTTATGTTCGACTGGATAGTTGTTTGGAGGTCTTCCAGAAGTTTATTAAGCACCTCAGTAGTCACTGGTGCTGTATCTGGGCTCAGGGGTTTTAGTGCTGTGACCATCATAAATGGTAAGTCAGGTGTTTCCTCTCCCAGGAGACATCGTCCGATAGCTCGGAATATATCTCTAGGTATTCGGCCACCTTGGGCCTAGCAGCTCCGTGTGCTTGTCTTCACATGTCTCCGATATCTATGCCTTGTCTCATCTTGTCGGGTTTTTTTTTTTGGTCTTTCGACCCATGCTGGTTCGCCAACTGCTGTCTGGTATTTGCAACTATTGTACTCAGTTTTCCTGTCCCAAATAGGGTGTAATTTGCTACAAATCTCAGGAGCTCCAGTGCAATGCAACACTCAGCTCTGCAGTTAGGCTCTGCCCCCTTAAGTAGTAAATTTTACCGTTTCTCTCTCAAACCAATTACTGTACTGCTGCAACTAAAGTGACTTCATTTTCACTTTACTACTATTATTTCTATATTTCACATTTCATGCAATGAAATTCATGCTATATATATTTATATATATATAGCATGAAATAAAAAAAAATATATTATATATTTTACAGGCACAATTTAAAGCTAGTTAGTACTATAACTATGGTTATTCAATGAAGTTTTTATTATATTTTACAGTTATTCAAACTATGCAATTTTTTATCTAAACTTAACTTTCCTTTTTTCAAGCAATGTAAATATTTTTATTTAATTAAACAGCAATTTCAAGTTCATTGAAAACATTTATTAGTAATAATTGGTATGAGTCAAACATGATTTTTCAGTCTCCAAATTAGCATACCAAGTTCTGTATAGTTTATTTAATTAAACAGCAGTCTACATGAAATGAAAAAATAATATATCAATAAAAATACAACAGCAAAACACAAACATATTTTTTATTTTCTGTTTTCACCTTCAACTGACTTAAATTAAATGCAATCCCTAGCCCTTTTAGACAGTTTTGAGATATTATCATTTCAAAATTATTGATTCTACGTCACACACATGAGGGTTTAGAACCATATTTCACTTTTGCCAGGATGTAGTTGTTACAGTGAAATTTTGATAAATACACCTGATATAGGCTCATAAAGTTTTGTCACTACTAGTGCAATTAATTGTAGAGAAGAAGCAAGCATTAAAGTGAACCTGTCATGCCAGATTCAACAAAATGTATAACAGCTACCAAAGCAATAGATATATCATTTATCATTAAGATAAAATATATATTTGATTGCTTTAGAAGCTGTATTATACCCTTACTTGCTCATTACCCCTCACTTTAGCACCTCTGTTCTTGGAGGGTCTATAAGTGTTACACTTTTATAACAACCATCCTCCCTCTGCTCAGTAATAGGAAAGGAACCTGCTTGCGGACACACACTTGTTGACTTCTCTACCTGCACATGTCCATCAGAACAGAGTGACACCAGTCATTCCTTTCAGTGTCCTCCCAGCAAGTGTGAGAAATGTAAGCTGGGAAAATATCTGTGATGAAGAGCAAGAGACCCATCCTGCTGTCCCCTGTCATTAAAGTTCATCACAGACCTCTATGACATTTGGAGTACTGTGTTCTACACTGAGAGTTGATTGACAGATTGGAAGAACCAAAATTTAAACAGAGCTTGATATTAAAGAAACACTATAGGAACAGAAACACAAACATGTATTCCTGACCATATAGTGTTAAAACCACCATCTAGCCCTCCTGCCCCCCTTGCCTCCTTAAACATAGTACTTCTTACATCTTACTTGTATTCAAGTCTGCAGCTGCTGCATCTGCCCCTGATCTGCCTGCTGTCTGCTGGCATCATCAAAAGTGGTGGTCTAAGCCAATCACAATGTTTCCCCATAGGATTTGCTAAGACTGAGCAAGCACAAGTCAAACACAGCTCTGGCCAATCAGCACCTCCTCATAGAGATGCACTGAATCAGTGCATCTCTACGAGGAAAGTTCGATATCTGCATGAAGAGAGTGGAGACTCTGAATGGCAATATAGCACTGCCCCAGGAAGCAACTCTAGTAGCCATCTGAGGAGTGGCCAATTGAATTATCACTAAGTTGTAATGTAAACACTGCATTTTCTCTGAAAAGACAGTGTTTACTGCAAAAAGCCTGAAGGGAATGGTTATACTTACCAGAACAAATGCAATACACAGTTGTTGTTCTGGTGACTAGAATGTCACTTTAAAATCTATGCATTTGAAACATTGATTTTTTTTTTGTCACATGGATTTATCACTGTAAAGAACATTGTGTGGAAGACCTATGAATGCATCTTTTATTTTTGTTTCTTCTAAAATTAAATGTGTTTTTGAGTTCAATCTCTACTGAACCCACCCATCATGAACTACTATTATTTTACACCGTTTACAGGTCAGACTGACAGTAACCTTGGCCATTGGGCCATATTAGGCCTTGGGCCTCTTGCAAAGCAATATACATGCAATAAAAGGGACAATTCAGGCTGGAGTATGCACCTGTATGTATTATGAGTGTATGTATATGTATGTATAGTTACTGTGAGCCCTGGTGTAAGTGAATATAAGTATGTATTTGTGTGTAGTGTGGACGCAGAGTTTATTTAAATATATGTTTCTTGGAAAACAGTGTGACAGTGTGTACATGTGTAGGTATGTTTTTGTAGCATGGCAGTATGTATTTGTGAATTCTGTCAGTGTGTTTCTTTGGGGAGATGTATTTGTGTAGCCTAGCAATGTGTTTTTTACAAGGGGGTATATTTCTGTAGTGTGTCAGTGTGTTTGCATGAGGGGTGTTTGTGTCATGTGACAGTGCATGTGTGTGCATGTGGTTTAAGTGTGGTGTGTACTCCACTTCCCAGGGGAGGCTGGGGAAAGGGGAGAAACCACCAGGGGAGGTGGGGAGAGAGGCAAGTGAAAAATTACAGGTTGAGCTCTTCTATTAACAGAGGACTTACATGTATGGCCAAGCTGTGCAGGATGCAGAGAAATTGCTTTCATTTGTATGGGAGGGGGAGGATAGATGATAGGATAGAGTATGGGAGGGTAGCCAGGGATGACGTATGGGGGGGGGGGGCAGGGCAATTTTTGCACCAGGGACCAATGGTTTCCAGTTATGCCTCTGTTTGTATGGGCCCCCAAATGTGTGCAGATTGGTTGGGGAGCTATTTCTTTTGAAAGGTCCCCAAGAGCCTCAGGCCCTTGGCCCATCATTAATTTACTTGAGTGCTCAGTGCGCCTCTGACTGTTCAAAAAATAGAATAGCATTAGAATCATTACAGTACTAAAAATGTCTGTCTTTGCAAGACATAAGCTAACTTAACAAATGTGGCACTTTTCCTTGCAAAAAATAAGGGGTTACTTATTAAAGAAATAAAATGGCCAAAGCATTCTGATACTCCAATCAAAATAAGTCAAATATTTTTGTTTTCTGGTAAGCATTTAAGCTTAAAAGTTAGCAAGTATTTTGATGGCCTAGCTAAGGCTAAATATTTTTTATTTTATTGTTTTTCCTCCTCCTTTCTCTATATTTTTCTCTTTCTATTATTGTCTCTTGTTTAAATTTAGAATTACACATTTTAGAGGTTAAGTTCATTGATTAAGGTTTTGACATGTGGACTTTTAAAAATACTACATGAAATTTCCCTGCAAGACTCACTGGGGTTTAAAATATATATTATTTATAAATCTATAAAACACTTATTTTATGGTTTGAACAAATGTATTATGTGCAGAGAAATAACTAGAAAGCACCGGGCCCCAGTCTCTCCATGTGTCTCTTTTCCTACCACAGCTCCTCCATGTGTCTCACCCCCATCCCCCTCATCTCTATGTTGCGTAGCTGAGTAGACGGCAGGAAGTGCTCTCCCAGTGAGGCCATGCTACATACAGTGGCAATGCTACATACTCTGCTGGAGGGTCGACAGGGCAGCTAAGCCCCCTGGAGTGATGAGCCCGGTCCCCTGCAACCCCCTATAGGTATGCCACTGATTATGAGTCCTGTGAGACTCTCACTTATCTTCTTGTTAAGTTTCATCTGATGTCCTCTTTATGTATCATACAAATAAAGAATTTAATATATATATATATATATATATACTATAGTGAATTTAATGATACTGTTAGAAAGATTCAACATCAATAAAGCAGAAAAAAACAGCTACATAACAAATAACACATATCAGCTACATAACATATAACAGCTACATAAAACAGCTACATTTAAATGCACACAACACAAAACATTTTTTCACAAGTTACGTTTACACATACATAAACTCACTGTTACACATACACACTGTTACAAATATACACTATTACACATATACCCACTCATACACTTATGGTCACACACTGCAGAAACACATTTGAGCTCTTCATTACCAGGCGTTTTGGGTAGCCAGCTGCTCCCCTCCTTGCTCCGGTCGCTTGTATGTGCCTTGGTCTCTGCTGCCTGGGTGTGACATTAGGTATCTCATCATCATTGGGAGGGAGCAGTTGCCAGTCTCTCCTCCATCATGATCCCAATGGCTCACATGAGTTCTCAGTCCAACCCCTCAACTCTACAGCCAGGAAACTGTTTTTTTTCTTTAAGGAAGATTTAACTGTCAGCTTTGCAGCCCACTGGGAAATCTCTTGGTATTGCAGCGGGCAGCAGCTCACCTGTAGTCTCTCCTACAGCCAGATGCCTCATCATATTCTTTGCGATAACAACATTCACTAATTCACTATATAGGGGATAACCCTGCTCTCTCCTAGTTTCAGAGGTGTGTCGCTTAGCTTCATTGATGTGACAACTTTTGGAGAACATAGAGAAGCCGCCATTGTGTGAACATGAGAACAGGCACTTCCTTTACAAGAGGACTGTGTCTTTCTCCCCCACCAGCCCTTTTTATTTTTATTTTACTCCCCCCGCAAGTCCCTCTGAAAAACGCTTAATCGCCACTCCCTTTTGTGTGGCTCTTCCACTTTCCCTCCTGCAATGCATCTTTCCCTCTATTTTGTAGCGTGGCTGTGCGGACCGTGGGGGAGGATCTTCTATATCCTCTATCCAGTCTGACAGGAAGCTGTCTGTTGCTCTCAGTGAACACTTCCTGTCAAACTGGATAGAGGATACAAAAGATCCTTTCCGATGGTATAACCAGCCATGCTACATGAACTGACTGGCAGGAGAGGAGCACTGTGCTCTCCTCTTCAACCATCACCCGGAAATCACACCACTGGGTTGGTGCTCATCAAGGCAGCCGCCTGTACCACCTAACAGTTGTGTTGGCCCTTGTTGGCAATCAAAGAGTTAAACCACACAGTATTCTGTTCATATCACCAAGGTAATAATGATGAATGAGTCTGTAATCTTTCAATTCATGCAAAAATGCATTGGAAAGCTTCCCCTAATTAGCTTCAGGAGAAAAATTATTTTAGCTAATTTCCTACATTATAAAAAATACTATTTCTATTAATAAATGTCTCTAAGACTGCTCACTTGATTAGATTACAATATGAACAGTTGAATACAGCTTTATAAATATTCAAGTGAATTGGAACAATTTCAGGTAAACGGCTTGATCTCATATTTCCGATTCAGTCCTTTGGCTGTGCCAAAATAAGATACAGAGGAAGAAAAAAAAAACAAACCAATTACGTCTTGGAAAACATTTGGACAACACTAATAAGTAAAATGAAAATTGGAAGAAATCACAAAGCTACATAACAATACAAAATGTATTAAACATTGCTAATAATCTCCAAGAAATGTCAAATTCTAACCAACTAATGTATATGCTTGCAGCCACAGCAACATCCACTGTCGCCAAAATACACAGAACAAGGTCTGTGTGAAAGTTACATATCTGGCAGTTAGGTGTTATTACGTGTCAGCTAAATATTTTCTTTTACAATAGTTTCCATGAAAATACAGTTCCTTTTTCTAAGGAATATATAGGGGGAATTATAATCACTGCAAAAATCCATTATTTTATATGAAATCTTAAATTTTCAGATACAAAGTTAACATTTGGTAGAAAAGTAAAAATAAAGATTTTTCACATATTTTGTAACAAATGGGTATTTTATCCTAAAGATTTAAAGTTTTCCCCATTAATAAGTTATCTTTAACCTCCTGGTTCTCATCGCCAAAAACTAAGCACCTAGAGGTGTACTCACTAAACTCTGAATGATCAAAAATGATCTGGAATTTCGATGTGAAAATCTGGACATTGTTCTCAAGGTTTGCGAAGTCCAGGTTTTGCAATCGCAGTAAATATAGACTGAATGTCAACCTGTCCAAATACAAATAAAAAGATTGAAATCTGGGAGTGAATGATGGAAATACACACTTTAAATGACAATTTGACAGAATTTGCAGCTGTTTGCCTCTAAATTCAAATTTTGTAAATGTGCATGTAACTTCCAGTGACTATAAAAGCTAATATTACACAAAACTGTCATCGTGCTGATGGCTGAGAAACTGTCTGGATTATTTAATTTTACATTTTCATTAAAAAATGTTTCACCTAATCACCATGTTTGTATTTACTCACAAATGTGCACTCATTTTCAAAAAATACCACCTGCAACGGAAGGAGGAGGGAGCACACAGAGGGGGGAAGGGGACAGGGATCTTCCCTGTCAAAGTGCTCTGCCATCAAGGAGAATAATGTTATGTCTTTTGGCAGCTTGCAGTGCACACTGATAACAGACAGTTTTGATGCACTGAAAAATCAGTGGTAGTGGGATCCAAAGTTTGCCAAGAGAGGCAGTATAAAGAGAAAATAGAAGGGGACTTGGGGGACTCCAACCGAGACAGGATGAGGGGAGGAGGTATCATTAGAAAGGACACTGGATGAGCGTTGGGAGGGATAAGAGGAAAACCACGTGAGGACAGAGTCACAGAGACCGAGTGATTGAAGAGTTTGAAGAAGGAAAGCATGATCAATGGTGTCAAAGGCAGCAGAGAGGTCAAGAAGAATTAGTATGGAAAAGTGGCCTTTGGATTTAGCTGCGATTAAGTTGTTAGTAACTCTGACAAGAGCAGTCTCAGTAGAGTGGAGAGGGCAGAAGCCAGATTGAAGAGGGTCAAGGAGAGAGTTGGAATTGTGGAAGTGAGACAAATGGGTAAAGGCAAGTCTTTGCAGAAGCTTTGAGGAAAAAGGGAGCAGGGATATGGGAAAATAAATAGTTAGAGGGAGAGGACGGGTCAAGAGATGTTTTTTTCAGGATAGGTACTAGAGTGGCATGTTTAAGGGACAACGCCAGACAAGACAAGGGGAGAGAGATCTGGTAAGGTCTCAATTAGTTATATATGTTAAATAGAGGATCTCTTACACTATATAAAATTATGGCTAAGATATCTGTATGGTTAGCCCTACTAAGCTCTATGCTTTAAGACATTATAGTGGTAAATAAGGGAACCAGCAGCGGTTACAGCTGCGATTAAGTTGTTAGTAACTCTGATAAGAGCAGTCTCAGTAGAGTGGAGAGGGCAGAAGCCAGATTGAAGAGGGTCAAGGAGAGAGTTGGAATTGTGGAAGTGAGACAAATGGGTAAAGGCAAGTCTTTGCAGAAGGTTTGAGGAAAAAGGGAGCAGGGATATGGGACAATAAATAGTTAGAGGGAGAGGACGGGTCAAGAGATGTTTTTTTCAGGATAGGTACTAGAGTGGCATGTTTAAGGGACAACGCCAGACAAGACAAGGGGAGAGAGATCTGGTAAGGTCTCAATTAGTTATATATGTTAAATAGAGGATCTCTTACACTATATAAAATTATGGCTAAGATATCTGTATGGTTAGCCCTACTAAGCTCTATGCTTTAAGACATTATAGTGGTAAATAAGGGAACCAGCAGCGGTTACAGCTGCGATTAAGTTGTTAGTAACTCTGATAAGAGCAGTCTCAGTAGAGTGGAGAGGGCAGAAGCCAGATTGAAGAGGGTCAAGGAGAGAGTTGGAATTGTGGAAGTGAGACAAATGGGTAAAGGCAAGTCTTTGCAGAAGGTTTGAGGAAAAAGGGAGCAGGGATATGGGACAATAAATAGTTAGAGGGAGAGGACGGGTCAAGAGATGTTTTTTTCAGGATAGGTACTAGAGTGGCATGTTTAAGGGACAACGCCAGACAAGACAAGGGGAGAGAGATCTGGTAAGGTGAACAGGATCGAGCGGGCAAGTGGTGGTTCAAGAGGAAAGGAGAAGCGCAGATTTTTTTCTATAAAAATTCTGTATTCTGATTGGCTAAAAGTTCTACATCCTGCTTCTTGATTCCTAACACTTGGATTATTTACTTGTTTGTGATTTTCAGGTTTTGCATATGGCCCCACTGTGGGTATTGCATTTAGAATGACCAATTAAAGAACTGATAATACATCTCTTTTTTTAGTCCTATTATATTTCTTATGCAAAGAGTTAACCTATACGCTGAAAGGTAGATGTGGGGTTATGTCCCATGCGCACAGGGTTATTTACTAATGATCAAAAATGAACACATTCTCACTTCTGTGAAGAATTGAGTGTCAGAACACTCTGATTGGCTAGTTTATTAAGCAACGAATCAGAGAGCTCTTGGTTATACTGCATAATGTGAGACATTTTCCCACGCTTTGTGATAGCTAACATATTGTGGGAAAGTCTACATAAATGCTTTCTTCACCATAAGAGCTCATTCTATGCAGAGCACGCCATGAATGAAAATGGATAAATTTTTAATGTGGAACGGTTTTTATATTTTCCTGCGTTTTGTTTGTAGAATCAAGTCTTTTACTTTAATTAGTGGTGTCAGTTATTGATGACTTTTATTTAGCCATTTTTTGGGGCTGAAGATAAGAATAATTATAGGAAAGAAGACTTGCAATGGTAAGTATAATTCTCTTTTGATGTATTGCCACCCCTCCCCCATCATTGCTATTAGGGTGAGGGAGGTAGATAAGGTATTTTTTATTTTTTTTAATTAGGGGTGGCTAGGGGATTGGTGGCTCCAAGTCACCCAATGGGGAAGTGGGGCGTGGGAGGAGTTGGAAATGCCTATTAAAAGGGGGTGGGCAGTAGTATGTTTAAAATCTCCCAACAGTAACAGGTATGTGTTATTGACCCCCACAGATTTTTTTATTTATTTTTATTTGTTTGTTTGTTTTTATTACTTTTTTAATGTAATAGGCGCATCATTAAACCATGGCAGTGCTGTCAGCAGCCAGAGTCCTGTTTTTCTAAATCCAGGCATGTGTTTGAAGCCTTATAAAATGCTTTCCCATGGGGGAAGTCCTAATAGAAACATAGAATGTGACGGCAGATAAGAACCATTCGGCCCATCTAGTCTGCCCAATTTTCTAAATACTTTTTAGTCCCTAGTCTTATCTTATAGTTAGGATAGCCTTATGCCTATCCCACGCATGCTTAAACTCCTTTACCGTGTTAACCTCTACCACTTCAGCTGGAAGGCTATTCCATGCATCCACTACCCTCTCAGTAAAGTAATACTTCCTGATATTATTTTTAAACCTTTGTCCCTCTAATTTAAGACTATGTCCTCTTGTTGTGGTAGTTTTTCTTCTTTTAAATATAGTCTCCTCCTTTACTGTGTTGATTCCCTTTATATATTTAAATGTTTCTATCATATCCCCCCTGTCTCGTCTTTCCTCCAAGCTATACATGTTAAGATCCTTTAACCTTTCCTGGTAAGTTTTATCCCGCAATCCATGAACCAGTTTAGCAGCCCTTCTCTGAACCCTCTCTAAGGTATCAATATCCTTCTGAAGATACGGTCTCCAGTACTGTGTACAATACTCCAAGTGAGGTCTCACCAGTGTTCTGTACAATGGCATGAGCACTTCCCTCTTTCTACTGCTAATACCTCTCCCTATACAACCAAGCATTCTGCTAGCATTTCCTGCTGCTCTATTACATTGTCTGCCTACCTTTAAGTCATCAGAAATAATCACCCCTAAATCCCTTTCCTCATATGTTGAGGTTAGGACTCTATCAAATATTCTGTACTCTGCCCTTGGGTTTTTACGTCCAAGATGCATTATCTTGCACTTATCCACATTAAATGTCAGTTGCCACAATTCTGACCATTTTTCTAGTTTACCTAAATCATTTGTCATTTGGCTTATCCCTCCTGGAACATCAACCCTGTTACATATCTTAGTATCATCAGCAAAAAGACATACCTTACCATCAAGACCTTCTGCAATATCACTAATAAAAATATTAAAGAGAATGGGTCCAAGTACAGATCCCTGAGGTACCCCACTGGTGACAAGTCCAAGCTTCGAATATATTCCATTAACTACAACCCTCTGTTGCCTGTCACTCAGCCACTGTCTTACCCATTCAACAATAAAATAAAAGTGATTGCCACGCATGCACATTAGGTACCGCCAACTCTCCACTATTTGGATAGATACGCGATTGAACACACCTTGGTCCAAATTACAAACTAAAATATTCCCACAAAAGTTCTTCTACAATAAAATACATAGAAATTAATGAAAAAGACTAAACAGTCTCTATTATTCACTTACAGCTCTGACTATGAATAGAAAATGAAAACTGCCTCAAAATCAATGTATCCAAAATTAGCACTGTGTTTTTTAAGAGCCCTATAAAATGCAAACCAAAATTTTATGGAAACAGGAAGGTCAGATCTTTATAAATGATTCTGGTTTAGATCAACAAGTCAAATAATACTATAGAGGTTATGGTGGCTAATGAGTGAAATTAAAATAATTGCTTTATTATAAACATGCCACTATCTTGACAATCTGCATACACTCAGCTCATGATTCACACGGGAATCCCTTTCTTAAATTAGAATGGGGCAATGCTTGTATAGCACAGACTGTTGTGTCACTACAACCCCCATAAGCCAAATAAAGGAAAGGCTTCAGTGGTACTCCCGGTTTATCCAGGAAAAACAGTCACGGTGGAAACACTTTTCCCCAGCACACATGATTTGCTTTGAAAAATAGGCTCTCAAGTCTACTTTGTTAGCTAATAACAGGTATCATGTTCCCTATAATTTTCTGGCATGCAAATGACTGACTGCTGTAACACAAATTCAGGAATTTGACACTTAAAAATATTCAGCTAATCACCAAGAGTGCTAAAAATACAAAGAAGAAAACAAGGAGTTGAAGGTCACAAAATCTTGGCAGCAATCTCATGTCTTTGATATTATCATATTTCTTTAAGTAAAACATGACAGGCAGATTTCAGCAGCCATATTTGGAATCTCTAATGATACACATTCTTCTTTTAGCTAGGAAGGCAAAATAACACAGAAAAAATGACCAATGACAAATTCAGGTTTTGACATACAAGCATGAAACATTTTAACAAAGTGATACAGGGAATTCCCCAAGCAGTATGTGACACAACCTGAAATCTGTGGGGTTTATCCACCAAAATGTGATTTTTCTTGGTGAGTTGAAAAGCAGGTTTGTGATCTTTGTGACGGAAGCCTTGAAAGCCTGTAAATGTCTTGAGGTTAATACCTGAAGATGATAGAATAAACTTTGCTATCAGCGAGCTTCTGCTATATGTCCTTTTTGCTTCATGTGAGAAATCCTCTTTCTCAGGCAGATATACACTAAAACTCAGGAGGGAAGAATTTAGTGAAGCGTTTTTAAAAATGGCTAGCTATCCAAAGGATTAACCAACTATGGACCACAGGCATGAACATACCAAACAAATATAAACATAAAAGGGCTGTACAAAAACACAATTTGGTTAACCCCTCAAGGATCAAACTTCTGGAATAAAAGGGAATCATGACATGTCACACGTCTTGTGTCCTTAAGGGGTTAAGGTTACATAGTTTGCCTTTTCTCAGAAATCAGTGCAGACTTGTCCATAGGGCCCAGTTGGCAGATTTTTATTTATATTTTTGCAATAAATTAGAAATTAGAATCAAACCTGTTGGCATAGTGAGGACTTTTGATAATTTTGTGTTTGAATATATTTATTGCCTGTCATTATTAGTTTTGTAGTATCACTCTCCCCCTTTTATTAATGGCTGTGATGTGAGGTTGAGAGGCACAGCAATAAATCATGTAAAGAGTTCTAAAAAAATCTTCATTTTTTTTTTTTACTATAGACACCTCAGATGTGCTTAATCTAAACTAACATGATTTTTTACATCAACCTTTGGCTTTGCATTGAGCTATCAGCTCATTTACACCTTTGAAACTTAACTTATATTGCTATTAGCTATTACATTGCCATAGAGTCAGAATTCTTTTAAATGGGTGATATTTTACAAATACATGTATCTTATAGTGTTGAGCTTGACTGGTACCTCATTGTTCAGGGGTTGAGCACTAGGGTTTAAGTTGGCAATGTTAGCTTCTGGTGGTATAGTCTAGCATTCCACCATCTCGAAACCTCATCAGCTGCTGCTGCCAGCAACTCTAACACTTTTACATGTACATGAATAGTAGAGATATACATTTTAAAAGAGCCATCTGAAAAGTGTTCCGAACATCAATCCTGCATGTTTTAACACCGTTTCTGACCAATTTTTGCAGTGTGGCAGGGTGCATTATCCTGCTGAAAGAAGCCACTGCCATCAGGGAACACCATTGCCATGAAGGCATGTACATGGTCTGCAAAAATCTCTAGGTAAGTGGTATGTGTCAAATTAACATCCACATGAATGGAAGGACCCAAGGTTTCCCAGCAGAACATTGCCCAGAGCAGAACACCTCCAGCCTGGGGTTATCATGGCCCTATATGCAGAAAACTGCGATGCACTGTGGATTCTGACATCTTTCTATCATGGTCACTTTCAAGTTTTTCAGTGATTTGATCTACAGTAGCTTTTCTGTACAATCAGACCAGACGAACTTGCGTTCGCTCCCCACGTGCATCAATGAGACTTGGGCGCCCATGACATTGATGTAAAACTACAAGAATTGATTCATGGAAATTTTTAGCCATCTTTTTTGTGATCTCTTTATTTATTTCAGCAAATTAAGCCTCCAAATTCTCAATAAATACTAAGGAAGGCACCTCTTCAAACACTTCACAAAAAAATAAAAAGTTATGTATTCTTGGTCAACAAATTTAAAACAATAGAAAGAAAGTTAAAGTTTGCGGTGTTATATTTTCTCTCTTTGACTTGTTCGTGGATGGTTAATTTTTCACCGCAATTAACTAACTGTTAGGCTGAGTGTTTAACTATCCAACCTGTATGTTAGCACATTATGCCCAAGATTAAGTGCCATGTGGCACAAAACGCGTTAGACAGCTGCTTTTGGAATATTTTTGCCTTTTTTTCTTGAATTACTATGGATCAAGTTTGCTTTGTCATAATTTATATATATATATATATATATATATATATATATATATATGTACATATACGTGAGTGCCATTATTTGTGCTTTATATATATATGTATATGTATATATATATATATATATATTTTTTTTTTTTTTTAAATAAAAATAATAGTTTAGCAGATTAACAAATAATGTACTTAACAACCGTATCCACCCTTGTGCTTTAGGACGCCGGGCTCCAGTGCTTGTGAATGAATGAGCACATTCCAATATGTGTGTGTTCTTTCTAACTCTTATATAATTGTTTTGGCTTTTTTATGCAGTCTTGTTTTCACTCCAGTATTTCTTTTCCTGGAGTCTATTTGTGTATATCCACAGTTTGTATGAATAACTCTAATTGCAGCTGTGTCTGCTGTGGGCCGTTTAGATTTTAGTTGTAAGTAAATAACTGTACTACAAACCCCAGACGTTTACAGGATGCATACAAAAATTCTGATTGAAGCAGCAGTAGAACTGGTTAAGGAGTGTGCAATTTCAACAACATTCTGGTCTATTAAGAGCTCATAAGCTGCTAATTCTGCTAATTTTGATGTGAAATTAAAAGTTATCTTTTTTATTTTATTAATTTATTTAGCATTTTCTCTAACGGTTCAACTGTAGCCTAAAATGTGCCATTAAACAATAATAATAATAAAAAAGGTAAATCTTCCTCTCTCTATGTCATTTATTCTCAATATATATTTATATAATATTTAAATGTGTATACATATTTATACATACAAATACGTATATGCGTGTATGTACAGATACAGATAAATTCAGAGAGATAAATTTCACCAACACAAGTTTCTATCTTCCTTGTTACAGAAAGAGTTAATGTTGTATATTTTTTATTTTCTCCCAAGTTTGAAATGCAAACTCCATGTTAATATTCCTAGCCAACATTTTGATCTGTTGCAGAGAAGAGCCAAGTAGATGAAAAGCCAGAGTGTGAACATTCAGTTCTTGCCTGATAGCACCTCCAGTTTCCAATCACAAGGTAGCGGCACCCAGAGCAATGGGACACTAGTTTTATTTAACCACCGGAGCGGCAACCGACGAATATTTGTTCCGTTATAGATCTTCCTTGGCTGTCTTTTTTTCTTGGCCCTGATGCTGAAAGTTTATTGGCTTCTTTACAACCTCTATTAAGAAGTAGATATCCTGGACTCTTTGGTATACCCAAATCATAAAAGTAATATTTGAAAGTAGAACAAGAAGAGTGTGACTAATACACAAAGTCTCAAATGACAGTACAAGTAGTCCACATGTGTTAGTCTTGCAAGAATTAATTTTTGGCAAGCTTATTAATGTATGAGAGACGGGTAACATAGTCTCAACAAACTTGAGTCTTAGCACAGTAATTAAAACAGATTTGATTTCCAAATTCTTAGTGGTTGGATTATTTTACATTTTATTGATAACTGCTATGAACTTCATAAGAGACAAAACATCCCTCAACTAATTAGCCTCTCAATTTAGGCACTAATCCAGTGCGTGGGCTTCTATGAGAACATCAGGCAAGACCACAGATAGATATGTTCACTGGTGGACAGAAGAGGTTGGAATAGTGATTAAATTGCAACTAATGACCACCTAATAGATTGCTAGATAATGTAAGATTCTGGATTGTAAAGATGTCACATAGATTTAAATAGTCTACTGCCAGGAATCTCAATGCCTGGATAGCAAGATCTCAATATCATTCTCTTTTCTTATCTTAGCAACCATCAAATGGGTGAAGGATGAATCATAGTGATGTTGTACAATGAACCCATACATTTTTAGGTAGACAGAAATAGTAAAACATCTTGGCAACTCTGCGGAGATTGTCACTTGAGCAATCTTAGTGTGAGCAACAGTGAAGCATTATCTTAGATGAAACCTCATATTATTTAAATAAAGGTTGGTAAGGCACTAATACATAATCTGAGAGCAAGTACTTTCAATAATACCAAGGGAGCTCTGTGCTAACCTTTTCTTTTGGATCCCATAATCAGTTCTTCTATTCCAATTACACAGACCTACTTTATCACAGTTGCCCATGTATCTTTCTCCATACCTGTTTCCAATTGCTCCAGTCTTCATCAACTAAGTTTATTACGTCCTACTCCCCACAATATTGTACCTGAATTGCAATTCACCTTTTATTCCTGCCTCCATGAAAGTTGTATGCTAGGTAGAGGTTATAAAGCAGATAAAGCAAGACGATAACAAAGCAAATGCCTTGGGGTATAGTCATTCATAACCTTAGAATAATGATTAATTCTGAAGCTACCCAAAAAGACTACAGACATGAGACATCTACACCAAGGAATTAACCCCCAGACTATAGATAGTGTAATAACATTGAGATGACCAATTTCTGTTTTGCTCCTACAGTGACAGGGCTATTTACTAAACTGAGAATTCATATTAAATTCAACGTTAATTTCAAATTTTATGTCAACTAATGACCACCTAATAGCTTGCTAGATAATGTAAGATACTGGATTGTATGTTAACAATGGCTTTAACATCACCCACAATTTGCCAAAAATGTAAATTGATGACTTTATTAATGCACAATAAAATAATACTATACCTACCTATGCAAATTTTGAGCCAGAAGATGTCACATAGATTTAAATAGTCTACTGCCAGGAATCTCAATGCCTGGATACCAAGATCTCAATATCATTCTCTTTTCTTATCTTAGCAAACATCAAATGGGTGAAGGTTGAATCATAGTGATGTTGTACAATGAACCCATACATTTTTTAGGTAGACAGAAATAGTAAAACATCTTGGCAACTCTGCGGAGATTGTCACTTGAGCAATCTTAGTGTGAGCAACAGTGAAGCATTATCTTAGATGAAACCTCATATTATTTAAATAAAGGTTGGTAAGGCACTAGTACATAGTCTGAGAGCAAGTACTGTCAATAATACCAAGGGAGCTCTGTACTAACCTTTTCTTTTGGATCCCATAATCAATTCTTCTATTCCAACTACACAGACCTACTTTATCACAGTTGCCCATGTATCATTCTCCATATCCGTTTCCAATTGATCCAGTCTTCATCAACTAAATTTATTAATGTCCTACTCCCCACAATATCGTACCTCAATTGCAATTCATCTTTTATTCCTGCCTCCATGTAAGTTTTATGCTAGGTAGAGTTATAGGGTTATAGTCATTCATAACCTTAGAATAATGATTAATTCTGAAGCTACCTAAAAAGACTACAGACATGAGACATCTACACCAAGGAATTAATCCCCAGACTATAGATATTGTAATAACATTAAGATGACCAATTTCTGTTTTGCTCCTACAGTGTCAGGGCTATTTACTAAACTGAGAATTCAAATTAAATTCAAAGTTAATTTCAAATTTAAGGTCAAAATAGCCGAATTGAAAACATTCTCTAAGTCAATTTGAACTTAAATTTGAAATTCACTTTAAATTGTCACTTTAGTAAATAAACCTGTGGGTTTTGAATATTCAGCAAGTTCATTATAAGAAAAAAAAGATACAGGTACTCGTCACTTACCGACCGGGTTCCATTCCTACTTCCTGGTCGTAGAACAAATTGGTCGGTAAGTGAGGAGTTAAGGGATTCCCTGCTCTGGTGCACTTGTCTATGTTCGGGGAAATTTCCCCGAACATAGATGAACGCAAAAGAGCAGTGAATCCCTCTTATCTATTTCCTCTGGACATTTGCCCGAACATAGATAAGAGGGATTCCCTGTTCTGGAAATGTCCCCAAACATAGAGGAACGCAGCAGATCAGGGAATCCCTCTAATTCCCACGACTGCTCGCACTTACCACCCCGCAAGAGCTGGTTGTAAGTGTGAGCCGTCGTAAAACAGGTAGGTCGCAAAACGAGTACCACCTGTAGTTTTCTTTCCCTGTGAGTAGCAAGTAGTTTTAGAGGGCTAAAGACTTATCATAGGGTAAATCTGCTATACATTCAGGTTGTTTACTCTGACCTTAATTTTGAAATTCACTTAGAATTTTCACTTTAGTAAATGACCCTGATAGTTAATACATGACTGTAGCTTACGTTTTAAATGGAGATATAAAAAAGCAGAAGAGAGAGTGGTAGGCAAGAAGATTGATGGTAAGAGCGTTAGTAGAATTTTTAATGCCACAAAGGAAAATTCTAAAATATTTTTCTGGCCATACATTTTATGGTAGGAACTGGATGTATGTGGATCTAAACTAGCCATTAATGACGTTGGCTGTAGACCACAAAGTATCACCACCCTACCAAAAGAAGTGATAAAACATGGATTAAAAAAATATGTAATATTATAAATATGAAACAGTACAGAGTTCAATGAAGAACTTAAGATGTCATCATGTAGAGAACAGACTGGCTAATCACCAGTCAGAAGAGTACAGACGCTAGACTTCTAGAATCACTATTTATTGAACGAGAACTGTTAAATTAAAATTAAAGAATAGGAAAGCATTAATCATGTACATATTATTTTGCTTGTTATAATGATGATGTAGTTTTGGCATGCAAAGGAAACATTTTATGCGCATTGACAAAGAAAAAATTAAATCCAATGTCATTTTTAGCAATCCTTTTATTTATATTGTTCTTATTTATTTTAAATTAAATGATTAAAAATTAAAGGGAAACCATAGACATTGAAACAACTTTAATGAAGCAGTTTTTGTGTATAGATCATGTTACTGCAGTCTCACAGCTCAATTCTCTGCCATTTAGGATTTAAACCGCTTGTGCTTCTGTCTATACACTCATAGCCATACTTCCCCTAGCTGTGACTCACACAGACTGCATTAAAAAATGGGTTCACTTTAAATCAGATGTTAACTTGCTTTAAAAATGTTACCTTCTGATCTGTACATTAAACTTTTATCAGGCTCCTGCAGGGTCCAGAAGGTTATTAAACAAGCATAAGGTAAGAAATTCTAAATTAAACAGAATGTGCAATAAAGGAAATTTTAACATTAGATATCTCTTTTCTGGAAGTGTTTAGAAAGGATGTGTAAGTTACATGCAGGGCGGTGTGGCCTGCATAAACAAAGTGTTTGCACTCCTAAATGGCAGAACTGAGAAGTGATCTGTACACCAAAACTGCTTCATTAAGCTATAAAGAAGGAATATCAGCTAAGGGAATACTGGAATTTACAGTTTTTGTGGGGTGAGTCATATACAATAGTGTAAAAGATGTCCATGGCAATAGTCAAACCTTTACAATGTAATGTTCTGTGATTGCTTTACAGTGGCCAATAAATTAATTGCATTTAGTTTTCTTGAATTTCTTTGATATGAGGTACTCCATTTGTTCAATGAAACATTTTATTGAACAATCTGGAACATATTCATCCAAAAGTCCATATACATGTCCTTTTATTACTGCAGGATGAAGAGTTTGAAGTCAAACAGATATAAGGTGTCAGGAAACAATATTTCAGGAGGCAATATTTTTGTCTTTTGTTGTTTACACCAACAGATATAGATGATACGTTTCATTTTATGAGCCATTGCCTTGGGTCAAGTAAGCTACTTAATACCCTTCCCTTGGCTGAGATAAAGAGTAAATATGAATGTGGTGAATAGTTCACTTACTAGTAGACCTATAACCTTTTTATTAGAAATAGTAATTTCTACACAAGCAAATTCAAAGGTTTGGCAAGACTACATCGATACTCCTGAATTATACTAGAGAAGATATACTTTAGAATCCGAACAAGGAGAGGCAAAATAAAATGAATAAGTCCCAAGCTGGGAGTACCTACAAAAGATATAGGATTGTACTGGTGAAAAAATGGGATACACTTAGTGAAACATCCCTTTTAAGGAAATATTTGCGGCATTTGACGGCATTATTCTAATACTTTCTTAAAGAAGACACATTTAACAGAAAAAATAAATGCATACAAACAGATTGATATATGGTGTGTATAAAAGGTACTAGAAGAATAGAACAAGAATGGAAATACATTTATTTTAAACAATGTTTTTCCCCCAAATGATGTTGATTTATACAGCTACAACATTGAATATCCTCCAGAATGTATTTATATTTAAGATCTTTGCAGTATGGCAGTTACATCTATAAATTGAATTATTATACATGGAAAAAGTTAATGAACTTAATATTATAAGCTCACTCTGGAGCAAAGAAAAAAAATTGGGCTAGACGTGATATGGACTTAAATTTTTTTTTTTTTTAGATGCCTTAGAGGTAAAAGCCGAAAACCTTCATTTTGCAAAGAAATGATTGAGTCCTGCTATTGCTGACTTTATATGATTTGTAATATCTTCTTTATGCTTGATAGAATAACTTGCACGACTCAAAGCAATATCAGGCTGGGATCTTCACTTTTTCATGGATCGTCTTTTCTATTACAACGTAGCAGAATGAGTTTGGCATGGTGACAGGCCGGTATCTGTTTTATTGAGTGGTTGTTTAGGAAAACAGATGTTAAGAAAGTATTTGATTTCTGAAGGTTAACTATATATTCTTGAAATAAATCTTTTACCAAAATGTTGTTGTTTTTTATGTATTTGCGTGGCATTTAACATTGTAAAATCTGTTACAGCACACTGTAGTTCAGTATTTTAACCAAACAATGTATTATCATCAATTAAAATAATATAAGGACATGATCTATACTATGACTCGTTTTGCTTCCAAAAGCCACATTTCTGCACCTGCATCATAAAATAACCATACGTATAAACTGCCTTATGGAAAAACCTTAAATATTATATATGTATAGTATTAAAACAGAGATTAAAGGAAAATGAATGTGGATGAGTGCTAAATCTTATTGTTCTGCAGAGTGCAGGGAGTTAAAGGGATTCTATAGTGTAAGGAATACACCCCACAGACACAGGAAAAAAACTAACTTTTTAACACTTACCCGATTTCAGCACTCGTCAGTGCTCCGCCTCCTGCGCATGTGCAGTGAGCCCTGCAAGCACGTAAGGCCCTTCCCATAGGAATAGAATGAATTCTATGCTGGATGTCCTCGTGCAGAGCGTAATTCTTTGCAGTATCAATTTAGAGATTCTGGCATTGCATTTACAGTAAATCCATGCATGAGAAGTGGCAGTGCCCACAGCAGAGATAGTAGAATGCTGTGCAGCACGTGCTTTTTTCTGACTATGCTTTCATTGAATTCCTGGACAGCATTAGCAGAATGCTGTTCTTGGGTAAGGGGGAAGGGATATGTAATTTATTGTTTCTTATGTGAAATATGTAATATAGCTTTTTTTTTTTTTTTTTTAAGATACATTTGACATTTTATAAAGAAGCAGCAAATAATGAATAAAATGGTCTTAATTCGCTTATTGAAACACAATACCTGTTAATATTTGATTGGGTAGTCCTTGTTTTTTAGCTCTAGTGCAAACCTTTTGGGCATCACATGGACTAGTTTTTTCACTAAGTTAACAGAAATCACCCCATGCCATCTGTGAATAATACTTTCAGTTAATCCCGGCTGATACTTTGATATTTCCACACTTAGTTTTCTTCCACAGGTTTTTAATAGAGTTCAAATCAGGTGATTAGGCAGGCCAACCAAGTCGACAAACACCTCTGTTTCTATCCCAGTTCTTCACAGTTGTTGCTCAAAGGCATCTTGGAACACATGTGGGTGACACATTGTCATCTTGGAACACATAGTCACCATGTGGGAATAAGTCAGCAGCAGTAGTACTCATTTTATTAGTAAGAACACCAATATACTTGCTTGTGTTCATTATTCCTTTAACAATGCATAGTCTCCCAATGCCATTTGCAGCCATACAAGACCAAATCATTATAGTTGTTGGGTACTTCAATGTTAAGTGTACTGTGGCTTGAATTCTTCACCAGGATAATTCCTGCCATATAAACTACCATTATTTGCAACAATGAAAAAGGTCAAATCATCATTAAATTGGTCTTTTAACCAGCTTGCCGTCGACCAATATCGAGGTTGCTTAGCCCACACTTGAGAGCTTTTCTCTGGCATTCTGACAGTAGAGGTTTCCTCCTTGCTTTATGGTCTCTGAGTCCAAAGAAGAGTAGTCAGTGACAGACTGCTGAAGCAGAACAGGTCACAGAAGTACACTCTGACCATTCTCTTGCCAGCTCAGGTGATGTCAGCAACCTATTTGAGTGGCAAAATCTCTTAAGCACTTTGCTATCTCTTTTGGATGAACATGGCGGACGTTTACCGCATTTACGATGCGACAGATCCAGTTTCTATATAATGCTGGCTTTTTCCTGGGCACATCATAATGCTGACAATTCACTTTTAAAGCAATTTGGCAGAGAGAAAGAAACCCTAAGCTGTGATTGGCTGTAATGTTACAACCTCTAATAGGTTGATACAACTAAAAACCCCAATCTGGTCTTCGTTTTTCAAATGGATCGTTTGTTTGTTTTGTTCCATAAAAGACAGCAGAGAATAAGATCTTTTTTTAAGATTTAAAATTTACATTAAATGTCCTTTAATTTGGCATATTATTTACCGGTAAATAATTTTCTATGATTTCTATTTATTTTATTTCTATTCAAGATGTTGAATTCCATGTAAAGAAAGCTATTGCAACATTTTTGCACACCACTGTTTATATTTATGTGTGTGTGTGTGTGTGTGTGTATATAGTGAAAGCTGCAGCATTGTCAAAGGGCTTTTAATATCAATACTTTTATACCTTGACTACATTGCTGCCTGTTTTTCATGCTACCTAAATAACGGTAAAGCTAAATGGCAAGCATAAATGAAATAAATAAGAATAAACAAACCCAAATTAAAAAGAAGTTTAAATTAGAAATAGCTAACTTAAAAAGTTCGACGTTTTGATTAGCTGAAATGATATAGTGCAGTAATAGCTGTGTGGGCTGTTTCGTGTCTCAGCTAGTGACACAACAAAGAGAAATAAAGGCTTCTCTCCTACTTAAAACCAGGTACTTAACTAGAAATCAAGAGATCGAATGACATATACCCCAAGGTTACTTACATCACACCGAGCTTCTAAATAAAACATGAGCGTTTCTTATTTTAGAGTCTGATAGATAAACAGGCTTGCATCATGTGAACACAGACAGGAGGGTGATTTGACACTAAGGAAAATAATTCCATGACTTCTTAGAATGTGACATTTCAGGCCAGGCACATGGAGTTCGTTCTCCGCAGACAGCTTATGATCCTGTGTCTTGCAGCTTTTTCCGTCTCCTTGACTCAGCTGTTGCAGGGGAAGCATGTGGTAGAGTTAGATTTCAAATTATGCAAAGACAGTTCCCATCTGCATAAAACTCTTTGCTAGATAACATACAGCGGCTTTTATTTATAGCTTTACTTTAGACCGTGACCTTATTTTTTAAATCATATTAAGCACGGACAGGTGAGAGTTTGTGCCTGGGGGCGTTGCTCAAAACAATAGCGCCCTCTAATGGCATGTCAGAAAATGAGCCACCCACTCTGGTATTTTTAAAAAAGGAGCGATTTAATTCATTTCAAAACAGTTACTGCCACGTCTCATTGAACAAAAAATAATAAATTCACAAAATAATAATATAACTATTAACACGCAGAATGCATAACTGGTTACATATAGTTAGAAACAGGGGTTTCTTCAATAAACGCCAAATATAGTGAATAAAAAACAAATACATATTATTCTTCTTGAAATGTGCACGTGTTGTTCTAAAGTTTTAAAGGGTCTTGTGTTAAAACTCTAGCTGTCAAATATACACAAAAAAGGAGTATACTCTTAGTTCATTGTTAAATATGCAAATTGATGTATACTGGTGATGCAGCCACTCAGTCCTAGATCAATATTTCATTCCAAGTACCGGAGTTTTATCAAGAGCTGTATACTGTATTTATATATGAAATCAGTGATTTACTTATCTACAATCATTATTAATGATCACTAATGATATATGAGCCTCATAATATTCCCCATAATTATTACCAAATATGTCACTTCTTATTTTCATAAAGAAAAAATTGCATGAAAAAATGACATATAAAACAATTAATATGCTGGTTATTAAACCACTGGAAAAAAATCACTTTGCTTCACTTTAATTTATTCAAATACTGGGTCACTTGGGGTGAATGTACATATTTGTTCCTTCTTTTGATTAAGCTAATCATATAGTCAGCGAGAGTAATTATTAAATGCGATCATGTTCACTGGGCACAATTTTCATTAAAGATTTTCAAAGCTGTTTTAATTTTTGTTATTTTGAGTGCAGTATCTATCTGTGAATGTAAGTGTTCTACTGTACATAAAGGTAATGTCGTAGCTTAACTTGGATAATAGTATCTACCTTTGAATTGTTTTTTCATAAGGTGCCATGGCAATTTCATGTATGTCACCAAACAATTGATTGTTAATACAATTATCTTTTATATGGAGCCGGCTCCACTGTGAGACTTTCAAACCTCCTGCCAGACTAAGTACCGTGGAAATACATAGCGTGTTACGTGTTTCCTTGTTGCTTTGTTGCACCTTATATGCAACATAAAATTTGATAAGAGAGTTTGTGGACATGCTTGGTCTTTAACTCTTCAGGTGCACTTACAGACTATTTTTCTGAATAAGCTATCAAAAATAAAATCCAGGTCATAATGATAAACATACAGCTACTTTTAATTTCTGCTGATGGTTGGGTAAGTGTATATGATAGAAGGCAGAACCCAATTATACTACGGCCTTGTTTTAATAAGCTTTGCAAATGATTCAATACTGTTCTAAAGTATTTATCTACAAACATTCCTATAGATTGTAATAGTGAGTTCTCTTGATTTGGAAGGTTTTTCTAACAGTATTGAATAATTTGGAAATCTTATTAAATTTAGGCCTTATTAGAAGATGAGGTTATACTTTAGTACCAACATGATCTAAAGAAGAGGAATTGTTGATATAGTGTCAAAATGTTGACTTTAGGAGCAGGAGTTACTATTGATAAATTCGAAGTGTCTCAAATACTCAAGCCCTTGCTGTCTGTTTGGATAGCTCATGTCTTATGTCTCAGTGGAATTAAATATTGGCTCTATAGCTTGGCACAGGAATGTTCTTCCTGAAGACATGCCAGAATTACTTGTGTTTAGAATTACATGAGATCCCAGCAAGTTCAGTAGTTTCAGCTAATATTTCCAATTTCTCATACCCTTGTGTATAGATTAATAAATAAGCCTGAGAGAGAATTTTGCATGTGGGTTACAAACATTTGCGTTGTTATTAAAATTATATAATTATTCCCAAATCCATAAGGTCATTTGTTGCTATAAAATAAATTCACAAATTCGTAAATTCATTTCTAAATAAAATAAATATAGGGCCTTTTTGCAACCAGGATTATATATTTGCAAAGTTGAAATAAACGGATTTGTTTTAAAATCATTATCACAACACTCCTGAAATATGTTCAGGCCAACTCATAGGTTTTTGCACCCCTACCCGTCACAGGTGCTTTATTCCAGTGTCCTGTTTACCTTGCCCTGTAGAGAGTCCCAGGAGGAATGAGTTCCAAAGTAAGTGGGTAAATCTCATAAGAGCAGGCATTAGTTTGCTATAATAATACCTATCAAAAATGGGGTATATTGGCATTGTGGCAGGCTTGTGCAATGTATGATCATGTAACAAGTTGGTGTTTAGTGAGTGAGTACACTGGATCCTGTATGTTACATTTACAGTATATGAAGGGTTAGTACATTTGTTGTGTAATTTTTGAACATTGTTTATTATTGAACTGTATTTGTTTCAAATATTTGTTATTTTTTTAACAATATAAGTGTGTTGCTCTTATTTAAAGAAAGCACTCTTTAGTATTTCACACATTGCATAATGATACATTAATATATGACTAAACATTTTATGGTAACCTTGCCATGTTACACAGTCTCTTTAATACCCAACAGTTTATATCTGCTCCCTCCATCATCAGTTATTGTGTTCAGTCGTGATCGGTGTGTGATGTATGTTGAATATGTGATACATGTTATGGGAGTTTTGGATGTGTCTGTGTTATGTGTAATTGTGTAATATGTTGGCCGTGTGTGATGTGCTTGTGTTGGCAATGTGTAATATGTGTGATGGGAGTGTTGTCTTTGTGTCATATGTGATATGTGTTTGCTGGCTGTGTGTGATGTGCGTGTGTTAAGTGTTTGTGTGATATGAGTGATGTGTGTGACTGAAAGCTTGTCCAGTCACACATATCATACACATCCAACATACAAATCACACATAGCCAATTGCCAAGTCAGGATGCTCTCATAGCAATGCCCCATAGCATTAATAGTGAAGCCATGTCCTTAGTGCCAGTGACTGCAAAAACTCAAGCTATGCTTTCAGTGATAAAATGCAGAGTCAGGATGCCAGCAAGGATAGGTGTTATAATGACCTTGGCTGCTAGTGAACAGGGCTGGCACTGTCCTTGGGATACTCAGAGTGCCAGGGAATAATTACCCACCGCTCTTTCTGCCTCATCCTTTCGCAGGTTTTCAAGTACAGAGTCCTGTGGGGACAGACCTGCAGCTAGTCCAGAGACGGGAATCTGCTGCATTCTCACGCGCCCTCTTATGACACCAGGCACCAGATGTTAACGTTTGAAGGCACTTCATGCATGTTTTCTGCACCTCCAGTGATGCATTTTCACTTAATTAAAACAGTGATATATCAAATAAAAAGTAAATTGTGTTTTTGATGGGGGGCAGCAGTATCAAAGGATACTGCGCCTCCCCTGCCGGTGCACCCTAAGATGACCCACTCCATAGCACTGGCTCTGTCCCCAAATATCTATACACACAGTATTTTCACCACTGAATCTTCACATTTGGCTCTATTCCTACCATTCAGAAGATACACAATACTTATTTCATTTAGTTAACCTCTTTGTAAAAGCAAACTGAAAAATGATGTATAAAACAACAACAACAACTGAATTAATGAAAGTTATTATTAAAAAAAAATGTCACATCACATCTTAGGTAAAATAGTAGGACCCAAGAGGTGATAGATTTTCTATACATACCCTGGAAAATTATAATTTTCTATTGTTTTATTGTTTATATTGCATGTTATAAACCCTTACTATATATTATTATATATAGAATACATATACATTCCTACTTTGGTTTGGTGTGTCTGCTGGCTTATCCATGCTCTGATGGGACAGCCATTTTTTTAATGTTTTTAATGTCCCACAGTACATTCCTCGATTCCAACTTAGGGTAAGTCTAAGATGAAGCAAAGCTCACTTCAGTGCTAGCATTGATTAAGTCAGATCTAATACAAATTAAACTGAATGACCGTGTAACTCATTCCTAAATTCAAAAGCTATGTTGACACCAAGGAGAGCCTCTGGTATTGCCAAAGCTAAGAATGAGCTTAGATTGCCAAAGCTGTGTTTGGTTGTAATCATCTCTCATCAATATTTATTATTATTATCATCACCATTTGTGTAGTGCTAACATATTCCACAAAGCTTTACAATGATACATTGGGGATCTTAAACAACAAAGTTGTTACATACATGCATGTAAAGTAGTGCTGAGAATGAAGAGGTGAAAAGGGTCCTGCTCAACCATGCTCACAAACGAAAATGTTGTGATTCGTGATTCAGAGTTCCATCTACGGAACCAAAAAAAAGAGATAACTGACGGGGAAAAAAAGATGATTGATGACTAGGGGACAGTCACTAAATGTTGACTTTATTCATAGGTCAAGAGAAGGGACCAATAGAGGGACCAAAAAGAGGGGAACAGTTACATAAAATCCAGATTTACATATTATATTTAATAAATGTATAAAGCTATATAAATATTCTGCTGGTTTTTTACTCCTGCTCCTCTTTTTATCTCTTACATTTTCTGACTTGATTTATGAACCAAATGTTGATAAAATGCAAAATATATAAATTTATTTTATGACAATCAATTTTTATTTAAGGGGCCAGCAAAGATTCACAAGCTACACAAAGCCATACAGAGCAGGAAATACATCAAACAGCAGCATACACACAAAGATTATGTACTGAAAAAAGTACTGCACCATAAATGACTCATAGATTAACAAAAGTAGGCTAGCAACAATATGTTATACTAAGCGGAGGGACCAGTAGCTATTAACTTGCAATAAAAAGTAGTGTCTTGAAACTGCTGGTGAATGTGGGAGAGTGGTTGCTCAGGAGATAATGGCTGTAGAGGAACGAGGAGATCCTCCAGACATGCCTAGAACTCATACTAATGGACAGTGACAAAAATTAGATGTATACAAAATGCAACTGAAAATTTTAAATAAACTGAAGATAGATGAATGGCTGAACATATGTGTACGGTCCACTCAGTTCAGGTGGCAGGTAGCCTTTTAGCAGGGTAGAATGACTGCATATCATCCACATTCCAGTTCAGCGTGCCGTGGATCCCTGTGGTTGGTGGGGGGCCTTTGTTTGTGTTGTGGGCCAAGGGAGTACCAAAGCAGTAATGAAGGCAGTTGCCCCTTTAATATATAAGACCTGCAAATGTTTGCTGCCGTGGCTGGCACTCAACTTGTACCGCAGACCTCAACAGTAATTAATACTTTTTTCTCTCAGGAGCTTGGTGATGGATCTGAACTGTTGCCTCTGTTGTGGCAATAGTGGAGTGAGAAAAGTCCCCAAAGAATGACAGGTTACAGTTCTTAGAGAACTGTAGGAGAGGCTTGAGCTGCAATCATAACTATGGCCTTGTCCACCTCCATGCGGAACCTTATCAGCAGATCCCGAGTAACATCAGTTTGTGTCATGATCCTAAGCAGGTCTGATAGGAGACTTTGGCCAGGGTTGTTATTTGAGACTTTATTGGTGATTTTAGACATATTATGAAACTTGAGAAAAAACAGAATTAAGGCAATATGCCACAAAAAAAGGATACTTGTAAATAATAAAGAAAGTCTGTGATCTCCAGGTAGGGCTGAAACAAAGACAGGCTGGTTACAGAGGCAGCCTGGTTACAGTGGCAGGCTGGTTACAGTGGAAGGCTGATAACAGAGGCAGAGGTCAAAATCATACGTAAGAGTTCAGCAGGTTTGAAAGTCTGAAGCAGGTTGGTATGGAGCAGGTTCACATGAGCCAGGAACTGAAGTCTTTCAGGCAAATCACCAACTTCAATGTAAAGGCCACTTGGTTTATTGGGTGTGGCCTTTTATAGCAGACTTGATTTTAGGTTATCCAGATGAGAGTCTGAGATGACTGGTGGCTAGGGAGGCCACTAGAGGCGAAAGTCAGGTACTGTATTTAAAAGGACAGTATTAAACGAAAAAACTCTTACTTGTCAGTATAGGAACCTGACAGTTGGGTCTCAACTGCTTATTTGCTTAGATTTAGTGAGGGTCAGTAAGAAAGTTCTGTGCCTCATATGAAAATGTGGTATCTCCCCCTGGGGAAGACTTTCAAGCAAGCCTCGTATCGGGACATTCCGCCGTTGAAGCTGGTCTTCCATAAGCACAAATTTTGCCTTGTATACATTTTGCTGGCTATGTAGTTGTGCAAGAGCAGTAGCCATATCCTGCTATCTGCCCCTAATATCTCCTGCATCCTCCTCAACCACTTGTATGTGGTCTGAAAGCGTGACTACCTCCTCTCTTGCCATAAAAATGCCTGCTGCAAATATTGCTTTTATGTCACAAAGAAGTGCTTTAATGTATGCCTTGCTTGCTGGCAACTTATAATACATTTCCAGCAAGCCACTGGCAATGCTTGGAAGTCATCCAAGGAGCCTAGGACATCTGCCCCTGAAGTAGCTGTCTGTGTGCAGCCTGCAGCTTCAGCTCAAAGAGGCCTGGGCTGTGGTGTGTGTAGCCTGGCTCACAAGAGGAGAAGCTGCTGCTGAAATCAAGCTTGACCTGACCACAGATATTGGTGTATCTTCCACATTGCTGTCCTCCGAGAAAGCCATTGATGGCTCTTGTGGGTCGCCATCTTGGGAACACATGGCCCAGGAGCCTGGCGGCATGACTTCCCTAAATAAGGGGATTTTTGATGTGGCGTGCTTCTCAATGCCCTGGTTTTGCACCCCATCACTGCTCAGAAGTTCCTGGATGGCTAACATTCCTGTTGGGTCCTAAAACATGGAGTAAAAATACTATAAACAGGGCTATTTCTCCAGAGCAACTGCAACGTGAGTCTGCTTTGTTTAATCACTGGATTATCCCCCTTCACATTTATATATTTAAAGTAAGTATATATTTTGCAGTACTCTGTCTGGTCCATTTTTACCCCTTTTTTTTGTTTGTGTGAATTGTTTTCTCTAATATATTGTATGGTCGATTTACAGATGAGCTGAACCACCACATGGATCGGACTTCCCAAACTAAATTTTATTTTCTGACAAAGTCATTAGGCTAAACTGAATTTTACCTCCATGCATAAGTCTAGTTTAGACCATTACTTTATCCTACAGCTAGGGAATTTGTGAATAAACCTGTGGAACATTTTGACCCTTTTCAAAAGTGTCTGTGTTTTAAGCAGCAACACCGTGTTTTTGAGCTGAATTGAGGCATCACAGTTTGATTGGCGCTGGGCATTCACTGTGCTTGACTAAGTTACCAGCAGAATTCACCAGCTTCATTTAACACAATTCAATGATTTTAATTTGTCTGTTACAGTTCAAATTCAGAAAATGCAAAATGAGAATTTTGTGCAAATGGCAACTATACAAAATGACAGCAGAGTTAGCAGCCAACATCTTCCATAGCAATTGATCTGAGCTATTTTGCTTTCCATAGCAATGACCATTGACTTCTTGGGGAATCATTTCGAAAATGTGCAGACCAACTCTCTGTTTATATTTTTGGAAAATAAGGGATCTCATTAGGTGAATCCAACGTTAGCAACATTTTAAAACTAACTTGTTTTGAAATATACTTTGAAATTATACTTTAACAAGACCACTAAAAAATATTTTAGCAACGCAGGCAACTAACATGAATTGCTATATCAATATAACTACATACTGCATAGAGATTAATTTGGAGTTTCCAATGTTTATATTTTGAAATCAAATTAACTGAAAAGAAAATTAAGTGGCAAGATTTTGTTTGGTATACCATTGGGCATGTTGCGCTGTAACTTAGTCAAAGAATGTAAACTTTCCGATCTCATCATGATTACCTCCAAATATGAGACATAGCACAACTCTATCATCTAGTGAACAGATATCAGATAAGCCAATAAATAGTATATTTTGGAAGATTTTGTTTGTAGCCCTCTGGATCTATGAGACTTCAATTTATCAACGTGGCTACCTCGTGGAAGTCAATCTCTAGCCTATAGACATACATTAGTAGATTTATGAAAGATAAGTTTTTCTTGTAAGAAAAAAATAAGAATGTATGCTATGTTCTTCTCTTGGGCTGCGTCCTTAAGAGGTGAGATATTTTAGACACTTTGATGAATCGGCCCCATAGAATAACATTGCTTGAAATTTCACTTTTCTTGCTTTCGAAAAACAAAACCACTCCTTGATTAATTAAGCTGCTCCTAAGAGTTTATGGATTAGAAGGGATAAATGATGAGAATCACTGATCTGTGTTTGTCAACTTCAAAAACTCACAGAAAATCTACATTCCAAGATGTCACGCAGTACATTTTATTTGCAAACTTTATCTCCAATGAAAAATGTAAGTTTTAGCTTTCATTTTTCTTCATTTATGAGTGTATCATTAATTGGTTCAGAAAAACACCTTCAACAAGAATACTAAAGATTAATGATTATAAAAGTATATCCATAAAGGTAAAACTTTTTTTTTTATATCCATATTATAAATGTATGAGAATATTATTAATAATATGAGAGACTTTGTTTTATAATGCCGGATCAACTTTTTTTAAATGGACCCGTAGCATATGATGACTTTACTTTAATAAATTGCTCATAAAAAACACCTATGTCTTATGTTAATATTTTTTTAAACCTGTTCTAGATATTTTGAATAATAGATTTCAATGTATCTGGGAAACAGCTCATTATGCAAAGGAATAAATAAGGTACAGAGCTCGCCCCTCTGGATTTTCTTGCCAGCTATAAAACAAGTTGCAAAGATTTATATAGATACAAACTCTGGAAGAGAGATCTGGTGGAAGCTGGTAAAATAATATCTTAACTCCTTTCCTACGGAATTCTTTTTTGTTCTAGAATATAAGCGTGACATTTATTTGAAACATGGGTTCTGTAGGCAGTACATAGATTTATGTCAAAACAGCAATTTGTGTACAGTTGCCAGTAATCTTAAAAAATATAAGATTTTGTACACGAACGGAT